>CM055123.1:195469770-195857024 GCA_029206835.1 Rana muscosa
ACGTCACGCTGTAACGGACTGAAAAGCACAAGGCTGAAAAGCGCAAATCGTCTCTCACCAAACTTTTACTAACACAAGGATCAGCAAAAGTAGCCCAAAGGGTGGCGCCATTTGAATGGAACTTCCCCTTTATAGTGCCGTCGTACGTGTTGTACGTCACCACGCTTTGGTCGAGCGCTTTTTTGCCTGAACGTGTGTATGCAAGGCAGGCTTGAGAGGAATCACGTCAGGAAAAACGTCGGTTTTTGGCATGTCAGGAAAACCGGTCGTGTGTACGAGGCATAACAGTATAACAACTGTAGTAAAAGATGCAGTGGGCTTATTTTTATAAAGCCCGGAGGAAGGAAAATCAAAGCGACCGATTGGAATTATTCTGTCATTTTCCCAGGGTGGCAAGCCATTTTCAATCTGATTTATTACATATTGTAACCCCACAGGATTTAATCTGATCAGTTCCTTATTTGATGGAAAAGTCCTGAAAAGTCACACATCTCTGCAAAACCCCGTAAGAAGGTGTACGACAGCCTCAGCCCTGGCTCCAACCAGGCCAAACCTTCCCCCAGTTCCTCATTTGACCATATTCTCCTTGACTAATGGTGATGGTGGAAATAATTTTTTAATGTATTCCCCCCAAAAAGTTGGACCTTTCTTTAATCTTTCAAAAAAGTGTTGCAACAAATAAACCTCCATGCAGAGCGCTTTCTGGATAACAGTGAAATTGAATTTTACTACTTTTTACCCAATACCAGATACAGTGTCTTGAAAAAGTATTCATACCCCCTTGACATTTTCCACAATTTGTCATATTACAGCCAAAAACATAAATGTATTTAATTTTTTTTACAAATAGATATGTGAAAAGTGTGGCGTGCATTTGTATTCAGCCCTCCCTGGGTCAATACTTTGTAGAACCACCTTTCAATGCAATTACAGCTGCAAGTCTTTTTGGGGATGTCTCTACCAGCTTTGCAAATCTAGACAGTGAAATTTTTGCCCGTTCTTTTTTGCAAAATCTCTCAAGCTCTGTCAGATTGGATGGAGAGCATCTGAGAACAGCAATTCTGGAACGAGACTGGGCCATTCTAACACATGAATATGCTTTGATCTAAACCATTCCATTGTAGCTCTGGCTGTATTTTTAGGGTCATTGCCCTGCTGGAAGGTGAACCTCTGCCCCAGTCTCAAGTCTTTTGTAGACTCTAACAGGTTTTCTTCTAAGATTTCCCTGTATTTGGCTCCATCCGTCTTCCCATCAACTCTGACAGCTTCCCTGTCCCTGCTGAAGAAAAGCATCCACACAACACGATGCTGCCACCACCATGTTACACGATGGGGAAGGTGTGTTTAAGTTTATGTGCAGTGTTAGTTTTCCGTAACACAGCACATTTTGCTTTTAGACCAAAAAGTAAAATTTTGGTCTCATCTGACCAAAGCACACTCTTCCACATGTTTGCTGTGTCCACCACATGGCTTCTCGCAAACTGCAAAGGGACTTCTTATGGCCTTCTTTCAACAATGGCTTGCTTCTTGCCACTCTCCTATAAAGGCCAGATTTGTGGGGTGCACGACTAATAGTTGTCCTGTGGACAGATTCCCCCACCT
Source organism: Rana muscosa (assembly GCA_029206835.1). Classification (NCBI taxonomy): domain Eukaryota; kingdom Metazoa; phylum Chordata; class Amphibia; order Anura; family Ranidae; genus Rana; species Rana muscosa. The sequence continues at coordinate 195,471,373 of CM055123.1, forward strand.
GAGCTGTGGATCTCTGCAGCTTCTCCAGACTTACCATCGGTCTGTTGGCTGCTTCTCTGATTAATGCTCTCCTTGCCCAGCCTGTCAGTTTCGGTGGGCGACCATGTCTAGGTTTGCAGTTGTGCCATACTCTTTCCATTTTCGGATGATGGATTAAACAGTGCTCCGTGAGATGTTCAAAGCTTTGGATATTTTTTTATACTTTAAACTTCACCACAACTTTATCCCTGACCTGTCGGGTGTGTTCCTTGGCCTACATGATGCTGTTTGTTCACTAAGGTTCTCTATCTAACAAACCTCTGAGGGCTTCACCGAACATCTATATTTATACTGAAGCCTCGTACACACGACCGAGTTTCTCGTAAAAAAACGACAAGAAAACTGCAGAGAGAGCTTTCTTGCCGAGAAAACCATTCGTGTGTATGGTTTTTCTTCGAGAAAACTGCCGGGAATCTCGACGAGAAAAATAGAGAACCTGCTCTCTATTTTCTCATCAGGATTCTCGATTTTCACGTCGGGTTTCTCGTCGGCCTGTTTTGCGACGAGAAAACCGTTCGTGTGTATGCTTTTCCGAGTCTTCAAAAATCGCGCATGCTCAGAATCAAGTATGAGACGGGAGCGCTTCTTCTGGTAAAACAAGCCTTTGTAAAGGAGATAGCACATTCGTCACGCTAAAACGAACTGAAAGCACGAAGACTGAAAAGCGTGAATCGTCTCTTGCCAAACTTTTACTTCACACACGGTAACACGAGATCAGCAAAAGCAGCCCAAGGGGTGGCGCCATTGAAATCGATCTTCCCCTTTATACTGCCGTCGTACGTGCTGTACGTGACCGCGCAGAACAACGACGAGATTTGGAATTGACAGTGTGTATGCAAGGAAAGCTTGACAAGAAACTCGTCAAGCTTGACAAGAATCTCGTCGAGAAAAACGACAGGTTTTTTACGACGAGAAACTCGGTCGTGTGTACGAGGCTAGCGATTAAATTACACACAGGTGGACTCTTTTTTTTTTTTTTTTTTACAAACAACGTGGTGTTTTATTTGGAAGAGTAAAGACATACAGATTATGCATAAAGACACATCTTGTACAGGTAGTTCAAGTATGACAAGCGGAAGTAGGCGGACAACACATGTTAACAGCTTATAACAGATAAAATCGCCCTGCCTAGGCCAAGCGGGTGAGTATGCGAGCAAGGAAGGCCTAATTCCCTGGGTTCACCACAGGGAAGGCACACTGGACTATCTGATCACACATGAAACCAGTCCATGCAAGGAGGAAAAATAGTATTAACATGATCACTCAGGCAGTTCATTGCACGTGGCAGCATTTCCCAACCAGGTGTCCCAAATCTGGCCATACTTTGCTGGGCAACCCCTATGGACATAGATCTCTTTCTTATATGGTAAAACACTGTTAATTGCGGAGATCCACTCTTGCAACAACGGTGGTATGGCCTGAAGCCATTTCCGCGCTATAAGTAGCCTGGCTATGAAGAGTGATTCCTGGAGAAATATTTTATGGTACTTATCCGAGTCTGGGAACACCCCCAGTAAGCATTGTTTGGGGCATAGCGTCAGGGGAGACCCCATCTCATTATGAATAAATTTCACAATATGTGACCAATAGTCGTGTATAACCGGGCATGACCAGAGAAGATGAAAGAAGGTACTGGAGGGACTATTGCATCGGGGGCACAGTGGGTTGTAGTCAGGTTTATATTTGGCCAAACGAATAGTGGTCAAGTACGATCTGTGCATAATATATAAATGTGTAAGGCGGTCTGATAATTTGGTCTAGACCTTTTTGCATGCATCTAATGCATCCTCCCAGTCGTCATCCTCCAGCTCCCCCACATCCCCAGACCAACGCTCCTTTAATTTGTAAGCCAGAATCGCAGCATAGGGGCGAAGGAGAGAGTCGTAGAACGCCGAAATAAGCTTTCGGGAGTCCTGCCCTGCTATGATATAAAGGACATCCAAACGTTCAACATTATTCTTCAAATATATTAATAGTAAAAAGGTCAAGTCAGAGCATGTAGGCCCTTTGCAAAATAATCTAGAGTGGGTGACTGGGGACAAAGAGAAGGCTAATTTATTAAATACTTTCTTCAGTTCTGTGTATACAAAGGAGCATGGGGGAGCTCATGTCCAAAATGGGGGTGGTAGTGACACAGCCCCAAATCCACAATGGCTCAAAAGTGATATGATCCAGAAATATTTAGATGGAATAAAGGTGGATAAAGCACCTGGGCCAGATGGCATGCACCCACGGATCCTAAAAGAATTGAGCTCTGTAATTTCAAAACCATTGTATTTAATTTTTAGGGACTAATTAATGACAGGAATAGTACCACTGGATTGGCGCAGGGCCAATGTGGTGCCTATATTTAAAAAGGGAATTAAGTCTTTACCAAGTAACTATAGACCTGTTAGTTTAACTTCTATAGTTGGGAAAATACTGGAGAGATTAATAAAAGACCACATAGATGAGTTCTTGCTAGAAAAAAACTATTTAAGCAACAGACAGCATGGATTCATGAAAGACAGAAGTTGTCAAACAAACCTGATTTATTTTTATGAAGAGGTAAGTAAGACCTTGGATAGAGGGGTGGCTGTGGACGTGGTATACTTGAATTTTGCAAAAGCGTTCGATACAGTTCCCCACACACGGCTCATGTGTAAGGTAAAGTCTACAGGATTGGAAATATCAGTTTGTAAATGGATAGAAAACTGGCTAAAAGACAGAATTCAGAGAGTAGTGGTTAATGATTCTTACTCTGAATGGTCCAAGGTTATCAGTGGTGTACCCCAAGGTTCAGTGCTGGGACCCTTACTTTTTAATATGTTTATAAATGATATTGGGTCTGAGATCAAAAGTAACATTTCTGTCTTTGCAGATGACACCAAGCTATGCAGTGGAATAACGTCCTTACAGGATGTCGCCAATTTACAAGCCGACCTCAATGCTCTGTCTAATTGGGCGACTATGTGGCAGATGAGGTTTAATGTTGATAAATGTAAAGTTATGCACTTGGGGGCTAATAATATGAATGCATCATACATACTAGGGGGAGTACAACTGGGGGGATCCGTAGTGGAGAAGGATCTGGGGGTTTTGGTAGATCATAAGCTCAATAATGGCATGCAATGCCAAGCTGCGGTTTCCAAAGCGAGCAAAGTCCTTTCTTGTATTAAGAGAGGTATGGTCTCCAGAGAGAGAGATATCATTTTGCCCCTGTTCAAATCATTAGTAAGACCTCATCTGGAATATGCAGTTCAGTTTTGGGCCCCAGTTCTCAAAAAGGATATTGGGGAACTGGAGAAAGTGCAGAGAAGGGCAACCAAACTGATAAGAGGCATGGAGGAGCTCAGCTATGAGGAGAGATTAGAGGAACTGAATTTATTCTCTCTTGAGAAGAGGAGATTAAGGGGGGATATGATCAACATGTACAAATATATAAGGGGTCCATATAGTGAACCTGGTGTTCAGTTATTCACTTTACGGTCAACACAAAGGACAAGGGGGCACTCTTTGCGTCTAGAGGAAAAGAGATTTCACCTCCAAATACGGAAAGGTTTTTTCACAGTAAGAGCTGTGAAAATGTGGAATAGACTCCCTGCAGAGGTGGTTCTGGCCAGCTCAGTAGATTGCTTTAAGAAGGGCCTGGATTCTTTCTTAAATGTACATAATATAACTGGGTACTGACATTTATAGGTAAAGTTGATCCAGGGAATATCCGATTGCCTCTCGGGGGATCAGGAAGGAATTTTTTCCCCTGCTGTAGCAAATTGGATAATGCTCTTCTGGGTTTTTTTGCCTTCCTCTGGATCAACTGTGGGTATAGAATTGGGTATATGGGATTGTACGATATATGTTTATTTTTATTTTTTTATTTTTATTTTTTACGGTTGAACTGGATGGACTTGTGTCTTTTTTCAACCTGACTAACTATGTAACTATGTAACTATGACACCAAGCTATGCAGTGGAATAACATCCTTACAGGATGTCGCCAATTTACAAGCCGACCTCAATGCTCTGTCTAATTGGGCGACTATGTGGCAGATGAGGTTTAATGTTGATAAATGTAAAGTTATGCACTTGGGGGCTAAGAATATGAATGCATCATACATACTAGGGGGAGTACAACTGGGGGGATCCGTAGTGGAGAAGGATCTGGGGGTTTTGGTAGATCATAAGCTCAATAATGGCATGCAATGCCAAGCTGCGGTTTCCAAAGCGAGCAAAGTCCTTTCTTGTATTAAGAGAGGTATGGTCTCCAGAGAGAGAGATATCATTTTGCCCCTGTTCAAATCATTAGTAAGACCTCATCTGGAATATGCAGTTCAGTTTTGGGCCCCAGTTCTCAAAAAGGATATTGGGGAACTGGAGAAAGTGCAGAGAAGGGCAACCAAACTGATAAGAGGGATGGAGGAGCTCAGCTATGAGGAAAGATTAGAGGAACTGAATTTATTCACTCTTTAGAAGAGGAGATTAAGGGGGGATATGATCAACATGTACAAATATATAAGGGGTCCATATAGTGAACTTGGTGTTCAGTTATTTACTTTACGGTCAACACAGAGGACAAGGGGGCACTCTTTGCGTCTAGAGGAAAAGAGATTTCACCTCCAAATACGGAAAGGTTTTTTCACAGTAAGAGCTGTGAAAATGTGGAATAGACTCCCTGCAGAGGTGGTTCTGGCCAGCTCAGTAGATTGCTTTAAGAAGGGCCTGGATTCTTTCTTAAATGTACATAATATAACTGGGTACTGACGTTTATAGGTAAAGTTGATCTGGGGAATATCCGATTGCCTCTCGGGGGATCAGGAAGGAATTTTTTCCCCTGCTGTAGCAAATTGGATCATGCTCTGCTGGGGTTTTTTGCCTTCCTCTGGATCAACTGTGGGTATAGAATTGGGTATATGGGATTGTACGATATATTTTCTTTTTTTTTTTTTAACTGGATGGACTTGTGTCTTTTTTCAACCTGACTAACTATGTAACTATGTAACTATTAGGGGGTATCCCCGAACTGGGCTCGGAGGGCATGACAGGTCTGGAGGTAACGGAAGTGCATGGAATTAGGGAGGTTGAACCCATCTTTGAGTTGCTGGAACAATTTCAGAACAGAGCCATAGTAAATATCTGACAAATACCTTACCCCCTGGTTAAGCCAAAGGACATGATCCGGGATAGTGAGCAGTTCACTCAGGCCAGGGTTATCCCATAGGGGTGTATGATAGTGAGTGGGTAGTGCTTTCAGTTTGCGTCTCAACACTTCCCAAATTTTACAGTGATGGTATAGTAGGCCTTTACGGCTTCCCATCTCCCAAGCACCCCCCATGTCCCTAAAAAGAACCTGGAATGGGTGCGTAAGCCCGGGAACGTGAGGGGAGCAGATCAGTGTGAGGTAACGGTCCTTGTCATGTTTGTCTAGGTAAATGAAGTGGGACAATTGTGCCGCCAGGTAGTATAGGTTAAAGTCGGGTAGCGCCACACCCCCCAGCTCAGCGGGATTTTTCATCACTTGCCAGGACAATTTGTGTCTGGTCGTACCCCATACAAATGAATTAAGAATAGCTTCAATGGATTTAAAAATTCTGAGAGGTAGGTACCCAGGGGCGTGCCAGAGAACATACAAAAACTTGGGGAGAAGAACCATCTTGATTAAATTCACTCGGCCCATCACGCCCAGAGGTAATTTGGCCCACGTCTGTGTCTTAGATTTCAGGAGTGCTATCAGAGGTTCCAAGTTGGATCTAACAAAATCCTCGGGTGATCTAGTAACGTGTATTCCAAGATATTTCAGGGAGCTAACCCTGAGAAGCGGGGCTGAAGCCTGGAGCTCTGTAGGGACACTCACATCTATGGGGAAGATCTGGGATTTATCCCAATTGACCCTTAAACCAGAGAAGCGACCAAAGTTTTGGATAACCTCGAGGGCAGTCTGCAGGGAGTGACCAGCATCAGCCAAGTACAAGAGCATGTCGTCTGCATAGAGACTGACCGTTTCCACCAACTCCCCACGGCGTAGATCCCGGATCCCCGGATGAGTTCTGAGGGAGGAGGCCAGGGGCTCCACCGCCAAGGCGTATAGTAGTGGGGACAAGGGGCATCCCTGTCTAGTGCCTCTAGAAAGGGGAAAGGGGGCAGAGACTCCACCATTGACCAAGATCCTGGCACGCGGGTTCTGATACAGGAGGCGGATCCATTTTATAAAGTTGGGTCCGAAACCAAATCTCGCCAAGCACTCCCAAAGGTATTCCCACTCAACTGAGTCGAACGCCTTTGCGGCGTCTAGTGACACCACAACTCTAGAGCCCATGTGATAATGCCTAGCCTGCATGTTCATGTGCAGTCTATGCAAATTGAATGCCGCATTTTTAGCAGGCACAAACCCGGTTTGGTCAGGGTGGATCAGAGAAAGAATCATGCCATTCAAACGTATCGCCAGGATTCCGGAAATTCTAGATTCTTGCCAGGTTTAGGTATGAGTACGATGTGGGCCTCGCTCATAGAAGATGGCAGGGAGCCGGTTGCAAATATATGGGAGAATAGCTTGTGAAGTCTGGGTTCCAGAGTCTCAGCGTAAGTTGTGTAAAATTCAAGGGGAAGACCATCAGATCCGGGTGCCTTAGATTTGGTTGAGTAAGGACATTGCCTTTGTTATTTCATCCATGGTAATAGGGGCCTCTAGTACCTCAACTTGGGAGCTGTTTAGCGTAGGTAGTTCCACACCAGCTAACAGTGCAGTCACCTCCTCCCTGGGGTTATTGTTGGCAGACGAGTATAAGGAAGCGAAGAAGGAGCGGAACTCTCCAGCTACCACATTAGGGTCAGTAAGCAATACTCCATCAGCATTGCAAAGAGAAACCACAATGGGAGGCCTGTGGTCCAAATGGGCCAAATAGGCCAAGAGTCGTCCTGCACGTTCTCTACACTCATACATCCTCTGTTTGCTATAAAATATCTTCCTCTCTGCTTTCTCAAAATGAAGGCTATTCACCACCCGTGCCTGTAACTTTAGTGCATCAGCTGTGGATGGGGAGGGATTGGTAGTGAACTCAGTCTCTGCCTGCGCAAGGGACTGTTCCGCCTGCCTGACTACCTGGGACGAGGTCCCTCGGTACCTAGCTATGCGCTGAGATAGGCACATGCAAGCATGGGATTTAAAAGAGTCCCAAACCACCTCTAACGCTACAGTATCCCTGTTGGTCTGAAAGAAGAAGAAATCCCATTCAGTGCCAGCCTCCTCCAGATCGGGGACAACCGTCAACCAAAAGGGATTGAGCCTCCAGGCATAGGACGTGGGAGGGGAATCAATCCGGAGCTCAATCCAATAGGAGGCATGATCCGAGAGGACACGAGGGTTAAAACCCAGAAACAAGAAAACGTTCTGTCAGATGGATAGCGGTGTCTCCATGTGTCCACAAGAGCCAGGTCAAGGAGGAGTCTACCAAATCTAGTATGGGTATGGGAGGGGCTGTCATGGGGCATCAGAGTCAATCTGTCCAGGTCTCTATTTGCAATATTATTAAAGTCCCCTAGCCAAATCGCGAGGGTATATAGATAGCCAGTAGCAGGAGTTCTAGACCATTGACCTTAGCATGTAGAAATATAAACCTACCCTGGGGGTCGGACCTAAGCATGAGCAGCACAAATTGCGTAGTCTTGGAAGAAGAAATCCCATTCAGTGCCAGCCTCCTCCAGATTGGGGACAACCGTCAACCAAAAGGGATTGAGCCTCCAGGCATAGGACGTGGGAGGGGAATCAATCCGGAGCTCAATCCAATAGGAGGCATGATCCGAGAGGACACGAGGGTTAAAACCCAGAAACAAGAAAACGTTCTGTCAGATGGATAGCGGTGTCTCCATGTGTCCACAAGAGCCAGGTCAAGGAGGAGTCTACCAAATCTAGTATGGGTATGGGAGGGGCTGTCATGGGGCATCAGAGTCAATCTGTCCAGGTCTCTATTTGCAATATTATTAAAGTCCCCTAGCCAAATCGCGAGGGTATATAGATAGCCAGTAGCAGGAGTTCTAGACCATTGACCTTAGCATGTAGAAATATAAACCTACCCTGGGGGTCGGACCTAAGCATGAGCAGCACAAATTGCGTAGTCTTGGCAGGTGGACTCTTTTTTCTAATTAGGGGACTTCTGAAGGCAATTGGTTCCACTAGATTTTAGTTAGGGGTATCAGAGTATGGGAGGCCGAATACAAATGCACGCCACACTTTTCACATATTTATTTGTAAATCATTTTGAAGACCATTTATCATTTTCCTTCCACTTCACAATTATGTGCTACTTTGTGTTGATCTATTACATTGTAGCACTTACCCCCATTTAAGGGACCGACTGGTTTTGTTGGCTTCCGTTGTCAGGGGTGTAAGAAAGGTCTTCAGAAAAGTCAATGTCCACACCATGTAAAACCCAAAACAGTTAGGCTTTATTTTTATCTTTGCTGAGTGAGACAGCAGTACCGTCGCCTCCCGATCCTTTCCTGGACTCCTTTCCTAAACCATGGCTCCCCACAGGTGGGTAGCTTTGGGATACCTTCTTGAGAACCTAGGCCCCAGCCAACAGAGCTGGGCCTACGAAGCAGCAATGCAGCCTCGGGCTGAAGGTGCCCGGGACCAGAACACGCGCACCCCGTGCCATGCGGGCCACGAGGCGCACACACAGGGCCAATGGGTCCCCAGGAACGACCCCCACAAAATGGACCCCGAACAAAGGCGTCTGCCCCCTATGTACCCCCTCCCAGCACGCACAGCAGGTTCACCACGTCCACTGCACGGCTGCCGAGAGAGGACACCCAAGGTGCTGTGATACCCCCTGTGGTTCAACCTATGCCGGTGGTGACAGTGCCACCTACAGGCAACAGGGAACACTACTGCCAGGCAGCATCACACCCTGAGCAGAAGCAATAATGAAATATCAATTGGTCTGAGCCCAACTATTGGCCCAGACTACCCCTAAATAGACACATAGCACACCCAAATATTGGGGGGGCTCTACAACATAAAATCCCAATAAAATACATTTACGTTTTTGGTTGTAACATGACAAAATGTGGAAAAATTCATGGGGTGTGAATACTTTTTCAAGGCACTGTATTCCACTAGATATTAAGTGTCACTTAGCTGCTGCTATAATAACTCAAAGAGTACACACACAGTATTACAACACAACATAAGCAGCGCTTAAACCTATACCTCCCATGAGATATAGGGAAACTTCTAATAGCAGAATCTATTTCCGCATTAGTGTATACTCCACTGAGTAATACACTCCTTTTATTGCAGCACACTGAACTATGATCAATAGTAGTCCACCATAGGTGTGTAGTGTGAGGGGGTTAGCTCGGCAGCGGGTGTGTGTGACCCCCTGGATGGGTTCACCACACAAAATTAGGCACAGCAGACAGTGGTAGGAGAAAACAAAAGGTTGGGGTTTTATTTGAACTATATACAGACAAAAAAAATATAACAGAAAACAAAAGAAACAGGAAAAGAAATCCTGGTCAACTTGACCGCTCACTACACACGTTGGTGTCCCTAACTAACAATTGGGTACAGCCTTGTGCTGCCCCAGTCCCTAGCTCCCTGCTTTTAGAAGGTCTTAGCAATAGCCACACATGCTTTGGCTCACCACACAGAAAACACACTCCCCAGTCTCTACACATAGATCTGGTTCCAGGTTGGAGCATCTCCCTTAGCATGCTGGGAGTTCTTGTAGAGGCCTTAATGAGCCCACTTACTTCAGCTGGGCTCATTAACTCTTCCCCTGCAAGACTCCCAGCACTCCCCCTAGTGGTATAAATTGGCATAAAGCCTGAATCTAGGACATATATATCTTCCATCCTGGATGCAACCTGATGATTTTACCTGCCTGCTGTCACAGTCGGTAAAGTCTTTCAATGGATGTGACATCAGTGGAATCAAACTCAGATGTGCTCCGTGACTCCAATCACCACCTGTGGCGATTCTGCAATTAGAAGTTTCCCTTTATCTCGTGGGATGTATAGGTTTAAGCGCTGCTTATGTTTTGTTGTAATACTTTCTTTAATCTTACAACATTATGTCAAAACGGCTATAGTGTAAAAGGAACTCTTGCGCTCAGCTCAACTTAAAAAGAAAACTAGATAAAAAATTATTTGCTGGACCACTGCAATCTTATTAACCCAGACACTGGGCCAGTACCAAATCCAAAACCAAAAATAGTGCGCTGTCCTCTTAAATAATAAAAAATAAATCATTTACTAAAATCAAAGAAATATGTGCAAAATTCAGCAATGTATGGACCTTAAGTGCCTCACATGTACAATTGAATACATTAATAACAAACATGTAAAACAATGGTAACAAAAAAAATAACCAGAAACAGTGGCCACAGGTCAATTTGTTTCAGTAAAAATCACACAAATAGGAAACATACGGAGAATACAATGACACTGAATTTCAAAAGAGCCAACTTCGATAAACTACGCTCCTTGTTATAAGATATTAAATGGGATGAAATCCTAGGAACAAAGAACACGGAGGAAAACTGGGTGTGCTTTAAGAGCATATTAAATAAGAGTACTGGCCAATGCATCCCAATGGGTAATAAATGTAAAAGAGCTAAAAAAAATCCTGGATGGCTTAACTCCAACGTACAAATGCATATAAAAGCAAAGGAGAAGGCCTTCAAAAAATACAAGGCTGAGGGGTAATTATCAGCATTCCAACTGTACAAAGAATACAATAAGAAATGTAAGGGTGCAATCAGGGCGGCTAAGATAAAAACGAAAGGCACATAGCGGAGTAGAGTAAAAAAAATCCCAAAAATGTCTTTAAGTACATAAATAGTAAAAAGGGGAGGACAGATCATATTGGCCCCATAAAGAATGATGAAGGGAAGCTGGTTACAAAGGATGGAGAGATGGCGAAGGTACTGAATTTATTCTTCTCCTCAGTCTTCACAAGGGAAATGGGGGACTACAGTAACCTAAACTGCAAGGTTTATCCTCGTGACACGTCACAGAAAGCACCCTCATGGCTAACAGAGGATAGAATTAGGAATAGACTTGAAAAACTTAACATAAATAAGTCACTGGGACCAGATGGCTTGCACCCGAGGGTCCTTAAGGAACTCAGGTCAGGTAATTGCCAGACCATTGTTATTAATTTTTACAAACAGTCTACTGACTGGTATGGTACCAGATGATTGGAGAAAAGCCAATGTAGCACCAATATTTAAAAAAGAACCAAGATATATCCTTGGGAACTACAGACCAGTTAGCCTAACATCAATAGTATGCAAGCTCTTGGAGGGGATGATAAGGGACTATATACAAGATTTTAGCAATGAAAATGGTATCATTAGCAGTAATCAGCAGGGATTCATGAAAAATCGTTCTTGCCAAACCAATCTATTAACCTTCTATGATGAGATGAGCTGCCATCTGGATAAAGGAAGGCTCGTAGATGTGGTGTATCTGGATTTTGAAAAGACATTCGATAGAGTTCCCCATAAATGTTTACTGCACAAACTAAGGTCTGTCTGCATGGACCAAAGGGTGAGCACTTGGATTGAAAATGGGCTACAGGGGTGAGTTCAGAGGGTTGTGATAAATGGGGAGTACTAGTAATGGACCGGTGTGGAAAGTGGGGTCCCCCAATGTTCTGTCCTGGGACCAATCCTATTTAATTTATTCATAAATGATCTGGAGAATGGGATAAACCGCTCAATCCCAGTATTTGTATAAATAAGTCACTGGGACCAGATGGCTTGCACCCGAGGGTCCTTAAGGAACTCAGTCAGGTAATTGTAAGACCATTGTTATTAATTTTTACGAACAGTCTACTGACTGGTATGGTATCAGATGATTGGAGAAAAGCCAATGTAGCACCAATATTTAAAAAAGAACCAAGATATATCCCTGGGAACTACAGACCAGTTAGCCTTACATCAATAGTATGCAAGCTCTTGGAGGGGATGATAAGGGACTATATACAAGATGTTAGCAATGAAAACAGTATCATTAGCAGTAATCAGCATCGATTCAGGAAAAATCGTTCTTGCTAAACCAATCTATTAACCTTCTATGATGAGGTGAGTTGCCATCTGGATAAAGGAAGACTCGTAGGTGTGGTGTATCTGGATTTTGAAAAGGCATTCAATACAGTTGCCCATAAATGTTTACTGCACAAACTAAGGTCTGTCGGCATGGACCAAAGGGTGAGCACTTGGATTGAAAACTGGCTACAGGGGTGAGTTCAGAGAGTTGTGATAAATGGGGAGTACTAGTAATGGACCGGTGTGGAAAGTGGGGTCCCCCAGGGACTCTTTCCAGTTCCAGCACATCCTTCCTGAGGACTGGAGCCCAGAACTGGATGGCATACTCCAGGTGCGGCCAGACCGGAGTCTTGTAGAGTGGGAGAATTATTGTTTTATTTCTGAAGTTAATCCCCTTTTTAATGCATGCCAATATTCTATTGGCTTTGCTTGCAGCAGTTGGCATTGCATGCCATTGCTGAGCCTGTCATCTACTAGGACCCCCAGGTCCTTTTCCATCCTAGATTCACCCAGAGGTTCTCCCCCCAGTGAGTAGATTCGATTCATGTTTTTTCCACCTAAATGCAATCATTTGCCATGTGGTTGTCCACCCCATTAATTTGTTTAGATCCGTTTGCAAGGTTTCCACATCCTGCGGAGAAGCTACTGCCCTGCTTAACTTAGTACCGTCCGCAAATACTGGCCATCTGGTCCCAGTGACCTATTTATACAAAGTAAAAAAGAACAAATGGCGCAAATAAAGTTCTGGCAGAGCATAAAATCCAAATGTCAGTGAGTTTCAATGAATGATGTAAGCACCAGCGGCAGCTACCATAAACAGAAGCAGGCTCTGTAAAACATGGTGAAGAAAGGAAGGTGCGCCAAACTAATTGCAGTATAATCAGGCTTTAATGGCAAATAAGATAAAAGACAGCCAAATGGCTACTCACAGGATGCAAGACAATATAGGGCATGTGAAGGGTTAATGTGAAGGGTTAATGGTGGTCCGGTGTCATCTAAGGCGGTCCTCGGGGGAGATGTAGGTCCCAGATGAGAGAATGGCTGAAGGCAGGATGAGCGGAAGGCTGGAGGCAGATTAGCAGTGTCAGCATAGGAAGTCAGAGCATCCAAGCCGTGGGTGATGTGAATATCCCTGTACCGCAGAGACAGCCAGGAGACAACCAGGAAGCTGCGCATCAGCGTGCGCTTCACCGTGGAGCGCAGCGTGCCGTCGGACCGGAAGTGACGTGGAGTATTGAACGGACCAATGGGATGACGCGTTTCACAGCATCCGCTGTTTCATCAGATCCATGGAGAGCATTGTCATAGGTGGATGTAATATAGTAGAGAGACGTGTCGTGATTGGTTGAAAGCATACTGGCGATAGTAAATAAGCATTGTGATTGGTTGAGGGAGGAATATAAGGAATATAATGACACGGAGTAGTGTGGGAAATATATGGGGGAAAAAAGGGGGGAATATTGGCATGGAATGTTTCTGTACGGGAATTTTTATGGGGGAACAAATTAGAAGAAAAAGGGAGAAAAAAATTATATATTATAGAGGATGAATGATAGTATGGGGGAGAGCGGCACTATGATGGGAATGAGAGAATTGTGTATAGAAATGCTGGTGTGGTTATCTAAACGGAGATTATGTGGGGGAACGAATTAGGGAAAAGGGAAAAATGATATTATAAAGATATATATATATGGAATATTATATACAGAAAGAGGGGCGGTTTAAATTATTATATGAGGATCTCTGTTAAAAAAAAAAAATATATTAAATGAGGGAAAAAGGTGCTGGGATGGGGATGAGAGCAAGGCAATGTTAGTTGGAAATAAAGGTCAGAATAATTTGAGGAGGGGAACGAGGGGAGGGAGGGGAGGGAGGAGGGGACGGGGGGGGGGAAAGAGAACGAAAAATTATTGAAAAAAATGATGAAAAATGAAAATAAAAATAAATAAATAAGATTAATAAAAAAAATAAATTAATTTAATATAAAAATAAAAATAGGGGGGGCGTGGCCAGCGCGGCATGTGAGCAGTCGCATCTTCACAGAGCTCCCGCTTTGATCCTCCACTGATCCGGTATCCGGCACCGAAGGAACACCCGGATTTTCGCCATCCGAACCTGGGAGAGTCCCCTCATCACCCGGCGGCCACTTAGGAACTTCACAGAGGCATGATGACCCGAGGACAGAGAGGAGAAGGATCCAAGCAGGATTCCCAAAATGGCGCCGCCCCGCCATCAGCACAGAGGGGACGCGCTGCAGAGAAGACAAACGAGGGGGGGAGTAAGCAGTTGAAACCACCCAAGGATCCTCCCGGAGAACCCCCTAAAGATATGAGGTACTATGCACAAAAAATGGCAGGGAACCTGAACTTGGCAGGAGCGCTGCCCCTGGAAGAGGGAGCCGCATGCAGTGACACTGACATGGAGGAGGGGGGGCGAGTGCTGGGAGCGGGCGCCATGATAGCTCACTTGCAGGAGGACAGTGAAGAACCTGATGAGGAGGGGGGTGAACAGCCTACTATGGCTGACTTACTAAGAGCTGTTAATAAATGCACAGCCTCTGTGAATGGCCTGCAAGTCCGCTTTGGGAACCTGGAGGAAGGGGTATGTCTGATTAGACAAGACATTCAAAAAATTAGGGAAAGAACCACGGCAGCTGAGAGCAGGATAAGTGATATAGAGGACAGACTCCCCGAACTGACCAGAGATGCCCAATCCACTGCACGCCTAGCCAGGGCTATAGATATGAGGGCAGAAGATTTTGAGAACCGCCTCAGGCGCAATAATGTTCGCATAGTGGGGCTGCCGGAGAAAGTGGAGGGCCGGGACCCCACACAATTTGTGGAACAGTGGATGGCAGATCTATTTGGCAAGGAGGCGTTCACTCATTTGTATGCGGTTGAGAGGGCCCACCGAGTGCCTACCAGACCTCTCCCACCGGGTAACCATCTTCGCCCGATGCTGGCCAGACTGTTAAACTACAGAAACAGAGAAATTATATTGCGGCTGGCCAGGGAGAAGAAGAACATTCAATTCAATGGCACAAGGGTCTCCTTCTACCCTGACTTTTCCCCTGCAGTTCAGAAGAGCCGGGCGCACTTTGCTGACATCAAGAAACGCTTGCAGAAGCTGCAGGCACCCTATGCCATGCTTTACCCTGCGAGGCTCAGAGTCATCCTGAGGGGCCAAGCACACTTTTTTGAAAACCCTGCAGATGCCTCGGACTGGCTGGATGCCAACGCGGGAGCATTTCACCAAAGACCCCCCGAGGATGTTGACTGATGGGCCTGACAAGTTCTTGCTGATACCGCCCTACCTTTTCCTCGGCTGAGGATAGTGCCGGATACGAACATTGATTATTTTCACTTAATGCGAGTTCGGAAAAGTGTTTATTAATGGCAATGCTTACCTCACGGATTGCCTGTAAATGGAAGGCCATGTTGGCTGAGTCCATGGACTGTTCACGGGACCCGTTGTCCCAAGCAAATCGGGAGTGCCCGTTGGCACCCCAGAACCTGTATTTCCTAGAGGGCCACGTGAAGAAGGCTCTTATATCTGAAAGGCCTGTTGGCCTACTACAGACAGGGTCTGTAAGTTGGTTCACCACACCGTTGTGCGCACTGGGTTGCTACGGCAACACGAGAATTTGTTCCAGAGTAGACAGTTTCTATTTTCAGACTTGCAGAGTTCCAGTTCTATCTACTAACCGGCAGTCTATGCCGCCCCGGATGTCTTCCCAACCTGACATTTGGGGTCTTCCCCCTGATGGTTACATGCTTGATTTCCCCTGATGGAGACTGTCACAGTGTTGTCCTGGAACATTAGGGGGTTACAGGATCCTCTGAAACGTACTATGGTGTCCTCCCTGATGAGGAAACGCCTGCCTGCCATCTGTGCCTTGCAGGAGACACATCTTACTGCTGATTCTAAGTCGTGCCTGAACTATCGGTGGGTGGGCAGGGCGTATCACTCCACTCACACTTCCTATTCCAGGGGTGTGAGTGTTTTGATACACAGCTCCATAAATTTTTAAGAGCTCAGCTCTATGGTTGATGATGAGGGCAGATATGTTTTTCTCATGTGCAGGCTGTTTACCTTTAAATGTATTCTTGCTTTTGTGTATATACCTCCTCCGTACAATAACCAGGTGTTGAGAGCCTTAATGGAGTTTCAGTTGCGGTTCCCGGAGGTGCCTTTGTATGCCTTCGGGGATTTCAACTGCTTTATGGACCCTTTGCTAGACAAACATCCCCCGGGGGGAGGAGGGAGGGGGAAGTATTGCACGGCCCTAAGGAAATTTATAGAGGAGGTGGGGTGGAAGGACCCATGGAGGGCAAGGAACCCGGGAGTGAAGCAATTTTCATGCTTCTCAAAGGGCAATTCGTCTTTGTCCAGGATTGATTTATGTATATGCTCTTATGCGGCTGGGCGTTACGTTTCGGGGATGAAGTATGCTCCCAGAAGCGTGTCGGATCACTCGCCACTGATTATGTCTTTGGGGGTGCGTCCCCCTTCCGCAGTGGCCAAGGCCCCGTGGAAGATGAACGCCTTTTGGATGAATCTCTTTTCGTCTCATGAACAGATAGAGTCCCAAATTTTGGAATTTTGGCGTATTCATGAGGCCCCTGAGACTGTGTCCAGGGATTGGGAGGCCTTTAAAGCTGTTTTGAGGGGTATATTTATTGCAGAAATACAGGCTATTAAGAGGAATACTCATGCTCGGAGGGAGGGAATGGAACTGTTGGCCAAGGAACTAGAGGGCACCTATGTCACGGACCCGTCTGAACCGAATAGAAAGGCGTGGCTGTCGGCGCAGGATGCCCTGTACCGGGTCACGTCTTCAGGCGCAGAGAGGAAGCGCTTTTTTCAGAAGGCGGCTTTCTATGAGGAGGGGGAGCACACAGGCCGCATGTTGGCGACCATTGCCCATTCCCAGCAGCTGTCCCCTTCAATTGGAGCACTACGTGCTCCCTCGGGAGTGGTGACTAACTCCCCAGACCAAATCTTGACAGAGCTTGGTCGGTTTTACTCTTCCCTTTATGAATCCAAGCGTACGTATTCGTTAGAGTCTTTAGATGACTACTTGGACCATGTCCCTCTACCTACCTTGACGGACTCCGCTAGAGAGGAGCTTGATGCCCCTTTGACCCTGGGTGAGCTGCAGATGGCGACTAACATGTTTCCCAACTCGAAGGCACTGGGAGATGATGGGCTTCTGGCCGAAGTGTACAAACAGTATGGAGAGCAGGTGCTACCGCACCTGCTGAGAGTCTTTAATGCAGCAAAGGTGACCGGTACCCTCCCCCAGTCCATGACTAGAGCTAACATTGTTTTAATTCTGAAACCAGGCAGGGACCCCTTGGACCCGGGATCGTACAGGCCCATTTCGCTCTTACAAAACGATGTTAAGATCCTGGCCAAGGCACTGGCAGTGAGACTGAATAAGGTTATATCCACTATAATTCACTCGGATCAGTCAGGGTTTATGCCCCAAAAATTGACAGCGATAAATCTGCGTAGACTTTATCTGAACATTCAATCGCGGGCGGACAATGTAGGTGACCGGGCATTGCTATCCCTAGATGCCCATAAGGCGTTTGATAGCGTCGAATGGGACTATCTGTGGGCGGTAATGAGGAAGTTTGGGTTTGGGACTGAGTTCATTCAGTGGGTGCAGCTGCTGTACTCTTCACCGGTAGCGGCTATACGGGAGGGGGGAAGGATTTCGCATACGTTTAAATTACATAGAGGCACACGACAGGGCTGCCCCCTCTCCCCACTCCTGTTTGCCCTGGCCATTGAGCCGTTAGCTGCCTTGATTAGGGACTGTCCCTCAGTGCAGGGATTTCGAGATAGGGATCTTCAGGAGAAGATCTTGTTATATGCAGATGACACTATGCTTCTCCTTGGGGATACCTCCACTTCACTGACTGTGGCCATGAATATAGTGCGGCAATTCGGTACATACTCCGGGTTAGTTATTAATTGGACTAAGTCCTCCCTCCTGTTGTTGGATCGGGATCCTTCGGCATTCTCTCCGACCTTGCAGGACATCCCTGTTGCTAAGTCCTTTAAATATTTGGGCATCCAGGTCACAGCTTGCTTGCTCGAGTATGTTAACCTTAATCTCACCCCTCTGATCAACCGCTGTCGCGATCGGGTAAAGGTGTGGAGCAAGTTGAGGCTGTCACTGGTGGGGAGGGTGAACCTGATAAAAATGATCCTTATGCCGCAGCTGCTGTACGTGCTACACAATTCCCCCATGGTTATCCCTCTGAAAAAGTTTAGAATTATTAATTCGATCTTTCGATCACTTATATGGCTCTCCAAACCCCCTAGGGTCAAACGTGAACAATTGCAGCGCTCCAAAGACAACGGGGGATTGGCATTGCCCAATCCCTGGCTGTACTATTTAGCTTCACAAATGCAGCATATTGCACGAGTTATATCCCCTCGCCGGGACCTGGTACTGAATTTGCTGGACCCCTCGGTCCAACTGCTTAGCTACACGACGGGGGGAGGGGGGGGAGTGGCGGATGGTCTGGAGGCCCTGAGGTACAGTAAATCTAACAAGCTCTTCCCCACGTATGCACTCATGCAAAAAACTTGGAATAAGGTCCGGATGCTTCAGGGAGTGACTGGCTTTACCGTCTACAGTCCTATATGGGAAAACCAATACTATAGGGAAATTGCCAAATTGCCGTATGGACAGAGGTGGGCGCAGTATGGGGTGTCACATATGACTCATATATTTAGAGATGGCAGGTTAAAGACTTTTCAGGAGCTAAGGATGGAGTTCCGACTGCCGGTCTCCATGCAGTTTTACTATCTCCAGCTTAAGCACGCAGTTGAAGCGCAGAGGGAGACGGACGTTTGGTCCTTGGACTCGGCGTCGGTCTTCAACTACTTGTTTGAGGTGACGACATATAAGGGGTTCATCTCTTGTTGCTACGCCAGGTTGCTTAACCTCTTTCTACAGGGCGCCCCTTTGAGGGCAGTGTCCCTGTGGGAACAGGACGTGGGCGCGTTCGAGGAAGAGCAGTGGGAGGAGGCTTTACAAGCGGTCCCCTCGTGCTCCCTGAACGTGGCTCATAGGTTGTCTCAGCTCTATATTCTTCTGAGGGTTCACTACACACCGGCTAGATTGGCCCGCATGGGGATGACCCCCGATCCGTCCTGCACCAGGTGCTGCAGGGATCACGGGGATCTCATTCACTTGCTGTGGAGATGCCCGAAGCTTCACTTGTACTGGACACGGGTCGTTGACACTATCAATGGCGCTTTCCACTCTCAGATACCACTGGACCCTCGGGTCTGCCTGCTGGGGATACTAGATCACCTCCAGTTGGGGGGTATCCCCAGGCAGGCTATTAGTAGGGCCTTATTCCAGGCCCGTCTGATGATTTTGAGACATTGGAAAGATACTGCGGCGCCCACGGTACAGGAGTGGATCACACAGATGGGGGTTACGCTTAGGATGGAAAAACTTGTCTACCAACGCAGAGGGACTTGTACGAAATATGACAAACTATGGGACCCATGGCTGAGTGTTCCAGGTCTGGCACCTTTGGATTTGATATATGATCGATTGTTCTGACCTTGTTCAGGACCAGTATACAGGAGGTGACTGTGATCTGGGGGAGGGCAGGTGGGGAGGGTTGAATAAAGTGTATTTGGGTGTGCTGAGTCACACTGATTGGTCATACTGTTGGTTATCTGGAACTGTGCGAGGATGTATTCTGTCTTTTGTTTTTACAACTGCTCAATAAAGAACTTGTTTGAGAAAAAAATAAATAAAAATAAAAATAAAGATTGAAATAAATATGAAAATAATAGTGAGAAAATAATAAGAAAAAAATTAAAATAAAAGGAATAGTGTAGGAGAAGGAAGGGGAGGGGGGGGGGGGAAGAAGGATGGGAAGGGGAAGGAAAAGGGAGGGGAAAAAATATATATTAATGGATAAGGATGACATCAAAGAGAATGGAACAAGGGAGTGATGGAGAGGGATTGTGATGGGAAAAGACATGAGGAAGACATGAGGGAGATTGGTGAAATAAGTAAATGTAATGAACGATAACATGGCTGTCATATAAATCTAAAAAAAGAATATAGATCATAAAAGGATTACATATATAAACATATCAACAATACATACATAGTATGAAATATATATGTAAAAAGTTCTTTCTAGGATAAGGTACATATTCAAATGTATAAGGAATACACCAAAAGTAATGCAGCATGAGTAGTGACAGATCTACAAAAGCAGCTCAGTGTGCATATATATATACATATAAGCATAAATGCATGGGTCTAATAGGGTAAAAGTAATGGGATGTAGAATAGACGGACATCAAAAAGGAAAAATATGTTATTGTGTATCAGGGAAGGAACTCTAATAAATTGATAGACAGTCTGGGATATGAGTGAGAAAACGCACAAGGAATCTCATGGATGGAAGAAAGGTATAAAGTGATGATAATGCAGGAATTATTTTAAAATGCAGGAATTTTTAGATGATGTTGTTGGTTTCAATTTCTTCGTTGAGGCCATGAGGCGACATGGTATTCAAAGAGTAGATCCAATAAGTTTCCTGTCTGCAGAGGCGTTGAAATCTTTCTATAGCAGTGGGTGTTTTTGGTATTGCCTCAATGATCCAAACCTGAAGGGCACTAATATCTTTGTGGTGGTGTGCTGCAAAATGACGTGCCACGCTATATTTAGGATTGTTTTTTTGGACTGCACGGCGGTGTTCTCCAAATCTGGCCTGTAGGGCTCTGATGGTTCTGCCTACGTATAAAAGGCCGCATGGACAGGAGATACAGTACACTACATAGGTGGTAGAACAATTATAGAAAGAACTGAGGTTGAAAGTCTTGCTGTTGGCCTTGAAAGTTTTTTGGCCATGGGTGATATGAGAGCAGGTAAGGCATAGGGCCTTTTTGCATTGAAACATCCCTACAATGGGGATTAGGGTAAGCTGTTTAAGCATATAGTTTTTGTGATGATTGGGTGTTTTGGTTTTGCTAGGAGCGATCTTACTTTTGTATCCCCATTGTAGGGATGTTTCAATGCAAAAAGGCCCTATGCCTTACCTGCTCTATAATCTCCGTTTTCTCATTTTCATTTTCATTTTTCATCATTTTTTTCAATAATTTTTAGTTCTCTTCCCCCCCCTCCCCTCTTCCCTCCCCTCGTTCCCCTCCTCAAATTATTCTGACCTTTATCTCCAACTAACATTGCCTTGCTCTCATCCCCATCCCAGCACCTTTTTCCCTCATCATATAATAATTTAAACCGCCCCTCTTTCTGTATATAATATTCCATATATATATATCTTTATAATATCATTTTTCCCTTTTCCCTAATTCGTTCCCCCACATAATCTCCGTTTAGATAACCACACCAGCATTTCTATACACGATTCTCTCATTCCCATCATAGTGCCGCTCTCCCCCATACTATCATTCATCCTCTATATTATATCATTTTTTTCTCCCTTTTTCTTCTAATTTGTTCCCCCATAAAAATTCCCGTACAGAAACATTCCATGCCAATATTCCCCCCTTTTTTCCCCCATATATTTCCCACACTACTCCGTGTCATTATATTCCTTATATTCCTCCCTCAACCAATCACAATGCTTATTTACTATCGCCAGTATGCTTTCAACCAATCACGACACGTCTCTCTACTATATTACATCCACCTATGACAATGCTCTCCATGGATCCGATGAAACAGCGGATGCTGTGAAACACGTCATCCCATTGGTCCGTTCAATACTCCACGTCACTTCCGGTCCGACGGCACGCTGTGCTCCACGGTGAAGCGCACGCTGATGCGCAGCTTCCTGGTTGTCTCCTGGCTGTCTCTGCGGTACAGGGATATTCACATCACCCACGGCTTTGATGCTCTGACTTCCTCTGCTGACACCGCTAATCTGCCTCCAGCCTTCCGCTCATCCTGCCTTCAGCCATTCTCTCATCTGGGACCTACATCTCCCCCGAGGACCGCCTTAGATGACACCGGACCACCATTAACCCTTCACATGCCCTATATTGTCTTGCATCCTGTGAGTAGCCATTTGGCTGTCTTTTATCTTATTTGCCATTAAAGCCTGATTATACTGCACTTAATTTGGCGCACCTTCCTTTCTTCACCATGTTTTACAGAGCCTGCTTCTGTTTATGGTAGCTGCCGCTGGTGCTTACATCATTCATTGAAACTCACTGACATTTGGATTTTATGCTCTGCCAGAACTTTATTTGCGCCATTTGTTCTTTTTTACTTTGTATAAATAGGTCACTGGGACCAGATGGCCAGTATTTGCGGACGGTACTAAGTTAAGCAGGGCAGTAGCTTCTCCGCAGGATGTGGAAACCTTGCAAACGGATCTAAACAAATTAATGGGGTGGACAACCACATGGCAAATGATTGCATTTAGGTGGAAAAAACATGAATCGAATCTACTCACTGGGGGGAGAACCTCTGGGGGAATCTAGGATGGAAAAGGACCTGGGGGTCCTAGTAGATGGCAGGCTCAGCAATGGCATGCAATGCCAACTGCTGCAAGCAAAGCCAATAGAATATTGGCATGCATTAAAAAGGGGATTAACTTCAGAAATAAAACAATAATTCTCCCACTCTACAAGACTCCGGTCTGGCCGCACCTGGAGTATGCCATCCAGTTCTGGGCTCCAGTCCTCAGGAAGGATGTGCTGGAACTGGAAAGAGTCCAGAGAAGGGCAACAGAGGTAATAAAGGGACAGGAGGGTCTTAGTTATGAGGAAAGATTACAAGCACTGAATTTATTCTCTTTAGAGAGGAGATGCTTGAGAGGGGATATGATTTCAATGTACAAATACCGTACTGGTGACCCCACAATAGAGATAAAACTTTTCAGCGAAAGGGAATTTAAAAAGACAGGCGGCCATTCAATAAAACTAGAAGAAAAGCGGTTTAACCTTAAACTGCGTAGAGGGTTCTTTACTGTAAGAGCGGTAAGGATGTGGAATTCTCTTCCACAAGCAGTGGTTTTAGCAGGGAGCATAGATAATTTAAAAAAACTATTAGATAGGCACCTAAACAACCACAAGATACAGGGATATACAATGTAATATTGACATAAAAGCACACACACACAGGTTGGACTTGTGTCTTTTTTCAACCTTAAAAACTATGTAACTTAGAGAGACATGAGGAACAGGATAGAAATGTTTGCTTGAATGAAAGAATTTCTAATTGTGAATGCTCTTTTCTTTTCTTTTCGGAAAGTCCATTCATTCCAAAGTTGAATGTTAAAAGCAAACAACATTTTGAAGATCTTTCACACTTAAAGTGGTTGAAAACCCTCCCCCGGAAGTTTCACCTACAGGTAAGCCTAGATTAATGCTTACCTGTGGGTGTTTTCAATATTTCCTAAACCTACACGGTTTAGGAGATATTTGTGAATGGGATTACACAGTTGTCTACGGCACAAGCGTGCCGCAGACAACGGCACAGGTGCACTGTAAATCCCATTCACAAATCCGGCGCTGCCGGATTTGACGGCTCCCGCGCGCATGCGCGGAGTGACGTCTTCGCCGCTCCGGCCAATCACAGCGCTGGAGCGGCAATACCTTCCGGAGAGATAACTGCGGCCGGAGGGGGCTTTGATCTAAGGTAAGTAATGCATAATGAGCTAGTATGCTAGTCATACTAGCTCATTATGGCTTTCTCTTGCAGGTGGTTATTTTATTTAAAAATCAAAATTTGGGTTTACAACCACTTTAATTTGTCAAGTCATTGAATATACTCGGAATTTTCGTATGAAAATCTTCTAGCATATGACCAGCTTTCGCCATTTAAATCCTCTTCAATGGCTGAGTTTTGAAGATTCCTTGTAGAGTTTAGTTTATCACGTTAAGTGTAACCACAAAAAGTAGTAGGCCAACAAGAATCAGAATTGCTCAGACTGCCATTTTAAACGTTAAGAAGCAGAATTATGGAAGCCATTATGATTTATTATTATTATTCAAGTATATCGCCAACAGTTTGCGCATCGCTTTACAACATAAGGGCAGACAGTACAGTTACAATACAATTCAATAAAGGAGGAATCAGAGGGCCCTGCTCATTAGAGCGTACAATCTAAAATGTACATACTTTTCCGTTACACAAATTTCATCTTTGTGGATTGGTCTTTTAAAAATGAGACGCACTTTCTTAGCCATTTCCCCTAAAGCGAGCTATTTTTATTTCCCGTCTCCCATCTCTACAATATCCGTTGCGGTGAACTCCAGAACCAATTCCCTATTCAAGTAAGTGCACTTAAACATTTAGGTCTAGCTATGGCAACTAAAACGAGCCAACAACTGTCGAGAAAGAAAACTCTATGCCAAGTAAGTGACATAATTCTCAACAGCTTACTTATAAATGGCTAATGTTATGTAGTTTATAAATTCCTAAGAGTAAAAAAACAGGAATTAATCTGATTGTTTTAAAATGTTACTCTTGGCTTCATTGCATGAAAAAATAGCAGGATCAAGATGTAGATTAAAAGGCAAAACATTTAGTTTATGTCTTTGTAAAGCACTTTAAATGTTCTAAAAATATAGAAAATGTATTAAAATGGGCGCAAAGTCTCTTAAAAAAAAAAAAAAAGGCCCCCTGTGGGTTAATGTAAGTGTGTGCTAGCATGTACCCCATACTAGCACATTATTACAGACTTACCTATAAAAATAAGCCCTCCAACGGCAGGATGTCCGAGCCACAGGAGTAACTATCAGGGCACAACACACTGAGGCCGCGTAGACACGACCGGGTTTCTCGGCAAAAAACGACAAGAAAACTGCGTTTTCTTGCTGAGAAAACCGGCTGTATGTATGTGGGTTTCAGTTTTCTCATCGAGAAAACTGCCCAGATTCCCAGACGAGAAAAAAGACGACCTGCGGTCTTTTTTCTCGTCGAGAATCTTGTCGGCCTGTTTCTCGATGAGAAACCCGAGCGTGTGTACACTTACCTGTTGCCGTGGAAACCCCCGCAAGATGGCGGCGACGGCATCGAATGTGACGAGCGCACGCTCGTCGTAGTCGATGACGTCACCGCGTGTGTGCCATTCAAAAGAACGGCGGTTCTTATGAATCGTACATGTGTACACTCGGCCGGGACAAGTTTCTTGTCAAGATTCTCGTCAGGAAAAACGAGAATCTCGGCCGTGTGTACAGGGCTTGAGACACTGGGGATCCATAGATCTCAGAAGGCACAGAGGTTGCTGGAAGCAATTGAGATGAAAGAGTGCACAGGGATCACAGAGTCACTGAAGGCAGACTCTGTGTCCAGGGCTGATCATCTTTAGGTAATTGCTGCATGTGCGATTACATGCAAATGGCTGCAGGTGCTTCCTGCCTGCAGCTGTTCGCAGGAAACCCTGCTGAGTCTCCTGCGGGAATTTTTAGTCAGCCCTAACGCAAATGTGAATGAGGCCTTTTAATCCAGGGAAACATAAATGTATTAAAACCCTGTGGAGTTTCACAGAAACATAGAGATGGCTAGAGACAGATAAAGATCAATTTCCGAAAAATGAAAATAAACTTTAAGCTAGCAGATATTTGCTGTGCAAAGCAATGGTTGGTTAATGTCAGTCATCATCCATCTACTATATTATATTCACAGTTATGAGTCAGTCTGGTAATAAAGAAGTAAACAGGAAAAAGTCTGAACATCAATAGCAGAGATGGAAGCTGAAGCCCAGTGATTGCATTACTTGATTGAATGATCAAAGATTACACAGCCGTATTTTATGCCAAAACTGCCCCTCTCATCATGTAAATTAAAAGCAAGCACCAAAAGTTGTCTTTTTCTTTATCCATGTCCTGTCATATTCATTACACAGTCTTCTGAGAAGCACCAAATTATTATTTTTTTAAATCTATGCCAAAAAGAAAAGATGGGGGGACTCAGGAAGATGCTAACTTTGGAACATAACTAAACAAATGTAGCGCTTACTCCTCGAAGGAGCCGCTAATGTATGGGTCCCCCAAATCTGGGGGGCAATGACCCTTCTGGCGATGCCACACACTCTGACACACCAAGGCTGAAGAAAGAGGTTTAAATACCCTTTTATTTTGCACTGTTATGAAATTCTTCAATTAGTTGTGGTTTACTCAACCAGTGGAACTATTTACGTGCATGCCGCAACTATGAAATACATCTTGATGGGTGGTGTGCCACATTTTCTCCCCTCATATATTCAAAGCATTACTCCAAACTTTGCATGCCTATCTTTGGCGCCTCTTAATTAAAATTTTGTTTTCATACCTTACATGTGTGCCTCTTGTTCCAAAAGATTGTGACCAATTGTTTGATAACATGGTAAACATGGGGCATGAATTTGTGTTTGTGGCTATGTAGCACCCCCTGACCCCTGGAGGCATGGCGGTATCGCCAGGGACAGGGTGGACTTACATATACTTCAGGTGTAGATTACTTAGGCATAGTGGGACTGTTATGCCCCTCACTACACGTGGCTGAGGTGTATTTGGGCACACTGATAACTCCTCTCATACCAATGTAGGCGTAGAATCCTTTTGAACTTTTATTGATACAAGATAGAGTAAAACTGTAACAGATACAGACAAATACAATTAGTAAAGATAGTACAATTAGTGCCTCCCTATCTATCTACCTAGCCGAGTACATAAATAGTAGACATACCGGAGAGGTTTCTGAAGGCTGGAACATATATCTTAGCAGTCCATGTGCATGCTTCCAGGGAAAAATATGAAATGGCTGAAGAAGGTGACGCAAGGCCTGATGGGATTGAAAGTACGGAGGCTTGCGTGTGACAAATTTAGCTAACTACTAAATTGCTTTATTAAATAGATAGTGCAGTTATACAAACGGCCACTAGATGGCAACATAGATTAAATGTTATTAAAAACAGAAAAAATAGGAAAAATTCAAGCCTTTTTACTAAAGGCATGACACTCCCCACGTGGATTCCCACGGAAACCACATATCATGGCACTTCAGAGGAGAGTAACAAAATAAGTTCAGAAACAGGTCTGAGGAAAAGTTTAGGCTGGCCTTGCCTAATGACCTTAAGTTCAACTTTCCTGACGTTTCCATCTTCACTGGTAAACGCTTGGGTTATCAGACCCAAAGGCCACTCGTTTCTCCTAGATTGAGAGTCTTTCATGAGAACGATGGCACCAGGCTCTAAGTTGGGCTTGCTGTCTTGCCATTTGTTCCTAGTCTGTAGATTAGACAAGTATTGTTTCTTCCACTTGTTCCAAAATGTGTCAGCTAAAACTTGTACTCTTTTCCATTGACATTTGTATAAGTCCTTTGGGTCCAGATTGACTGAAGGAGCTGTGATCACCTCAACTTTCTGAGTGAGTAAAGTGGAAGGTGTAAGCAAGAAAGGATCTTCAGGATCATTGGGTATAGATGTCAAAGGTCTGGCATTCATTATGGCTGATACTTCAGCCATGAAAGTTGTCAAAGTCTCATGTGTGAGTTTTGAAGTTCCCAATTGTAGAAACATTGAATCTAGGATTCTTCGAGCTATACCAATCATACGCTCCCAGGCATCTCCCATATGAGAAGAGTGTGGGGGGTTAAATGTCCATGTACAACCTTGTTCTGAAAGGTATCTCTCTACACGTTCTGTGTCAGGGTTTGAAGTGATATTCAATTCTTTGCAAGCTCCAACAAAATTGGTTCCTCTATCAGAACGTATGTGTTTGACAGGGCCTCTAATAGAGATGAAACGTCTCAGGGCATTAATGAAGCTGGATGTGTCTAAGGACTCAGTTACTTCTATGTGTACAGCTCTGATGCACATGCAAGTAAACATGACAGCCCAGCGTTTGCTGTTGGCACTGCCTCCTCTGGTTTGTCGTGTGATCACAGTCCAAGGCCCAAACACATCAAGACCGACGTTTGTGAATGGGGGTTCTGTACTGAGTCGGTCTGCAGGAAGGTTGGCCATTTTCTGGGTTTGAAACATACCACGAAGCTTATGACAGGTGATACATTTGAAAATGGTTTTACTCACAATTCTCTTGGCTCCCACTATCCAGAGTCCAGCTGCACGCAAGGCTCCTTCCGTGAACAAACGTCCTTGATGTTTTGTCTGTATGTGGTAGTGTTCCACAAGTAAAGAAGCAACATAGTTATTTGGTATTATGACAGGATTACTTTCACCACTATCAAGTCCTGCATTTGAGATGCGCCCCCCAACTCTTAACAGTCCTTCATTGTCTATAAAGGGGTTGAGTTTCCTTAGAGGACAGTTCTTTGGAATGCTCTTGTAATTTTGAAGACATTCTAGTGTTACTGCGTAAGTCTCTTGTTGGACACAGCGGATGATTACATTTTTTGCTTCTGTGAGCTCATCTACTGTGTATGGCTTGTGGCAGTAATGCCAACCTTTGCAACAACTTGTTCTTGTAGGAGTACCTCTAAAGGATCTGGCTATGTGAACCAAGCAAGTTGTAGCTCTTTGTAAGGACTTCCAAGTGGAGAATTTGTGGAAGCGCTTGGATCCCAACAGTTGGTTAGAAATTGTTGTATGTAGTGTGGAAACCTGAGGACGGATATCTGAGTCAGATTCAGGTTCTAACAGTACATATGTCTCCTCTACTGGAGTGGTAGGTGCTGGCTTGTACAGGAAGGGTGGTCCTGTGAGCCATGTAGTGTCTTTGAGACGGGATGCTGGCACAGACCTTGTAGCATGATCCGCTGGGTTATGATCAGTTGAGACATAACGCCACTGGGTGGGCTGTGTCGACTTCCTGTTTCTAAGGACTCTGTTGTGTACATAGACATAGAATCTTCTACTTTCGTTGTAAATGTAGCCCAACACTACCTTGCTGTCTGTGTAAAACTCTGTGTCCTCGAGTTCTAGATCCATCTCAGATGTAATAAGTTCTGCTAGTTCTACTGCTAGTACAGCAGCACACAGTTCCAATCTTGGAATGGTGGTTTCAGGACATGGTGCTAGCTTGGCCTTGCCCATAACAAACCCAATATGAACTTGGCCCTCGATGTCTACTGACTTGAGGTAGGTTACTGCTCCTATTGCTTTAACTGAAGCATCGCAGAATACACATAACTTTCTAGACTGAACCCTTGCAGGAGGAAAGTGGGTGTATGGTCTATGTACGTGTAGGTTGGATAAAGTCTTTAAAGAGTCTCTCCATGTTACCCATAATGTCTCTTTCTCGGGAGGTAGTGGAGAATCCCAATCACATGTGTCTGCGGTGAGCTCTCTAAGCAGAATCTTACCTTGGATGGTAACCGGTGCTACAAACCCGAGTGGATCATACAGGCTGTTGATGGTGGATAAAACACCTCGCCGTGTGAAGGGCTTTGGCCCTTGGTCAACCTGAAAGGTAAGGGTGTCAGACTTGAGGTCCCAGTTGAGTCCTAGACTGCGTTGCATAGGAAGGGAGTCTGTTGCTAAGTCCAGATCTTTGAAGTCACTGGCATAATCTTGGGAAGGGAAGGCCTCCATGATGACTTTGCTGTTAGATGCTATCTTATGCAGTCTGAGATTTGAAGAGGCAAGTGTACTTTGAGTCCTCTTGAGTAGACTTATTGCAGCTTCGGGTGAAGAAAGTGATTTCAGACCATCGTCTACATAAAAGTCTCTTTCAATAAACTGTGTAACGTCTTTCTCACCTTCTTGGGCAGATAGCTTAAGTCCATAGATGGCAACAGCGGGAGATGGACTGTTACCAAAAACGTGCACCTTCATGCGGTATTCTGTAATGTTTTTAGTAGGGTCATTGTCTTTGAACCATATGAATCTCAAGAAGTTCCTGTGTTCTTCCTTGACTTGGAAGCTGTGAAACATTTGCTGAATGTCTGCAACTATGGCAACTGCTTCCTTGCGGAATCTGATGAGGACACCAAGAAGTGTGTTGTTGAGGTCTGGTCCCTTTAGGAGGACATCATTTAGTGAGATTCCTTGATGCCGAGAGCTGGAGTCAAACACTACCCGGATTTTACCTGGCTTCTTGGGGTGGTAGACGCCGAAGATTGTCAGGTACCAGCACTCTTCATCGTCTTTTAGAGGTGGAGCTATCTCAGCATGGTCATTCTCAAACATCTTACTCATGAATGAGAAGAAATGTCCTTTCATTTCTGGTTTCTTTTGGAAATTGGATCTGAGGGAAGAAAAGCGTTTCAAAGCTTGTTCTCTGTTATTAGCAAGACAGGGTCTCTGCGCTCTGAAAGGCAGGGGTGCCACCCAGCTGTTTTCATTGGTTTTGTAGAATCCCTGTCTCATTATCTCCAAGAAGATATGATCTTCAATAGATGGTCCAATTTTGTGATCTTCTTTAGTATTTTGGAAAACTGAGCACCCTAAATGATCTCTGTCTTCATCACAAAGAAGATTTGAGGTATAAGGGTTTGAATGAATTACACTGGCAGGCTTCTCTCTTATGAGGAATCTGTTGGTGCAAGGCTGAAATAGGGATGGACGTCCGCCTTCTAGTGTCTTTGTAAAGAGAGAGTTCACGCTGGTTGGTTTGTGAACACTTCCTAGGCATACGTTGCCTATGTAAATAAATAAAGCAATCAGCGCAAACAAAAATATGACAATGAAATGTTAAGCAGCTGTACACATTAGGGTCATCACAAACCTATAGGTAAAATAGCCAAACGAGGGTATGTGCAGCGCATAAAAATTGTAAATATAAAACAGCACCAAATGAGTGATCAACACTATCAAATCAATTGCAATTCTATCACTGAGAGAGAAAAGTCCTCATAAATTCCCAGAATGGTATAGCAGGAAAAAGGGGGTAAGATTCCTCGTGTGATGAAAAGAAGGAAGATGCAATCCTCTGCCCAAAATGTGCTGATGTAATCCTCCACCGTAAAAATGTTGAGCTTACCAGATACGATGGACCTTTCCGCTAGGAGAAGGTCATACAGTCGTGTATCCACCCAGGGATAATGGAATCAAGTGACTGCAACAAAGGTTCTTCCGCAGATAACCGAAATGTGTAGCCAGAAGGTGGTGTAATAAATCCTCCTAAGTATGGTACTGGATGCAATGGTATAGTGTCCAATCGTCACCAGAAAAAAGGGGAAGGGAGACAACCTAAGTGCACTCCGTAAATTTATTTAAAAGTCAATGATAAAGAACAGCATTGGCGCTCAGCGCCTAGATAAAAGCCGGTATGATAGCCGGGAATAACAATGTGAATTTACACTGTGGACATCCGTCCAGCATGGAGATGGCAGCGGGTGACGTCCGTGCGTGAGCTCCTCCCCCGTACGCGGCGTTACGTCCAACAGGACTTCGTCAGCGAGGGTGGAGCTAAGGTGTCACCCGGCTGATAGAAATAGTAAGGCGGTCGTCATGGTGACAGGGAAGCCAGACGCAAAAACCGGAAGTCAGAGACACTCACCGGCTGCTCTCCCTGAAAGTGTCACCCACTTACCAGCCCTTGCTAATAATGAAAAAACAAGTTGAAAAACTATCAAAGTGATCAACTAATCCCCATGGTTGGAAATATACATAAAAGTTTAATAAAAAAACACAGAACGTTAAAACTGCCCGCGGCCATCTCCTATTTTAAAAAATGACAATATAAAATGAAACTCATAATAAAACCTCCGTAGAACTGCCGCAACAAAAAATTAATATGCATATTATCATTTGTCAGAAATGAAGCAGTTGAGGTCAAATTCCACATTTAACCCCCTGGGTACAGAAACCTTGGTCTCATGTATCCATAGGGATTCACGCTGACTCAACTTTGTGTCTAATGAAATTACCCCCTCTCCAATGATGGGTAACCTTCTCAATGCCCCAAAATTTGAGGCATCGCGGGTTCCTATCGTGAAAAATCCTAAAATGTTTGGATACATTGTGGGTTTTTACTCCCCTCCTGATATTGCCTACATGTTCTGCTATGCGTACTCCCATGGGTCTAGATGTTCTTCCCACATATTGGAGTCCGCAATCGCATTCCAACATGTATACAACCCCAACAGTGTCACATGTGATGAGATTTTTTATCTGGTAGTTTTTCTTAGTGGCAAAAGCTGTAAAATCTTTCTTTTTCTTTTGATTAAATTTGCATTGCCTGCATGCTGGACATTTTCCGCAAGCATAAAAACCAGACAGAAAATTAAAAATTCTATTTTCTCTAATCACTGGGGGATCTATGACACTTGGGGCAAGGATATCTCTAAGGGTAGGAGGCCTTTTATAAATAAATTTGGGGCGTGAAGGCAACACTGCACCCAAAACATTGTCTTTTCTTAGAATATCCCAGTGGCGCATAATTATTTGTTCAAATTTTTTATATTGAATGTTATAATCTAATATGATCTTATACTCAAAATTAATATTAGATCCCAAGTT
The DNA here is from genome assembly GCA_029206835.1 of Rana muscosa. Lineage (NCBI taxonomy): Eukaryota > Metazoa > Chordata > Amphibia > Anura > Ranidae > Rana > Rana muscosa. The sequence goes on from CM055123.1 coordinate 195,503,812, forward strand.
TTTTTCTTCTTTTTTCTTGGAATCAGCAGTGAGAATGGTACGATCCATATTCCCCACTGATTGGATATCCCCTAGGATATGATCCCTAGTATATCCTTTTTGAACAAAACGATCTGCCAATATGTTGGCTTGTGTGAAAAAATCTGAGTCTAAGGTGCAATTTCGTCGTAGACGTATAAATTGCCCCTTGGGAATGTTGCATAACCATGATTGATGGTGGCAGCTGTCCAGTGGTATAAATCCATTCCGATCAGTAGGTTTAAAAACCTACTGATCGGAATGGATTTATACCACTGGACAGCTGCCACCATCAATCATGGTTATGCAACATTCCCAAGGGGCAATTTATACGTCTACGACGAAATTGCACCTTAGACTCAGATTTTTGCACACAAGCCAACATATTGGCAGATCGTTTTGTTCAAAAAGGATATACTAGGGATCATATCCTAGGGGATATCCAATCAGTGGGGAATATGGATCGTACCATTCTCACTGCTGATTCCAAGAAAAAAGAAGAAAAAAACTTGGGATCTAATATTAATTTTGAGTATAAGATCATATTAGATTATAACATTCAATATAAAAAATTTGAACAAATAATTATGCGCCACTGGGATATTCTAAGAAAAGACAATGTTTTGGGTGCAGTGTTGCCTTCACGCCCCAAATTTATTTATAAAAGGCCTCCTACCCTTAGAGATATCCTTGCCCCAAGTGTCATAGATCCCCCAGTGATTAGAGAAAATAGAATTTTTAATTTTCTGTCTGGTTTTTATGCTTGCGGAAAATGTCCAGCATGCAGGCAATGCAAATTTAATCAAAAGAAAAAGAAAGATTTTACAGCTTTTGCCACTAAGAAAAACTACCAGATAAAAAATCTCATCACATGTGACACTGTTGGGGTTGTATACATGTTGGAATGCGATTGCGGACTCCAATATGTGGGAAGAACATCTAGACCCATGGGAGTACGCATAGCAGAACATGTAGGCAATATCAGGAGGGGAGTAAAAACCCACAATGTATCCAAACATTTTAGGATTTTTCACGATAGGAACCCGCGATGCCTCAAATTTTGGGGCATTGAGAAGGTTACCCATCATTGGAGAGGGGGTAATTTCATTAGACAGTTGAGTCAGCGTGAATCCCTATGGATACATGAGACCAAGGTTTCTGTACCCAGGGGGTTAAATGTGAAATTTGACCTCAACTGCTTCATTTCTGACAAATGATAATATGCATATTAATTTTTTGTTGTGGCAGTTCTACGGAGGTTTTATTATGAGTTTCATTTTATATTGTCATTTTTTAAAATAGGAGATGGCCGCGGGCAGTTTTAACGTTCTGTGTTTTTTTATTAAACTTTTATGTATATTTCCAACCATGGGGATTAGTTGATCACTTTGATAGTTTTTCAACTTGTTTTTTCATTATTAGCAAGGGCTGGTAAGTGGGTGACACTTTCAGGGAGAGCAGCCGGTGAGTGTCTCTGACTTCCGGTTTTTGCGTCTGGCTTCCCTGTCACCATGACGACCGCCTTACTATTTCTATCAGCCGGGTGACACCTTAGCTCCACCCTCGCTGACGAAGTCCTGTTGGACGTAACGCCGCGTACGGGGGAGGAGCTCACGTACGGACGTCACCCGCTGCCATCTCCATGCTGGACGGATGTCCACAGTGTAAATTCACATTGTTATTCCCGGCTATCATACCGGCTTTTATCTAGGCGCTGAGCGCCAATGCTGTTCTTTATCATTGACTTTTAAATAAATTTACGGAGTGCACTTAGGTTGTCTCCCTTCCCCTTTTTTCTGGTGACGATTGGACACTATACCATTGCATCCAGTACCATACTTAGGAGGATTTATTACACCACCTTCTGGCTACACATTTCGGTTATCTGCGGAAGAACCTTTGTTGCAGTCACTTGATTCCATTATCCCTGGGTGGATACACGACTGTATGACCTTCTCCTAGCGGAAAGGTCCATCGTATCTGGTAAGCTCAACATTTTTACGGTGGAGGATTACATCAGCACATTTTGGGCAGAGGATTGCATCTTCCTTCTTTTCATCACACGAGGAATCTTACCCCCTTTTTCCTGCTATACCATTCTGGGAATTTATGAGGACTTTTCTCTCTCAGTGATAGAATTGCAATTGATTTGATAGTGTTGATCACTCATTTGGTGCTGTTTTATATTTAAAATTTTTATGCGCTGCAGATACGTTGCCTATGATGACCCATCCTAGATCTAGCTTCTGGGCATAGGGGGAGTTGTGGGGACCATTGATTTGTTTTCTCACCTTGTGAACTCTGATGATGTCCCTCCCAAGGAGAAGCGCTATCTCAGCCTGGGGATCCAGTTCAGGGATGAGATGTGCTATGCCCTTCAGATGTCCGTGATGAAGTGCCACCTCTGGAGTAGGGATCTCCTCTCTGTCCGTTGGGAACTGATTGCACTCGATTAGAGTTGGTAGAGGCAGGGTTGTCTGACCATCAAAGGATTCGATTTGGTAACCAATGGCTCTTCTCCCAGTTTCTTCACTTACCCCTGTACAAGTCTTGAGTAAGTATGACGAGCCGGCTTCCTTGATTTTGAAGGTGTCAAAGAAGGCTGAGCTGGCGAGTGATCTGTTGCTTTGATCGTCCAAGATCACGTATAGCTTCACTGCTTTTTCTCTGCAACCCATGGGGTAAACTGTAGCAAGACAAATCTTAGAGCAGGATTTGTTAGACAGACCTTCTCCACAGACTTGGGTGCACTGGGGTGTAACTACAGGAGGTACTGTGTCTTGTTGCTCCTTGCCGTGCTCTTCCACCTGGAGTGAGGGTGTAAGAGTCCATGGCGCTGGCCCTGGATGCAGAGCTGTGTTGTGCTCTGTGCTGTTGCACTCAGAGCAGTTGAGGCTCACCTTGCAGTCTCTCCCAAGGTGAGAAGTTGATGCGCAGCACCTGTAACAAATTCTGTTTTCTTTGAGGAAGGTTCTGCGATCTTGGAGAGTCTTTTCTCTAAAACCTCTGCACTTTAACAACGAATGAGGCTTCTTGTGAAGAGGACACTCTCTGCTTGGATTCTGAGCTGGAGATACACTTGTTTTGCGTACTGCAACAGGTGCGTCTTTGAAGTTGCGGGTAGGAGCAGGCTTACTTGACCTAGGGAAGGCAGAGTCCGATGATGAGATGTCAAAACTATGATCATTTTTAATCTTTGCTTGTTGGCGAATAAAGTCCACAAAATAAGAGAATGGTGGGAAGGGGACGTTGTGCTTTTGCTTGTAGTCGGAGCCTTGTGTAACCCAGGTTTCTTGAAGGTTGTAAGGTAGCTTTTGCACTATAGAGTTAACGCCACGGGTTGTGTCCAGAAAGGCAAGGCCTGGCAAGTCTCCTTCTGCTTTGGCTATTTGTAGTTCTGTAACTAGGTCACTCAAGTCTCTCAGCTTCTGGAAGCCTTTGTTAGGAATCTTGGGAAAGTCCTCTATTCTTTTAAAAAGAGAGTTTTCTATAACTTCTGGGGAACCGTAACATTCATCAATCCTCTCCCATATCATGCTCAGCCCTTTGGTTGGGTAATTAATGTTAATGTCTCTGATTCTCCTTGCATGTTCTGATGACTCATTCCCCAGCAAATTGACTAAGAGATCGGCTACTTCACTTGCTTTAAAATCAAGATCCCTTGTTGCATTTCTGAAGGACGAACGCCATGCTCTATAACTTTCAGGGCGATCGTTAAACTTTGCAAGTCCCTTTGCTAACAGTTCACGTTGTGCTAAGAACTTGAAGAAATCTGACATACCTTGATCGTTGTGTGAGTAGCCAGGGGGCGCTCTATTGTGCCAGGAACTTGGTGGATAGTTGCGGTTATCAGGGATACTGTCGCTGTATCTTTTAGACCGTCGTTCTTCATTTTCGATTTGGTCAACTGTGACGTAGTGTTTTGATAGTCTGGATGCAGAATGTGCTGAAAACTGACTGAGTGCGTGTTTACTTTCTTGCTTGATATAAGGCGTGTGAATGGCGGGGGTTGATTCCGCTCTTGGCGCTGTAAGTGGGCAGTTGTCTGGTTCAGCGTGTCGCCGCACATATTCTGAGGTACGCTCTGTACTGTCGTCTTTTTGTGCTTTTCATTCCGGGTCTCCCTTCCAGGAAGATGTGCACATGCTAACAATTCTCAAGTAACAATCAGACATACTCTAACTTGCGTGCATGCGCATAATAATTCTCGAGCACCAAATAGACGTACCCTAACGCGCGCGTTTCCGTGCACGTTTGCGTGAGTGTGCGTGAATACTTGACGCTCACTTACATATTTAAAGTGGCTCCAAAGACCAGAGAATTGCTCAGTTGTTGTCAGCTTCTTCTGTTTGTGACCTGATCCTATACTTCCCAGCTTGTCTTAAACCACAAGAAAAAGAAAGAAAGGGTGCATCGACCTAGTGCATAATCCTAAAACCATAATTTTATTGTTGAAAAGTGGTATTATACTCACAAAGAGTTAGAGCTCATCACATGGTACAGCATCAAATTTCATTGCATGGTACAACATTGTTCAGTCCATAGTGCATCAAAATCTCAGGCAGGAGGTGAAGACCCAATAGGCTAACAACACCTTTCGAGGTTAAACCTCTTCCTCAGAGCCCAGCTTGTCTTAACCCTGATTGTTACTGATACCCCGTTGCTGATTCTGGCTTTTGACCTGACCCTACTTTATGCCTGCTGTTTTGATACCTTCTCTGCTTGCCCGATATCGACCCTGGCCTGGCCCTGACTTTGCTTTGGTCCCTGATTCTGCACCTCTGCTGCCTAGCTGATACCGACTCTTGCCTGCCTGCCTGACCACCCAAGATCCTGAGTTTGTCTGCTTGCAAACCTGCTTGCTGTCTGTGGTTCTTGTTGTGTTACACTATGTGATTATTCTTGCTCTGTGTCTTTAAGATCTGTCCCCTTCTTTCTAGCTGAACTCTCTCTCTCACCGTAGTTCTTTATATATCTCCTCCACTTCCTGATTCTGGTCATTACTCCTGTATATCTTCCATGCTAAACATCTTACATGTGGCTTACAACTGCAACGTTTTTCTACCTATGAATATCCATCATTAAACGGAACATTCGAAAGGATTCATCGTCTGTCGTCCTAACTGTGAGTTTATTCATTGAGTTAAACTGCCTGTATCGATGCAAGGGATGAATATCAAACCAGCTTGAGTAAGGCCTACTTAAACCTGGAGATGAACTTTATCGCTTTGTAGTTGAGACAGAACAGTAGAAAAACGGAGTTTCACAGCCTAATTACAAGATTTCTGCATGTCAGTACTGAAACAGACAAGATTTACTGCCCTCATAGCAAGACAGAAGGGACAGAGCAGCACATGGCAGCCTTATAGCCTGAGACAATCTGCACAGTGTCATATTTCAGCACACAGATCCTGCCTGCTTTCACAGTCAGTCTGCTATCATGAGTGACCAAGCTTCTGCATGTGAACTCACATCTACCTCCCCACAAGTTCCTGAAGAAACTGAGTTACCCAAACGCTCAGTTAAACCCACTTGGAAAGTAATGGAGAATTATGAAGCTTCAAGGACTGAATTGTCAAATAGCTTGGAATTAGTCTGGGAGAAAATCCTTGCTGAAGCCAATACAGTGTCTGTTGAACGTGAACCACTGACACTAGAGGGCGCCATTAAACAACTTTCTGCCTCATATGAGCTTTATCAGCTTACCAGCAGCAAATTCACAAATGTCTTGCAAAACATGAATACAGAAAGTGCGATGACACAATTAAAGCGCGTCAATGCTCTCAATATTGAAAGAGACAGTTTTATCCAGCAAACCAGATTAAAGGCAGAAGCAAAAATAAAGCTGTTACAGGACACTGCATCTCACAGATCTGTTTCCACCAGACGTTCTAAAAACTCGTCAAGATCCCATAGTTCAAGATACTCAACACTCAGTGAGCGACTTATTAATGCCCGCACTGAAGTGGAAGCCAGCAAAGTGCAGGTGGCATATGCAGAAAAAAGAGCAGAGTTGGAAGCTCAAAGGGCAGAGTTGGAAGCGCAGTCAGCACTTCAAAGAGCAGAGTTGGAAGCGCAGTCAGCACGACAAAGAGCAACAATGGAAACCCTAAATGAACAGTGTAAACATGACGCAGCTATGGCAAAGCTAAGGGTCCTACAGCAAGCTATCAGTGCAGACGAAGGTGCAAGTGAGAAAGACAGCATTAACCTAAACATAGCAGATATGGAAGACCCCCCCAAACGCACTAAAGACTATGTCCTAAGCCACTGCAGTGCACACTCCATTGTCTCCAATGCTCCCGACTACATAGAGACTCCTTCACAGCTTCAAGTTAAAGAGGTTCCAGCAACTTCCTGCACTCAAAATCACTCCACTGCATTTCCTACCTGTCTACCTTGCCTGCCTTCATACGTCACAGAGCATCAGCGCAAGCTCCAGGCAAGTCATCAATCTCCAGTCATCGGTACAGCCTTGAATCAACGTACCATTGGAACAACTGACTTCAAGCAAGCAACTCACCTGGATGCATCTGCTGCACCATATTTCCCTGTGTCCTTTAACAACAATGTCAAAGATAACGCAATCAGCACCATACAGCCAACAGCATCTCACATAAAGGCGGAGACAACTGAGACAGAAGAGTTTGTGAGGTACATGCTTCGCAGAGAGCTCACAAAGACTGGTCTTACAAGTTTTGATGACCAACCTGAGAACTACAGAAGTTGGAAATGTGCCTTCAGAACTACAATCAGCAATATTGGCATTACAGCTGATCAAGAATTGAATCTGCTGATCAAATGGCTTGGTCCTCTATCTGCTGCACGTGTTAAGCCATTAAGATCGGTTTTCATGGACAATCCTACTGCAGGCCTCACAGCTGCATGGGAGCGACTAGAGCAAAGTTATGGCAGTCCAGAAGCTATAGAAAATGCTTTGTTCATGCGTCTGGAAACTTTCCCAAAGATATCCGGTAAGGACAACAAGGAGTTCCAGAGACTGAGTGACCTTCTCCTTGAGCTTCAGCTAGCCAAGACAGACCCAAAACTACCTGGACTCAGTTACCTTGACACTCCAAGAGGGGTAAACCCAATTGTCTCCAAGCTCCCGTATGGTTTGCAAGAGAAATGGACTGCACTAGGGTCATCATACAAAAGAGAGAACAAGGTTTCCTTCCCTCCATTCTCTTTCTTCTGTGAATTCATCAGGAAAATTGCAGAGACCAAGAACGATCCAAGTTTTTCCTACGGTGAGTACAGCCTCTTCTCACCCTTTCCTAAGAGTACCAGTCTTCAGGGCAACTATAGAAACCATAGAGGCCCAGTGTCCGTGAAAAAGACTGCCATCCTTCCCACTCCTACCACAGTTCTGGCCACGAACAAATAGAGTAGGAAGATTGAAAACCCTAACAGAGAGTGTCCCATACACAAGAAGCCACACCCCCTCAATAAATGTATCGGCTTTAGGAAAAGGCCTCTGGAAGAGCGCAAGGAGCTTTTAAAGACATTTAGGGTATGTTTCAGGTGCTGTGCTTCTACAGAACATTTTGCAAGGGACTGTAATGTGTCCATCAAGTGCATAGAGTGTGGCTCTGAAGAACATGTGCAAGCCCTCCATCCTCTTGAGCCCAGCTCTGCACAACCTGCCAACACTCCTCCCAGGTTAACGCATGGCGGGGAGAATACAGACCAAGTGCCTAATTCTACCATCATTTCTTCATCCTGCACTGAAGTTTGTGGAGAAGACCGCTGTGGTAAGTCCTGTGCTAAGGAATGCTTGGTGAACATATACCACAAGGATCAACCAGAAAAGTCTCTAAAGGCATATGCTATCTTAGACGATCAGAGCAATCGATCACTTGCAAAATCGGAATTGTTCAATCTATTTGAAATAAAAGGCGAAGCTCATCCTTACACCTTGGGTACCTGTAGTGGAACTATAGAGGTTTCTGGAAGAAGGGTTCATGGACTCATGGTATCTTCTCTCAAAGGTAACTTGCAATTACCCTTACCTACACATGTTGAGTGCAATCAGATACCTGCTAACAGGGAACAAATCCCTACTCCAGCTGCTGCTTTCCATCACCCTCACCTCAAGGTAATAGCAAATGAGATACCGCTGCTTGACAAAGATGCTCAGATCCTTCTTCTGTTAGGAAGAGACATTCTAAGAGTTCACAAGGTACACAGACAAGTCAGTGGACCCCCAGATGCCCCATTTGCCCAGCGCACAGATCTAGGGTGGGTCATCATAGGCAATGTCTGCATAGGCAAAATGAAAAGACCTACCAACATTTCGTCATTCAAGACAAATGTTCTGCCAAATGGCCGAAACACTTACTTTGAGCCATGCCCACATCACTACTGGGTGAAAGAGAAGATAGCCAGCCACGAATGGCAACATGGTATCTCAGGTGACACAAGCCCTTTCTCCTGCCATGATGGCGACTTCGGCTCTACAGTGTTTAATGCAACCAGTGAAGATGAAATACTGGCTCCTTCAATGGAAGACAAAGAATTCATCAAGGTAATGGACAATGAGTTCTTTCAAGATGACTCCAATAACTGGGTAGCACCCCTACCCTTTCGTCTCCCAAGAGAGAGATTGCCCAACAACTTACAGCAGGCCATCAGTAGATTCTCCTCCTTAAAGCGAAACTTAAGCAGGAAACCAGAGATGCAAAAGCACATTGTGGACTTTATGCAAAATGTATTTGACAGAGATCATGCAGAGCCTGCTCCCCCACTAAAGGAGGGAGAAGAATGCTGGTACCTTCCATCCTTTGGCGTGTATCACCCACGCAAACCAGACCAAATCAGAGTTGTCTTTGATTCCAGTGCTCAGCACGAAGGTGTTTCTCTTAACAACATGCTCCTTACTGGACCCAACTTGAACAACAGTCTAATAGGAGTCTTGATTCGTTTCAGACAAGAGCCTGTAGCAGTAATGGCCAACATTCAACAGATGTTTCACTGCTTCATCATCAGAGAAGAAAACAGAAACTACCTCAGGTTTCTATGGCACAAGGACAATGACCTCAACAAGGAAGTTATAGATTATCGCAAGAAGGTACATGTCTTCGGTAACAGTCCTTCACCAGCAGTGGCAACTTATGGGCTAAGGAGAACAGCTCAGACTGGAGAAGTTGAATATGGATCTGATGCCCGTCAATTTGTTGAAAGAAACTTCTACGTTGACGACGCACTTAAGTCCTTTCCAACTGCTAAAGAAGCAATTGATCTTCTCACCAGAACAAAGGAGATGCTGTCTGTAGCAAACCTTAGACTGCACAAGATTATATCCAACAGCCAGGAACTTATGAATGTCTTTCACTCTGAGGACTATGCCACTAGTCTAAAAAACCTTGACTTAGGTACAGATGTGCCTCCTGTACAGCGAAGTCTGGGTTTGTTGTGGAACATCAAGCAAGACAAATTCACCTTCCAAGTGTCAACTTGTGACAAACCCTTCACTAAGAGAGGAGTCCTGTCCGTGGTGAATAGCATCTATGACCCACTGGGTTTCCTTGCTCCAGTTACCATTCAAGGTAAGATTTTACTAAGACAGTTGTCTACTGAGAACATAGACTGGGATACTCCCTTGCCTAGTGAGAATCAACACAAGTGGGAAAGGTGGAGATATTCTTTGAAGTCACTAGAAAAACTTCAGATTCCCCATTGCTATGTTCCAGGATCCACTTCAACTGCTAACCGGAGAGAGATTCATATTTTCTCTGATGCATCAGTTGAAGCTATTGCTGCAGTAGCCTATTTGAAGACCTCTGAACTGAATGGAGAATCACACTGTAGTTTTGTCCTAGGCAAGGCAAAACTCACACCCAAGCCTGCACATACCATACCAAGACTTGAACTTTGTGCAGCCGTGCTAGCAGTAGAAATTGCTGAGGTCATACGAAGTGAAATGGACACTAGAATTGATTCTTTCACCTTCTATACAGACAGTAAGGTAGTACTTGGTTACATAAACAACCAAACAAAACAATTTTATGTGTACGTCAGCAATAGGGATGAGCTTCGTGTTCGAGTCGAACATACGTTCGACTCGAACATCGGCTGTTCGATCGTTCGACGAAGATCGAACGATTTGGGCCGTTCACGCCAAATTCGAGTGACGCGAACGCCCCACAATGCACTACGCCATCGCAGTGTCATCCAGGCGCTGTGATTGGCCAAGCATGCACTGTGACCCCGCATGCTTGGCCAATCACAGCGCCGGCAGCGAGGAGAGCAATGATTGGCCACAGGCAGGATGCCTGTGGCCAATTATTGCTGAGGGTGTTTAGTACACGCCCCACACTATAAAAGGCCGCCAGCACGGCGGCCTAGTGTAGTGTGTTCCGGAGCAGGGAAAGAGAAGCATAGGCAGGGACAGTGACATTTATTTTTTTCTTGCTTAACCTGGATTCCTTTAGTTTAGGGAAAGAGAAGGATAGGTAGGGAGAGTGTCAGTGTGTTTTACTGTGCGAATCCTTGTTTCTAGGGACAGGGAAGGACAGTGAGGGAATTCTCCTTGTGCTATAGTGTGCTTTAAAAAAACATTTTTTCTAGGGACAGAAAACTATAGGTAGGGAGAGTGTCAGTGTGTTTTACTGTGCGAATCCTTGTTTCTAGGGACAGGGAAGGACAGTGAGGGAATTCTCCTTGTGCTATAGTGTGCTTTAAAAAAACATTTTTTCTAGGGACAGAAAACTATAGGTAGGGAGAGTGTCAGTGTGTTTTACTGTGCGAATCCTTGTTTCTAGGGACAGGGAAGGACAGTGAGGGAATTCTCCTTGTGCTATAGTGTGCTTTAAAAAAACATTTTTTCTAGGGACAGAAAACTATAGGTAGGAAGAGTGTCAGTTTCTTTCACTGTGATAATCCTTGTTTCTAGGGACAAAGAAGGAAAGTGAGGGAAATTCTCCTTGTGCTATAGTGTGCTTTAAAAAAACATTTTTTCTAGGGACAGAAAACTATAGGTAGGGAGAGTGTCAGTGTGTTTTACTGTGCGAATCCTTGTTTCTAGGGACAGGGAAGGACAGTGAGGGAATTCTCCTTGTGCTATAGTGTGCTTTAAAAAAACATTTTTTCTAGGGACAGAAAACTATAGGTAGGGAGAGTGTCAGTGTGTTTTACTGTGCGAATCCTTGTTTCTAGGGACAGGGAAGGACAGTGAGGGAATTCTCCTTGTGCTATAGTGTGCTTTAAAAAAACATTTTTTCTAGGGACAGAAAACTATAGGTAGGGAGAGTGTCAGTGTGTTTTACTGTGCGAATCCTTGTTTCTAGGGACAGGGAAGGACAGTGAGGGAATTCTCCTTGTGCTATAGTGTGCTTTAAAAAAACATTTTTTCTAGGGACAGAAAACTATAGGTAGGGAGAGTGTCAGTGTGTTTTACTGTGCGAATCCTTGTTTCTAGGGACAGGGAAGGACAGTGAGGGAATTCTCCTTGTGCTATAGTGTGCTTTAAAAAAACATTTTTTCTAGGGACAGAAAACTATAGGTAGGGAGAGTGTCAGTGTGTTTTACTGTGCGAATCCTTGTTTCTAGGGACAGGGAAGGACAGTGAGGGAATTCTCCTTGTGCTATAGTGTGCTTTAAAAAAACATTTTTTCTAGGGACAGAAAACTATAGGTAGGAAGAGTGTCAGTTTCTTTCACTGTGATAATCCTTGTTTCTAGGGACAGGGAAGGAAAGTGAGGGAAATTCTCCTTGTGCTATAGTGTGCTTTAAAAAAACATTTTTTCTAGGGACAGAAAACTATAGGTAGGGAGAGTGTCAGTGTGTTTTACTGTGCGAATCCTTGTTTCTAGGGACAGGGAAGGACAGTGAGGGAATTCTCCTTGTGCTATAGTGTGCTTTAAAAAAACATTTTTTCTAGGGACAGAAAACTATAGGTAGGGAGAGTGTCAGTGTGTTTTACTGTGCGAATCCTTGTTTCTAGGGACAGGGAAGGACAGTGAGGGAATTCTCCTTGTGCTATAGTGTGCTTTAAAAAAACATTTTTTCTAGGGACAGAAAACTATAGGTAGGGAGAGTGTCAGTGTGTTTTACTGTGCGAATCCTTGTTTCTAGGGACAGGGAAGGACAGTGAGGGAATTCTCCTTGTGCTATAGTGTGCTTTAAAAAAACATTTTTTCTAGGGACAGAAAACTATAGGTAGGGAGAGTGTCAGTGTGTTTTACTGTGCGAATCCTTGTTTCTAGGGACAGGGAAGGACAGTGAGGGAATTCTCCTTGTGCTATAGTGTGCTTTAAAAAAACATTTTTTCTAGGGACAGAAAACTATAGGTAGGGAGAGTGTCAGTGTGTTTTACTGTGCGAATCCTTGTTTCTAGGGACAGGGAAGGACAGTGAGGGAATTCTCCTTGTGCTATAGTGTGCTTTAAAAAAACATTTTTTCTAGGGACAGAAAACTATAGGTAGGAAGAGTGTCAGTTTCTTTCACTGTGATAATCCTTGTTTCTAGGGACAGGGAAGGAAAGTGAGGGAAATTCTCCTTGTGCTATAGTGTGCTTTAAAAAAACATTTTTTCTAGGGACAGAAAACTATAGGTAGGGAGAGTGTCAGTGTGTTTTACTGTGATAATCCTTGTTTCTAGGGACAGGGAAGGACAGTGAGGGAAATTCTCCTTGTGCTATAGTGTGCTTTAAAAAAACATTTTTTCTAGGGACAGAAAACTATAGGTAGGAAGAGTGTCAGTTTCTTTCACTGTGATAATCCTTGTTTCTAGGGACAGGGAAGGACAGTGAGGAAAATTCTCCTTGTGCTATAGTGTGCTTTAAAAAAACATTTTTTCTAGGGACAGAAAACTATAGGTAGGAAGAGTGTCAGTTTCTTTCACTGTGATAATCCTTGTTTCTAGGGACAAAGAAGGAAAGTGAGGGAAATTCTCCTTGTGCTATAGTGTGCTTTAAAAAAACATTTTTTCTAGGGACAGAAAACTATAGGTAGGGAGAGTGTCAGTGTGTTTTACTGTGCGAATCCTTGTTTCTAGGGACAGGGAAGGACAGTGAGGGAATTCTCCTTGTGCTATAGTGTGCTTTAAAAAAACATTTTTTCTAGGGACAGAAAACTATAGGTAGGGAGAGTGTCAGTGTGTTTTACTGTGTGAATCCTTGTTTCTAGGGACAGGGAAGGACAGTGAGGGAATTCTCCTTGTGCTATAGTGTGCTTTAAAAAAACATTTTTTCTAGGGACAGAAAACTATAGGTAGGAAGAGTGTCAGTTTCTTTCACTGTGATAATCCTTGTTTCTAGGGACAAAGAAGGAAAGTGAGGGAAATTCTCCTTGTGCTATAGTGTGCTTTAAAAAAACATTTTTTCTAGGGACAGAAAACTATAGGTAGGGAGAGTGTCAGTGTGTTTTACTGTGCGAATCCTTGTTTCTAGGGACAGGGAAGGACAGTGAGGGAATTCTCCTTGTGCTATAGTGTGCTTTAAAAAAACATTTTTTCTAGGGACAGAAAACTATAGGTAGGGAGAGTGTCAGTGTGTTTTACTGTGCGAATCCTTGTTTCTAGGGACAGGGAAGGACAGTGAGGGAATTCTCCTTGTGCTATAGTGTGCTTTAAAAAAACATTTTTTCTAGGGACAGAAAACTATAGGTAGGAAGAGTGTCAGTTTCTTTCACTGTGATAATCCTTGTTTCTAGGGACAGGGAAGGACAGTGAGGAAAATTCTCCTTGTGCTATAGTGTGCTTTAAAAAAACATTTTTTCTAGGGACAGAAAACTATAGGTAGGGAGAGTGTCAGTGTGTTTTACTGTGCGAATCCTTGTTTCTAGGGACAGGGAAGGACAGTGAGGGAATTCTCCTTGTGCTATAGTGTGCTTTAAAAAAACATTTTTTCTAGGGACAGAAAACTATAGGTAGGGAGAGTGTCAGTTTCTTTCACTGTGATAATCCTTGTTTCTAGGGACAAAGAAGGAAAGTGAGGGAAATTCTCCTTGTGCTATAGTGTGCTTTAAAAAAACATTTTTTCTAGGGACAGAAAACTATAGGTAGGAAGAGTGTCAGTTTCTTTCACTGTGATAATCCTTGTTTCTAGGGACAGGGAAGGAAAGTGAGGGAAATTCTCCTTGTGCTATAGTGTGCTTTAAAAAAACATTTTTTCTAGGGACAGAAAACTATAGGTAGGAAGAGTGTCAGTTTCTTTCACTGTGATAATCCTTGTTTCTAGGGACAGGGAAGGACAGTGAGGGAAATTCTCCTTGTGCTATAGTGTGCTAAAGCATTCCTCATCAACCATCTTTGAAATCCTTGTTTTTTTGGACAGTCAGGGAAATTGTCGTTGTGCTATTCTGTGCAAAAGCAATCATCCTCAACCATATTTAGAAATCCTTAAGTAAAGGGACAGAGAAGGACACCTGAAGGTAGCCCTTATTGCTTTTTTCCCATCTCCCTGCAGGCCATCTATTAGAATGTCTGGAAGGCAAACAAGGAGAGGCAGACAGTCAGGAGGCAATAAAAGAGGGCAAGCAGGCTCTGTGTCTGGGGGCAACAGTGCTGGTCGTGGACGCGGTGCATTGTCATCAGCACATGGCCATGGGACACGCTTGTCCTTCTTTTCGGCAGCTGGACATGTTGAGCCACATCATGCCGAAGACTTGGTAGAGTGGATGACCAAACCCTCCTCCTCCTCCTCATCCTCTCTCACCCAGGCTCAGGGTACTGGAAAAGCAGCTGCCAAAGTGTCCTCTTCCCTGGTATCAATGTCAGACTCATCATCAGTCACTCCTTCCCTAGACCCACCATGTCCTCCTCCTGAGGAGTCCCCCGAACTGTTTGAGCACAGTGTTGGGTACATGCTCCAGGAGGATGCCCAGCGTTTCGAAGGGTCTGATGATGAAACCCAGCTACAGGAAGGCAGTAGCGTGAGAGCAGACAGAGGGGATGCTCAAGAAGGACACCAATCTGGCAGTCATGTTCCAGCAGCTGCAGCATACTGCCAGATTGGCTCCAGTGATGAGGAGGGAGGGGATGATGAGGTCACTGACTCCACGTGGGTGCCTAATAGGAGAGAGGAGGAGGAGGAGGAGGATGAGGAGGAGGCACATCTCCAACGAGGCAGGATGCCCTTTGGTGGCCAGCGTAAGGGCAGTACACCGACGGAATCACACCGCAGAGCTCCGCCTGTGCAGGGCGCTGCCTCTGCCCGTCATTCAAAAAGTTCTTTGGTGTGGGCCTTTTTTGAGGCTAGTGCATCAGATCGCACAGCTGCTGTTTGCAACATATGTCTCAAGCGTATATCGCGTGGCCAAAACATCAGCCGCTTGGGTACCACATGCCTGACCAGACATATGTTGACCTGCCATGCAGCTCGTTGGCAAGCCTACCTCAAAGACCCACACCAAAGAACAAAGCGGACCTCTCCTTGCACCGCATCAGCTGGGATCTCCAACCCCACTATAACTTCAGTCCTCTCTGAAACATGCACTGAGAGGAATGAAGGTACTTGCGGCCACTCTGCTAGCAGTACACCGACGTCCGATTCTAGCAGGCAAATTTCCCTGCCCCAGCTGCTGGACCGTCGAAAGAAGTTCACTCCCAGCCATCCACATGCCCAGCGGTTGAATGCTAGCTTGGCTAAATTGCTAGCGCTTCAACTGCTGCCTTTTCAGTTGGTAGACTCGGCCCCCTTCCGTGAGTTTGTGCAATGTGCGGTTCCTCAGTGGCAGGTTCCCAAACGCCACTTTTTCTCACGGAAGGCTATTCCGGCTCTCTACCGGCATGTGGAAGGCAATGTCTTGGCCTCGCTGGACAGGGCGGTCAGCGGTAAGGTGCATATTACCGCTGACTCATGGTCCAGCAGGCATGGACAGGGACGTTACCTTTCTTTCACGGCCCATTGGGTCACTCTTTTGGCAGCTGGGAAGGATGCAGGACAAGGTGCAGTAGTGTTGGAGGTTGTTCCACCGCCACGCCTCCAAAATGCTACTACTGGTTGTGACACACCTCTCTCCTCCACCCCCTCCTCTTCTTCTTCCTCCATGGCCTCTTCCTGTGGTTTGTCCTCGGAACCAGCGGTGCTCCGTAGGCGTTCAAGGGGCTACGCAAGTACGCAGGTAAAAAGATGCCATGCCGTGCTTGCGCTGGTGTGTTTGGGGGACAGAAGCCACACTGGGGCAGAGGTCCTGTCTGCTCTGCAGGGCCAGGCCGAGAGGTGGTTGACGCCACGCCAGCTTAAGCCAGGAATGGTGGTTTGCGACAATGGCACCAACCTCCTCTCCGCCCTCCGACAGGGACAACTGACCCATGTGCCCTGTGTGGCTCACGTCCTTAACCTGGTGGTGCAGCGGTTCTTGGGCAGGTACCCGGGCTTACAGGATGTCCTGAGGCAGGCCAGGAAAGTCTGTGTGCATTTCCGCAGATCTTATAATGCCAGTGCTCGCCTGGCTGAGCTGCAAAAGGAGTTGAACCTGCCCAAGAACCGCCTTATATGTGACATGCCCACCAGGTGGAACTCAACGTTGGCCATGCTGCAGCGGCTGCACACGCAGCAGAGGGCCATCAATGAGTACCTGTGCGACTACGGCACCAGGACAGGGTCAGGGGAGCTTGGTTTTTTTTCTCCACGCCAGTGGGGCATGATCAGGGATGCATGCACTGTCCTGGCACCATTTGAGGAGGCCACGAGGATGGTGAGCAGTGACAGTGCATGCATCAGTGACACTGTACCTCTTGTCCACCTGTTGGAGCACACGCTGCGTGGAATAATGGACAGGGCACTTGAGGCAGAACAGAGGCAGGAAGAGGAGGACTTCCTTGCCTCTCAAGGCCCCCTTTACCCAGACAGGGTTCCTTCTGTCCCACCCATCGCACAGGAAGAGGAGGAGGAGGAGGAGGAGGATTGTGTCAGCATGGAGGTGGAGGCTGGCACTCAGCATCATCAGCAGCAGTCTTTTAGGGATGATTTACAGTCCCAAGAAACCAGTGGACTTGTACGTGGCTGGGAGGAGGTGGCTGCGGATCATGTCGTCCTTAGTGACCCAGAGGACTCCGGAGCGAATGC
Organism: Rana muscosa; assembly: GCA_029206835.1. Classification (NCBI taxonomy): domain Eukaryota; kingdom Metazoa; phylum Chordata; class Amphibia; order Anura; family Ranidae; genus Rana; species Rana muscosa. The sequence goes on from CM055123.1 coordinate 195,520,841, forward strand.
CTCAGCAAACCTACGCTGCATGGCCTCCCTGATCCTGCAAAGTCTGCGGAAGGATCCTCGTATTCTTCGGATCAAGGAGAGGGACCATTACTGGCTGGCCACTCTCCTTGATCCACGGTACAAGGGTAAGGTTGCGGACCTTATGTTACCGTCGCAGAGGGAGCAGAGGATGAGACAACTCCGGGAGGCCTTGCAGAAAGGTCTGTGCAACGCGTTCCCAGAGACTGGGAGGTTACAAACTCCTGGTCCTGGACAACGAGTTGCTGAGGCTGCGGCCAGTCAAAGAAGGAGCGGTGGGGAAGGTGGCCGTCTGACCGATGCGTTCAGACAATTCTTTAGTCCGCAGCCCCAAAGTATGATCGGTTCCAGCAACCATCGCCAGCGTCTGATAAACATGGTGCAGGAATATCTAGGGGCAAGGTCAGACTTGGACACCTTCCCCACCGAAAATCCTCTGGCTTACTGGGTCTTGAGGATGGATCACTGGCCAGAGCTTGCACAGTATGCAATTGAGCTACTGGCCTGTCCTGCATCCAGCGTTCTTTCGGAACGCACATTCAGTGCTGCTGGAGGATTTGTCACGGATCACAGGGTGCGCCTGTCCACCGACTCGGTTGATCGACTGACTTTCATCAAGATGAACCAGTCTTGGATCACCACCAGCTACCACACACCTGATGCTGATATAACAGACTAATTGATTTTAACATGTCACATCCCTTCAAGACTGATGCTGATGCTGAGTGCCTGTGCTGTTATGTTGACTGGCTATCCTCCTCCTCCGAGTCCTCAATGATACGATTTATGATGATAGCTTGGAAGATCATTTTTGTTTATGGGTGCCGCCACCAGTGGCTAAGGCCCAATTTTTCAGCCCCTGTTTTACAGGGGCGTGTAATTACAATTTTTTTAGCAATAATTTGCCATGGGGCTCATTGCTGTGCTCCAAGTACAGTATCTGTGAGGGGTTGGAGTGTTGTGGCACCAGTGCCTAAGGCCCAATTTTTCAGCCCCTGTTTAACAGGGGCGTGTCATTACAATTTTTGAAGCAATACTTTGCAACAGGGCTCATTGCTGTGCTCCAAGTACAGTATCTGTGAGGGGTTGTAGTATTGTGCCACCAGTGCCTAAGGCCCAATTTTTCAGCCCCTGTTCAACAGGGGCATGCAATTACAATTCTTGATCTAATAATTCACAGCAGGGCCCATTGCTGCACCCACCAAGAGTAACTCTGAGGGCTTACAGTGTTGTGGCAACGCCACCACCACCACCACCACGAAAGGCCCAATTTTTCAGCCCCTGTTCAAAAGGGGCATGTAATTACAATTCTTGATCTAATAATTCACAGCAGGGCCCATTGCTGCACCCACCAAGAGTAACTCTGAGGGCTTACAGTGTTGTGGCAACACCACCACCACCACCACCACCACGAAAGGCCCAATTTTTCAGCCCCTGTTCAACAGGGGCATGCAATTACAATTCTTGATCTAATAATTCACAGCAGGGCCCATTGCTGCACCCACCAAGAGTAACTCTGAGGGCTTACAGTGTTGTGGCAACGCCACCACCACCACCACCACCACGAAAGGCCCAATTTTTCAGCCCCTGTTCAAAAGGGGCATGTAATTACAATTCTTGATCTAATAATTCACAGCAGGGCCCATTGCTGCACCCACCAAGAGTAACTCTGAGGGCTTACAGTGTTGTGGCAACACCACCACCACCACCACCACCACGAAAGGCCCAATTTTTCAGCCCCTGTTCAACAGGGGCATGCAATTACAATTCTTGATCTAATAATTCACAGCAGGGCCCATTGCTGCACCCACCAAGAGTAACTCTGAGGGCTTACAGTGTTGTGGCAACGCCACCACCACCACCACCACGAAAGGCCCAATTTTTCAGCCCCTGTTCAAAAGGGGCATGTAATTACAATTCTTGATCTAATAATTCACAGCAGGGCCCATTCCTGCACCCACCAAGAGTAACTCTGAGGGCTTACAGTGTTGTGGCAACACCACCACCACCACCACCACCACGAAAGGCCCAATTTTTCAGCCCCTGTTCAACAGGGGCATGCAATTGCAATTCTTGATCTAATAATTCACAGCAGGGCCCATTGCTGCACCCACCAAGAGTAACTGTCAGGGCTTACAGTGTTGTGGCACCAGCACCACCATCAAAGGCCCAATTTTTACTACCACTGTTCAACAATTATATGTAATTAAAATTCCTGATATAATAGTTGACAGCAGGGCGTTCCAGCACCAACCAAGAGTAACTGTGAGTGCTTACAGTGTTGTGCCAACACCAACAACTAAGGGGCCTATTTCTGCAGAGTATATACGGCAGGTCCCTACTTTCAAACATCCAACTTACAAACGACTCCTACTTGCAAACGCAAGAAGACAACAGGAAGTGAGAGGAAATCTACCACTAGGAAGGAAAATTCTCTCCTGTAAGAATAAATATGGGAGAAAGGTGTCTCCTCTGTACTGATGCTTTATCAGCAATCCTTGTTTCAAGAAAAACACCACATTTCAAAAACAGTTGTCATTGGGACGGAAAGTGAGGTGAAATGTTCTGAACAGGGGCACAGACAGCAAAACAAATGTTACAGGGGTGATAACCCTTACCTATGTTTTCCAAAAAGTTTAAAAATAGATTTTTGGGCTGGAGCTACACTTCAACAATGTACCTGTTCAAAATTACAAACAGATTCTACATAAGAACAAACCTACAGTCCCTGTCTTGTATGCACCGCCTGTATACGGCTGTTCAGAGTATATAGGGCCTTTTTTATTTTATGTGCGGGGTTCCCCTTAATATCCATACAAGACCCAAAGGGGCTGGTAATGGGCTGGGGTAGGGTGGGGGGGGTCATGGGGTAGCTATGCCATTTTTCTTAAAGATTTTCATCCATATTACCGGGACCAGACATTACATTAAAGCCGCAAGCAGTTTTAAATGGCTTTTTTTTCCTTTAGAAGTGTCATTTTGTGCAGGGACAGTTCTAAACACGGGAAACACGTGGCACTTCACAGGCATACTTTAGACACCCCCCAGGTACGATATTTAAAGGAATATTTGACTTTTTTTTTTTCACTTTACGCATCATTAAAATGACTGCTCCCGAAAAACGACCGTTTTTAAAACTTCTTTTTGCATTGATACATGTCCCCTGGTGCACAACCCGGGTTCCCAAACCCTTTTTAGGACAATAACATGCATAATAGTTGTTATAATTAGCACTTTAGAATTCGAACGTTCGCATCCATTGTATTTAATAGGGTTCTAATGTTCGTACGAACTTTCGGTCCGTTCGCGGGTTCTGGTGCGAACCGAACCCGGGGGTGTTCGGCTCATCACTAGTCAGCAACAGGGTTGAACGTATCAAGAGATTCTCTCTACCAAGTCAATGGCATCACGTTCCCACTGAACTCAACCCAGCTGACTGTGGAACCAGAGCCGTGTCACCTGCCGCTCTTCAGGACAGCTTATGGCTGTCACCTCCAAGGTTTCTGCGTGAGGACTCTTACTTACTCCCTATTGACACCACCTATGGGCTAGTAAACCCTGAAGATGATAAGAAAATAAGAACTGTGAACACCTCACTCCACACTTCTATAAGTACAAAACAGAAGCTGCGGTCACACCATTACAGGCATCAATGAAAGCAGGTGCAGCATCTAGCCAATGTGTTCTGGCATCGCTGGAAGAAAAAGTATCTTCATCACCTTCAAGGTCGTAACAAATGGCAAGCATCTAAGCCGAATCTTAAGGTTGGAGACCTCATCCTTCTAAAAGACAAGGAAGTTTGTCGGAATGAGTGGCCTATGGGTCTTATTACTAAAGTTATGCCCAGCGACGATAACAAAGTCCGGAAGGTAGAAGTCAAGGTAACCAAGGGAGGATCGACACGAACCTTTAGTCGACCAATTACAGAGTTAGTACTCCTTTTGCCAGGTGAGTGACTTGTGCAAGGACTAGCCATGCTGTTGGCACGGCGGGGAGTACATTGCTGCCATCTACAGGTTCTACTCAGAACTTTGGAATTCTTTGAAGACATCATACTGTGACTTTATGTTCTTCATCCTGTTGAACTTACGTTTATTATTTGCTTGTTGCATGTTTTTTCATTACAGGTTCCAGGACATTCGTCAGTATTGGACTTTTTGAAAATATATATATTAGTTTAAGGTTATGAAATCTAAAGATTTCAGACGGGGAGTGTTGTGTTACACTATGTGATTATTCTTGCTCTGTGTCTTTAAGATATGTCCCCTTCTTTCTAGCTGAACTCTCTCTCTCACCGTAGTTCTTTATATATCTCCTCCACTTCCTGATTCTGGTCATTACTCCTGTATATCTTCCATGCTAAACATCTTACATGTGGCTTACAACTGCAACGTTTTTCTACCTATGAATATCCATCATTAAACGGAACATTCGAAAGGATTCATCGTCTGTCGTCCTAACTGTGAGTTTTATTCATTGAGTTAAACTGCCTGTATCGATGCAAGGGATGAATATCAAACCAGCTTGAGTAAGGCCTACTTAAACCTGGAGATGAACTTTATCGCTTTGTAGTTGAGACAGAACAGTTCTGCACCTGCTGCTGTGTCTCCACTTCAGACAACTCATCAGTCTGCCTGCTGCTCGGCACCTACTGCAAGGTTCTTTCAGCTAGGATCTCCTATAGGCACCCGTGCCACTCCATGCCCTGTTATATCCTGTCACTACCTCCAGGAGAAACAGGACAGGAGGTGTAAGGGGAAGCCCTCTCTTTAGCTCGGCCTCAACCAGGTACATATCATTTAGATATGCTTGAGGACAAAAGAACTTTAGACTCCCTCAAAGGAAATTAAGAAATAATAAAGCTGAATTCCAGGTATGACAATTTTTTTTTTTTATAGTTACATTGGTACAGTTGGACCTGTGTAGGTATGCATATACCATAATTGTGGGATTCCTGTGGTAGTGAAAAATCTTCTATAGTGATCACTGCTATCTTCCAGGTCTCCTGAGCTGTGGTAACGAAAACGTTTTCTTTATAATTTTATTCAGCGGCATTTTTACAGTGACGAAAACTAAAACGAAAAGTACACCACATTTTCATCCAATGATGAAAACTATGACGAAAATTAAATTCTGCTCTCGTTAACGAATGAAAACAAAATGAAAATATGAGGCAGGGACGTTTACCCTCAGAACGTCCAGTTTCCACGGAGCTCTGCCTGATTCCGCTGGATGGAGCCCGGAATTTGTAGATAGGAGGCTGTCCGAGCGGATGGTTAGACCATCAATGACTGTTATCTGCAGTCTGAAGGGGGATGTTCTATTAGGATGGTGGGGGCTTGGCTGTGTAATTAACCTTCTCACACACTGCCTTTGCCTCTGCCTGCAGGGCTGATTGGATCTCTACTAGTCTAGTCAGGTGAAGGCTGTGTGTCCCGGAAGACAGAGTGCTCTGATCACACTGATTCTGCAAGGACTTAGGGGTAGTGTTGAGCGAACCCGAACTGTAAAGTTCGGGTCCGTACCGAACTTTAGCTTTTTCTCAAACCCGAACCCGGACTTTGCGCAAAAGTCCGGGTTCGGGAATCTAATTACGCATTTAGAAATGCTTCAGGGGCCAGCCAATCACCTTTTGATTAGCTGGTGTGCCCTTAGAGGCCATCATAGCCATGCCTACTAATGGCATGGCTGTGATTGGTCAGTGCAACATGTGACCCAGCTTCTATATAAGCTAGAGGCACACAGCACACACGTCACTCTGCTTCAGAATAGATAGGGAGAGGATCTTGGCTGCTGCTGTTGCTAAAAGGGAGAGATTGTAAAATACATGAGGTAGTCCTGATTCTGCAATCTGAGGGAAAAGATAGAGAGATAGTGTAGTGTAGGGCCAGGTTCCTGTTGGTGCTTTCAGGGAGAGAGATATCTTATATAGGAGTCCAGATTCAGAGATTAAAATCAGCGATCTGCATAGGTTTACCTGTTTGTGTTGCAGTGCAGTCTTTTTACACTGCCATGAGCCCAGTGTCAGAGAAAATCTAACTTTTATCTGCAAGCTCAGTGCACCAGCACTGCATATTACGTTGAGAGATACACCGTTTCCATACTGTGGGTGTATTCTGCTCTTTGAAAAAGATCCATTTTGGGGGGAAAAAAAAGGCACTTTATTGTGCTCTTTTCCAAAAGACCCTTAGGGCAAAAAAAGACCCGTTTAGGGCAAAAAAGAAATAAAAAAATTGCACTTTAATGTACGCCTGCAAAAAGAGCCATTCAGGGCCACAAAAAATAGTTTGCAGTGTGTTATACATATTTGGAGGTGTGTGAAATAAACAATTTCTATATAGTTTTCTCCTACTGTGCTATACTAAAAAAACAAAATTTTTTTTGAATAGCATTTTCTGCAGTTCTGTAGCTGTGCGATTCAGCGGTTACGTACTGTGGGTGTGTTCTGCTCTTCCAAAAAACGCCGTTTAGGGTCACAAAAAATAGTTTGCAGTGTGTTATACATATTTGGAGGTGTGTGAAATAAACAATTTCTATATAGTTTTCTCCTACTGTGCTATACTAAAAAAACAAAATTTTTTTTGAATAGCATTTTCTGCAGTTCTGTAGCTGTGCGATTCAGCGGTTACGTACTGTGGGTGTGTTCTGCTCTTCCAAAAAATGCCGTTTAGGGGCACAAAAAATAGTTTGCAGTGTGTTATACATATTTGGAGGTGTGTGAAATAAACAATTTCTAAATAGTTTTCTTCTACTGTGCTATACTAAAAAAACAACATTTTTTTTGAATAGCATTTTCTGCAGTTCTGTAGCTGTGCGATTCAGCGGTTACGTACTGTGGGTGTGTTGTGGTCTTCCAAAAAATGCCATTTAGGGCCACAAAAAATATTTTGCAGTGTGTTATACATATGTGGAGGTGTGTGAAATAAACAATTTCTATATAGTTTTCTCCTACTGTGCTATACTAAAAAAACAACATTTTTTTTGAATAGCATTTTCTGCAGTTCTGTAGCTGTGCGATTCAGCGGTTACGTACTGTGGGTGTGTTGTGGTCTTCCAAAAAACGCCATTTAGGGCCACAAAAAATATTTTGCAGTGTGTTATACATATGTGGAGGCGTATGAAATAAACAATTTCTATATAGTTTTCTCCTACTGTGCTATACTAAAAAAACTAATTTTTTTTTGAATAGCATTTTCTGCAGTTCTGTAGCTGTGCGATTCAGCGGTTACGTACTGTGGGTGTGTTCTGCTCTTCCAAAAAACGCAGTTTAGGGTCACAAAAAATAGTTTGCAGTGTGTTATACATATTTGGAGGTGTGTGAAATAAACAATTTCTATATAGTTTTCTCCTACTGTGCTATACTAAAAAAACAACATTTTTTTTGAATAGCATTTTCTGCAGTTCTGTAGCTGTGCGATTCAGCGGTTACGTACTGTGGGTGTGTTCTGCTCTTCCAAAAAACGCCGTTTAGGGGCACAAAAAATAGTTTGCAGTGTGTTATACATATTTGGAGGTGTGTGAAATAAACAATTTCTAAATAGTTTTCTTCTACTGTGCTATACTAAAAAAACAACATTTTTTTTGAATAGCATTTTCTGCAGTTCTGTAGCTGTGCGATTCAGCGGTTACGTACTGTGGGTGTGTTGTGGTCTTCCAAAAAACGCCATTTAGGGCCACAAAAAATATTTTGCAGTGTGTTATACATATTTGGAGGTGTGTGAAATAAACAATTTCTAAATAGTTTTCTTCTACTGTGCTATACTAAAAAAACAACATTTTTTTTGAATAGCATTTTCTGCAGTTCTGTAGCTGTGCGATTCAGCGGTTACATACTGTGGGTGTGTTCTGCTCTTCCAAAAACATCCATTTAGGGCAACATCCTAAATTTGGAAAATATGAGGAGAAGGTCAAAGGGACGTGGTGGCCCCAGTCGTGGTGCTGCTGGTGGAGCTCCTGTTGCAGGGAGAGGACGTGGTGGATCTGTGCCAGATACACGCACAAGTGAAACACCTTCCTCAGGTGCGAGTAGGCGACCGAGCCTGCGGCGGTATTTTGTCGCGCCTAATGAGGCTGTACGAATGTTTAGGCCAGGACAAGTACAGGCGATAGTAGATTGGGTTGCTGACAGTGCCTCGGGTTCCTTCACATTGTCTCCCACCCACACTTCTGATGAAAGATCAGAGTTGGCACCTGAAACCCATGTCCATCAGTCTTTCACCTCACCCCCTTGCAAATCAGCCAAGCAGTCTGAGCCCCAAATCATGCAGCAGTCTCTTCTGCTTTTCGATGACTCTGTTAGCAGGGTTTCCCAGGGCCATCCACCTAGCCCTGCCCCAGAAGTGGAAGAGATTGAGTGCACCGATGCCCAACCACTTATGTTTCATGATGAGTACATGGGAGGACCATCGCAGTACGTCTCGGATGATGACGAAACACAGGTGCCAACTGCTGCTGCTTTCGCAATTGTGCAGACAGACAAGGAGGGCAGGGGTGAAGACTGGGTGGAAGATGATGTGGAGGACGATGAGGTCCTCGACCCCACATGGAATCAACGTTATGCAGGTGACCAGTGTAGTTTGGAGGAAGAGGCGGTGGTCGCACAGAGCCACCAGCACAGCAGAAGAGGGAGCAGGGTGCAAAAGCGGAGCGTCCGTCCCCTAGACAGTATGTCTGCTACTGCCCAACGCAGCAAGGGACCGAGCACACCAAAGCCAGGTCCAAGGAGTTCCCTAGCGTGGCAGTTCTTCACACAATGTGCTGATGATAAGACACGAGTGGTTTGCAGGCTGTGCAATCAGAGGCTGAAGCGAGGCATAAACGTTCTCAACCTGAGCACAACCTGCATGACCAGGCATCTAAGTGCAAAGCCTCAAAAACCAAGAAAGGTCTCTGGCTCCTCCTGCTTCCTCTTCTGCTGCAGTCTCGGCCTCTTCATCCACCTCTGTAGTGACAGTGGCACCTGCCACCCCGCAAACAGAGGATCTGCCAGCAACACTACCACCTGGGTCACCAACCATCTCCACAATGTCCCATGGAAGCGTTCAGCTCTCTATCTCCCAAACATTGGAGTGGAAGAGGAAGTACCCCCCTAGCCACCCGCGATCCCTGGCCCTGAATGCCAGCATTTCAAAACTCCTGGCCTTTGAAATGCTGTCATTCCGTATGGTGGAGACGCAGAGTTTTAAAAGCCTGATGGCATTGGCTGTCCCACAGTACGTCGTGCCCAGCCGCCACTATTTTTCCAGGCGAGCCATCCCTTCCCTGCACAACCAAGTGGGGGACAAAATCAGGTGTGCACTGCGCAACGCCATCTGTGGCAAGGTCCACCTAACTACGGATGCGTGGACCAGTAAGCACGGTCAGGGACGTTATATCTCCCTAACAGCACACTGGGTAAATGCAGTGGCGGCTGGGCCTGAGGCAGATAGCAGTTTGGCGCATGTCCTTCCACCACAGAGGATTGCAGGGCGCTTCAGTTTGCCTCCTGTTGCTAACTCCTCCTACTCCGCTTCCTCTACCTCTACCGCCTCCTCATTCGGTCAGCGTAACACCTTCACCACCAACTTCAGCACAGCCAGGGGTAAACGACAGCAGGCAGTTTTAAAACTTTCCTGTTTGGGGGAAAAACCCCACACCGCGCAGGAGTTGTGGAGGGACATGGAACAACAGACCAATGAGTGGTTGCTGTCAGTGAGCCTCAAGCCCGGCCTGGTGGTGTGCGATAATGGGCGAAATCTCGTAGCAGCTCTGGGCCTAGCCGGTTTGACGCACATCCCTTGCCTGGCGCATGTGTTGAACTTGGTGGTCCAGAGGTTCCTTAAAAATTACCCCAATATGCCAGAGCTGCTGCAGAAAGTGCGGGCTGTGTGTGCGCACTTTCGGCGTTCTCACCCTGCTGCTGCTCGCCTGTCAGCGCTGCAGCGTAACTTCGGCCTTCCCGCTCACCGCCTCATATGTGACGTGCCCACAAGGTGGAACTCCACCTTGCACATGCTGGCCAGACTGTGCGAGCAGCAGCAGGCGATAGTGGAGTTTCAGCTGCAGCAATCACGTGTGAGTCGCTCTGCGGAACAGCACCACTTCACCACCAATAACTGGGCCTCCATGCAAGACCTGTGTGCCTTGTTGCGCTGTTTCGAGTACTCCACCAACATGTCCAGTGCCAATGACTCCGTTCTTAGCGTTACTATCCCAGTTCTATGCCTCCTTGAAAAAATGCTTCGGGCTATGATGGAAGAGGATGTGGCACAGGAGGATGAGGAGGAGGAGGAGGAAGCGGGATCATTTCAAAGGCTTTCAGGGCAGTCTTTCACAAGTGGCTACGAGGGTGGGTTCCTGCACCAACAAACGCCAGGTACACAATTGTCCGGCAGAAAGGGCACAGTTCTGGAGGATGACGAGGTGGAGGAGGAGATGGAGGAGGAGGAGGAGGAGGAGGAGGAGCCATTTTCACAGCAGGGTGGCACCCAGACCAGCTCGGGGCCATCACTGGTGCGTGGCTGGGGGGATACAGAGGACACAGACGATACACCTCCCACAGAGGACAGCTTTTCTTTGCCTCTGGGCAGCCTGGCACACATGAGCGATTACATGCTGCAGTGTTTCCGCAATGACCGCCGAGTTGCCCACATTTTAACTGGTGCTGATTACTGGGTGGCCACCCTGCTGGATCCCCGTTACAAGGACAACGTACCGTCCTTAATTCCCTCACTGGAGCGGGATCGTAAGATGCGCGAGTACAAACGCACGCTGGTAGACGCGCTGCTGGTGGCATTCCCACCTGACAGCGGGCATACGGTGGAAGCACAAGGCTTGGGCAGAGGAGGAGGAAGAGGTCGCCAACGCAGCCGGGGCACCGTCAGCACCTCAGAAGGCAGGGTTAGCATGGCTGAAACGTGGAAAAGCTTTGTCAGCACGCCACAACAACCAGCACCACCAGCTGAGATGGAACGTCTTAGCAGGAGGCAGCATTTCACCAACATGGTTGAGCAGTATGTGTCCACAGGCCTACACGTACTAGATGACGGGTCTGCCCCCTTTAACTTCTGGGTCTCCAAATTGGGCACATGGCCTGAGCTTGCCCTTTATGCCTTGGAGGTGCTGGCCTGCCCTGCAGCCAGTGTATTATCTGAACGTGTATTTAGCACGGCAGGGGGCGTTATCACAGACAAGCGCAGCCGCCTGTCCAGAGCCAATGTGGACAAGCTCACGTTCATTAAAATGAACCAGGCATGGATCCCACAGGACTTGTCCGTACCTTGTGCAGAATAGACATGTATACCGGTGTTGTGACAAAAACTGTCCGGCCATCGGATTGTGTCCGGCCCATACTGCGAAGGCGCAGTGCTTGCGCAGTACAGAGGACAAGGAGATTCACAAAATCTCCGAAGATGAACGGCGCCTGCGCAGTGAGTGCAGGTTCAAGCCCCACCATCCAAGTGGACATACGGTAGCACATAGTAACAGGGCCCCTCACGGGCTCGGTTCGATCGCCACGTTTTGGGCACGGCCTCACTTGGCTCGGCTTGAACCACGGATGGTGTGGCCTTCACCTGAACTCACCACACAGGCGCCGTTCGTCTTGGGAGATTTTCGAAATCCCCTTGTCCTACATACTGAGCAAGCGCAGTACAGGGTGGACACTATTTGACGGGGGACAGAATTCGACACATCACCGGCCTTACCCACCCATTGTTGTATTTTTGAACCAGTGTTGGCTACCTCGTCCTCCTCCACCTACACAGCCACATCCACCGCCACCTCAACCTCCTACTCCATATGGACCTCGTCCTCCTAGGTCAAGATTATAATTTTTATTTTATTTTTTTGTAGCGCACAGATCCTTTCCCCCTTACCTGCCTTTATGTTGTTGGCTCCTCGCAGGAGGGAGAAAGGCACACCGCACTACCAGCCCGTACCCTCCTATATAAAGAGGTTGAGCGGTGTACTTGACGGGCAGTGTCCACAGCCGGAGTCAAAACTCCTCCAGAGGATGATTCTCACCTCTACTGTAGGTAGAGGCAAGTCCTTTAATTCCCAGTAAAGTCAATGTCCACACCAGCTGAAATTACAACTCTTATTCTCTCATGGCAAAATAAACTCTACTCGGATAGAAAAGGTTAGAGCAAAGAAACAGGACAGCTTAAGGTGTGAAGGAGGTCCAGGCACAAACGTAGCACATTCACTTCACTGCTTAGGTTTCTCAAACAGTTTTAGGTGCACGGTCTCTGCCACAGACCCTGAGGTTGGTCTCTGCCACAGACCGGGTGTACAAGGCCCCTGCCATGGACCTGGAGAACTTTGGTCTCTGCCACAGACCAGGGTGTATAAGGCCCCTGCCACGGGCCGGGTTAATAAGGCCTCTGATACAGTCAAGATGACCTTGGGCTTCTCCTTCTACGAACCTAGCCCATATCAAGGGGAAGACATCTCTCCAGGGAGTCAACAGACCCTTCCTTCACCGTGACTCCCGCATCGGTCCATCAGAATGATCCTCCCTTCCCTGAAACATGGTCCCCTACACGAGGCGGCACCCTAAGACTCCTCGACCCTTAGCGGACTCCAGACGAAGGCTCTGGACTCCAGGCTTTACTCCCACACCTAGGCCTCCATACCCAGGGCAGCAGGAACTCCAGGATAGTACCTCACCCCGGGCTAAAGGTACCCGAGATGGAACAGGAACACATGCACCCAGGCCGAAGGCACCTGGGCGTGGACCCCACTGGACATCAGCCCCCAGGCCAAAGGTCTGCCCCTTTTATATGCTCTCCCGGCATGCACAGCAGGTTCCCCGCCCCGCTGTACTACTGCCAAGAGGGGACACAAAAGGCACAGCACTGTATCGGCGGTTCAACCCTAGCCTACCATGGCAGCGCCACCTGTAGGCCGCAGGGAACTGCACACCAATACTGTCCCCCGAGGACAAAATGGTCCATGAATCCTACAGAATTAGGGTGTTTGAGCCTATTTACCACTCAAACACTTCCCTTAAATTTAGCACCCCGCTACATTTTTATTTCAAAGTATTTTATTTTCCCACTAGCTTATCCATTAAATTGAATAATTTATTCCAGAAAGGGTGTATTCTGGGGCATTCCCACCATATGTGTGGCATCGTGCCGTTGAGTTTCTGAGGTTCTTAATGACTTCCCGTACCTCTTCTGCTGAAAAGGGGGCCTCCAGCATATTTTTTTATTTTTTATTTTTTTTATGTTATTTTAAGTTATTTCCCTATCCACATTTGTTTGCAGAGCACTTGCCATGCTCTTAACAACATTTTGCTGCCATTTGCAGCCCTCTAGCCCTTTCCATTACTTTTTTAGAGCCTTTTTAGTCCTTAGAAGTCCGGGTCCCCATTGACTTCAATGGGGTTCGGGTTCGGGTGCGGGTTAAAGTTCGGTCCCGAACCCGAACTTTTTTCCGAAGTTCGGCCGAACCCGTCGAACCCAAACATCCAGGTGTCCGCTCAACTCTACTTAGGGGTCTCCGCTGTCTGTGGAGTGTGGACACACTCACACTGCATACGGATATAGAAGCACCCTGAAGGAGACCTGCTTCTTGTCAATAGGCTTCACAGCTTGTCCACTACGGAAGAGCAGCACACTGTCTGATCTGTGCAGGATTAACCTTTTTTGCTGCCACAGCTGTTTTTGCACCCATGCTTAAAAAATATATTTATGTTCAAACCTTAATACCATAAATAATAACATTTTCGATTTTTCACTCCAAGAGTTTGGAAATTGTAGAGAAATGCTTAAATAATGCAAAACAATTTAACTAAACTCATTGGACTTTAGACGACAAAAATGATTTTAGTAGACCAAAATGTACTGGAGGTTTTAGTCGACTAAACATGACTAAAACTAAAACAATTGCAGATGACTAAAATGGAACTAAAATATCTGTAGCGCCCCCCTGGGTCTACTGGGAGCAAAGGGAGTACCTCCAGAGGCAGGGGACAAGCTTACATTCACCCCAGGGCTGATTACATGGCTATAATGGGAAGTTAGAACACAATTTGGGGGCCAGTCACTTTAAGTATTTTTCAGTGCTCTAATGAGAACTTGAAAGAAGTAGTAGGAGAGAGGGTTAGGGGAGGTTTCAGATACCCTTTTTGCAGATCACTTACAGACTCCTTGAATCCAAAGACAAAAACAGCTTTCTTTTAGAAGATCTTGGATACCTGGATAGGTTCCTCACACAGACCTAGCAGCCGGTAGAATTTCTGGACAAGCCTCTCTCACAGACTTAGCAGCCAGTAGCACTCTTGGATAAGTCTCTCTCACAGACTTAGCAGCCAGGAGCTAGTTACCTTGATTTAAATTTGTAGAATAGGATTCAGCTTCACCGTGTCAGAACCTTTAAGCCATCCGGCAACACTGTAAGAGTAATTTAGATATAGATGCTTCCTCCAAACGAGTCACCAGGCCCTCCTGAGAGACCAGCCTTCATCCTGGCTCTCTCCAGCAATGGTCCTCCCCTAGATCTCCTTAGCATGGCTCAGCTTCTTCCACACAGGCAAGACAGCCTAAGGACCACCTCAGGATTAGTAGGCCCCAGACAGGCTTCTGGGCCTACTTGTAGAACTTGCAGCAACGACGCATTTCGTTCCAATAAGGACTTCTACTGGGGCATCAACAATGATGCCCCAGTAGAAGTCCTTATTGGAACGAAACACGTCGGGCCAGGTACGCCGCTCCCCATATTGCTTTTAAAGATTTATGAACTGTGATCACTTTTTTACCTTGTATGTTGGTTTTTATCATTAAAACCTCCTTTTTTGACCTACACCATCGGAGCCCCTATTTTTTCTTCTCTTTACATGACCTTGTGGAAGATACGTTTTTTTAGTTCTCTCCAGTTGGTTTTCATTACCCTAGTCAGGGTTGCTGCTTACCCGCACCGGGTTGTGCTTGGATGTCTGGTGGATCCCCATGATTGCCTTACCAACAACACAGTTGGGTCTCCTATACCAGAATAACCTGCGGCTGAGGAATATTGGATCTATCTGCCATACCTCAGGTTGACGTCACCTGGATGCCAATGTGGTAGACTCCACCCTCCTCTGGATTCTCGTCGATACCCATGTGGAACAACCGTTTGGGATACCTTAAGCTTGATCGATCCGTTGTTGTATGACAGTCGGGTCCAACGGTTCCGGTAAGCGCATTTGAATTACATCACTCACCTGAAGATTTACGTTGGGATGTTTCTTGCAATCTCATCACATCTTCATCACGGTTTTTATGTTTACATATGATGGACATTATGTCACATTGAATTTTGTATATTTCGATAATTTTGTGGACTGACTTCACGTTTTTTTGTTCACTATTGCTGAGTATTCTTTGCTCAGCCTTTTTTATGTCACACCTGTTGGTTACACTTTGCTGGGTATACATTGCCTGATGTTACTTAGTTTAGGGCCCCTTTCACACTGAGGCGTTGAAAATACGCAAAAAAATTATGATTTTTTTCCCGCGTTTTTACCGCGTTCGCAGTAAAAATATCACTAAAGCCTATGTGTTTTACCGCGTTACTCATTCATTTCAATGGAGATAGGCGTTTTTACAGCGCCCTAAAGATGCTCCAAAAAATATGTTGCAGGATTTTTTCCAACGCACAGCCAGCAAAACGCCTCAGTGTGAAAGCCCTCAGGGCTTTCACATTGAGAATGATGGGGCAGGGTTATTTCAGGCATTTTTAGAGCACTATTTTCACCGCGAAAACGCGGTACAAACGCCTCAGTGTGAAAGGGGCCTTACACGTAGCGCTTCACATTTATCTCCACTTCTTTGGAATTTTGTCACATTCCTGTGCAGCTGCTGCATTTCCCTCGTTTGGGTTTTGTTTTGTTTTTTGTTTTCTTTTTTGGGTAGCGCATTTATTCCTTCCATTTACAAGTTTAGGACAGAACCAAATATACAATTAAATCTGAGCTATTTACAGCTCAGCCAAAAATGAAATTTACACTATAGTCCCATTTTTAGGAACAGGGGGCTACATATCATTTTAGTCAAATGACTAAGGCCCCTTTCACACGGAGGGTCCGTTCAGGTCCGCCTGTCAGTTTTTTAGGCGGACCTGCACAGACGCTCCATGTAGCCCTATGGAGCCACGGATGTCAGCGGTGACATGTCCGCTGACATCCGCTCCGCCAACGTGCGACGGAGGAAAACCCTATTTTTCCTTCCGTCGGCGGAGCGGATCGGATGACAACGGACTTTACGGTCCGTCATCATCCGATCCCCCATAGGGGAGAGCGGCGCTCTGACAGGGCGGTCCCTGCACAGTGTGCGGGGACCGCCCAGTCATCCGCCGGCTCAGCGGGGATCAACGGAGCGATCCCCGCTGAGTAAGCGGAGCTTCACGGGGCGGATCATGACTGATCCGCCCCGTGTGAAAGAGCCCTAAGACTAAAACTAAACAGAACTTTGCTGCCAAAATTAACACTGCTATCCTGTTGCATAGTGAACACAGGCGTCGCTTGCTTAGCACAGGAACCACTCATAAACATCTTGCATTTTCCTCAAAGGCGTTCTCTGATTGGACGAGTTAGAGAGGTGGGCTGTGATGTCATGATCACCACCTCCTACAATCAAAGAACTTACTGCATTCATTGAGAAAAATGCAGTTCTGGGAATGGTGCGCTGGTGAGCAAGTGCCCTGTTTTTGCTTTGTAGCAGGGCAGCATCTTGGCACAGGACTCGAAAAAATAGCAGCGATCACTATGGTAGCGGTGACTACTACAGTGATTATCTGCTTCCACAGGGATCCCACATGTATGGCATAAGACTACATACATTGATCCAAGTTGAACTAATGTCACTATGCAAAGTAAGCCATACCTGGAATTCACCTTTAACTAGATAAAACTCTTATGTTCTCACGAGCAATACACATGAAAAGTGTATTTTTTCTTTCCTTAAAGGGATAGTTCACCTTTACCACAAAACTGCCAAATGCAGATGTAACGGTACCCCTGTAAGGGCTGCTGAGTATTGGGACTGCTGCAGACCCAGATCAAAAATGCTGGCAAGCCTGGATATTTACCTATTCTACCAAACACAGTACTACTCTTCTAGCACACCAAAGGGTGCTACACAGATAAGGGGCACCTATAGATAAAAACAAACTATGCAGCTCTGACTAAAGCTGAATAAAGTCCTTGCTATAGGTATAGGTCTTTTACATACCTTATGAAACCTGACTGGAATACTCTCAGGACATTGCGAAGTGAGGCCTAGTCATCCTCCACCATCACAGGAGTAAGCTCTCAAATGATGAGCTCAGAGCTACTGCATCAAGGGAGAGAAAGAGAGTATGTGAGGAGGTTTGAATCAGAGAAAGAGCTCACTCTTCTGATGGTGGAGGTGAGCAGTGACGACTAGGCCTCACTTAGCAACGTCCTGGGAGTATTCCATTCAGGCTTCATAAGGTATGTAAATGGCCTACACCTATAGCAAGGGTATTATTCATCTTTCTCTAGTCAGAGCTGCACAGTTTGTTTTAAACATCCCTTACCTGCATAGGCAGTTTTTTTTTGTAAAGGTGAACTATCCTTTTAACATAGATTATTAGACAGTTCTCTAATGAACATGAGACAAACATTTCTAGGTCTCAGAAGAGCCTGTCTCTACAAAGTTGTCTAGGGGTAAAGTGATATTTGGTTTATGGCTAAGAGCAACGGTAGACAAGACATTGCGGAACCGCAGAGATAATCTATGCCACACAATAATCTATTGTGCAACACAGAACTCCTATTCCAACTGAATACACTGAAATATTTGTTTTGTCTTCCCTATGACAGTTTATACTGGCTTCTATCCAGAGATGTGAGGAATAGAGCTTGAATATGAACAGGGGGATATTTTTTATATTCGTGGGCCATTATCAGCGTGTTGTTAGTTGCTGCACTTACAGTGGTATTAAATCCCAAAGCAAAGATTTATTATGTTGCAATTTACCAATTCTGAGAAGGGTTGGCTACATTAGCTTCCTTGTATAGGCTTTCTTTGCTCTATTTTCACCTGGTGATCTGGTCAGTAAGTTTGTTTCCCCAAAAAAACAAGCTCTCCTGCAGATGGGGCAGTTACAGCTGTACATTTGAGACAAACTATTTACCACGGACAGGGTACTTACCAGTGGCGGCTGGTGGTATATATTTTTTTGGTGGGCGGACAACAATGCACCCACAGCCCCCGCCCGGTCGGTTGTTGGCCAGTCACCAGCCCCGCACTTACCCCATCTAGCTTGCGGGCAGTGCTTCCTCCGGGTGGTGGCTTCCCCTGCGTTTCCTCCTTCTCTGCATCACGGCGCGCTCTGCCGTGCGTCTCCTCCCTCCTTCTCCTAGGCGGCCAATAGGATTGCTTCTCCTCTAGGCCAATCAGGTGATGGGTCTCAGGACCCACTTCCTGATTGACCAGGAGGAGAGTCAGGAAGACAATAGTGAATATTAATTTGCTATTGTCACACAACTGGGTGGGCTTCAGGCGCAGGGCTCTGCGCCCTGAGCCCACCATTTTTTTAAGCCAATTAGAGCTTCAGGCTCTAATCACGTGCTACAAAAACTAAAAAAATGAAAACCCCATTGGAATCCATGCGTCCGGCACCCTGCATGTAGATTAGGTGTCGGGCGCATGGTTCAGGGGGGTGGCTCCCCTTCACCCGATATGGACGGGCCGCCACTGGTACTTACAATGATCAGCTTTTATTTTGTTATATAAAACCTTTATCCCAAAGAAAAATAAAAACAGTTTGCTGTAACTGCTTAAAAAGTATTAGCTGGAATTTGGCTTCAGTTTGTTAATGAATTTATATCTGCTAGTCCACCTACCACTCACCCCCCCCCCCCCAATTGACAATGTAGCTGTCCAAGGATACTTATTCATCCAGAGTAGGAGCACACTACTACAGGAGGTGTGTTACTGGCAACATCATCAGGTGAAACAAAGGTAAAAAAGCCTAAGAAAAGAAAAAGAATGCAGTCGCCACATCCAATAATTGGTAAGTTGCAATATAATGGAAAATTGTTATCAGATACTTGCCGTAATTTTCCTTTCCTGGCCTATCCCAATGTCAGCACACAATGGGTTAACTCCTCCTCCGGAACCCACAGGACCACCTCTTCCTAGTTTCCCCCTTTTAATAAAAGACAGCCCCTCCCCAACTAAAGTATTCGATAACCTAGCCTGGGACAGGCCACTTAGGAGGGAGTCCTGTGCTGACATGAAGATAGGCAAGGAAAGGAAAATTATGGTAAGTATCTGATAACAATTTTCTGTTTTCCTGGCCCTCCCCACGTCAGCACACGTGAGATATAACTAGCAGAATAAATGGGTGGGACTGCGAGAGAACACATGAAAAGCAACACTCACAATTAAAGCAAAGCTGCTAAAGACACAAAGAATTTCTCTCTTGTCCCAAACTTTACAGAACTTGCTGAGCGCACATCTAGCTTGTAAGGTTGAATGAAGGCCACACAAGACCTTCAGCTAGTCGTCCTACATGTATCTTCCGCTGAATCTTGGCATAACTGCCCCAAAAGCTGCCTCCCCTCAGGTCCAATGAGCTTGCACCTGTTTCGGAGCAGAAAGGCCTACTTCCTGTATGCCAATCGAATCACTCTGTTATATCCAATCTAATCACCGTTATTACTAGAGACTATAATTTTGGTAGAGTCCCTCCCAGACTGTCACCTGCCTCCTCCCTTCCCTTTCCCGCTCTTCCTGTGAATCCCTCCAACCTTAGATCCCTCCAGGTGGTGTTTTTAATTAAAGTGAATGTAAATGATCACCTTGTAAAACAACCCATTCAGTTTAAAATAGAAATGAGAGGCAAAACATGTGTGTATAGATAAAAAAACAAACAAACATTATAAATACCTTTTTTATAAGTGATCACATTCCCTCTATTCTCAGCTGCATAAAAGCTGGGGGGGGAGAAGCAGCAGCACACTGAGCTTCCCAGTGAATGGCTGTGCAGTGGGAGGGGGGGGTGTCAGAACAAGTCTGATCATTGGAGGACAGCACACTGAGTTCCCAGCATATCTAGGGAACTGACCATGGTGTGTTCTGCTTAGTGTGGTCAGTTTTTAGGCCTCATGCACACTGGACATTATAAAAACACCAGTAGCGTTAGCTATAGAAAGCTGTAACTGTAGAATGAGTTTTGCATAATTTTTGCAGTAGCACTTTTTAGCTTTTTTTTTTGCAAAACTATACTCCCACAAAACGTAAGGCTCAAAATTGCTAATAATCGCTGAATAGACGTGTTTTTCATCGTTTTTCAGCATTTTTAAGCTTTTATCAGAGTTGTGCCTTGTAAACATGGTCGGAATTTCCGATAAAAAAAGTCCGGACTTTTTTCATCTGATATTCCAACCGTGTGTGTGCCCCATCGGACTTAATTCCAAGGAATTCCTTCGGAGTTTAGATAGAGAACATGTTCTCTTTTACTCCGATGGAATTCCGTCGGAATCCCGATGTGCCTTTGGTCGGATAATAGTCCGACCGTGTGTACAAGGCATTAGAGTGTTTTTACAGCTGAAAAAACTCCCCTTAAAACTCACTAGTTCTGGGGGTTTTTTCCAGCCAGAAAATGTCCCTGCCAAAAACACTGATAACAGCCTATGCGTGCATGGACACATAGAATAACATGCTGGGGAGTTTAGTGGCTGCAGAAAAAAATGCCTGAAGCCGAAAAAGAACAGGATACTTTTTCATACAAGTACATGGTGCAGCAGGCACATATCGGCATACCTCCCAACTTTTGAACTTCAGAATGAGGGACAATTGAGGGCGTAAGTGAGCTGCAGCGCAAAGAATGGCAAAATGTGGGTGTGGCCAAAGTCTTAATGGTGGGAGGGGCTTAAGGGGTGTGGCTAAACAAAACCCAGATCTTTCACCACTGTTCCCCTTCCTCTCCTACTAATGCCCCCCCAGCTCTCTCACCAATGCCCCCTCCTCTCTTACTAATGCCCCCAAGCTCTCTCACCAATTCCTCCCTCCTCTCTTACTAATGCTCCCCCAGCCCCCCGCCTCTCTTACTAATGCCCCCAGCTCTCTCACCAATTCCCCCCTCTTCTCTTACTAATGCCCGACCCCAAGCTCTCTCACCAATTCCCCCCTCCTCTCTTACTAATGCCCCCCCCAGCTCCTCACCAATGCCCCCTCCTCTCTTACTAATGCCCCCCAGCTCCTCACCAATGCCCCCTCCTCTCTTACTAGTGCCCTCCCAGCTCTCTCACCAACTCCCCCCTCCTCTCTTACTAATTCCCCCCAGCTCTCACCAATTCCCCCTCCTCTCTTACTAATGCCCCCCAGCTCTCTCACCAATTCTCCCTCCTCTCTTACTAATGCCCCCCAGTTCCTCACCAATGCCCCCCTCCTCTCCTACTAGTGCATCCCCTAGCTCTCTCACCAATTCCCCCCTCCTCTCCTACTAATGCCCCCCCCCAGTTTCTCACCAATGCCCCCCAGCTCTCCCACCAGTCCCCCCTCCTCTCTTACTAGTGCCCCCCCAGCTCTTCCAGAAATGCAGAATGATATTTATTCTTGTGCTTTTTTTTTTTTTGTAAAATCTTTTTATTGAAGTTTTATAGAACAAACACACATTTTGCCCACACGTAGGCACAACATCTGCCCACGTAGGGGCCATTACCCTGTTTCGGCATCAGATCGCCACAGGGCGACAAATAACATATACACTTAACTTAACCTATACTATAACCCCAAGCTTGGGGAGAGGGTTCATTCAAGATAAGTCATGCTCAAAGTGATATTGATAGAGGAAGGTAACCTGGAAACAGTATTTGGGTTAATAGAGCGATATTCCAACGATACAGTAGGAATCTAGGCAGTGGTCACTGTATCACTTGCCGTGCTTCTGTCATCTAGCCAACAACTCCACACCTTTTCAAATTTGTGCGGACAACCTTTGGACAAGTACGTGGCTCTATACAGGGGCAAACTGGCATTGACTAAGTTTTTCCAGAATTTAACAGAGGGGGGATACGATTGTTTCCAGTTCATTGTAATGGCTTTGCGCGCATAGTACAATAGCAGGGATATGAGTGTTTTTCTGGCTCTGAGCATTGGCAGTTGGTCAACCAGTCCTAGCAAACAGTGTATGGGCTCACATGGGACGCAAGTCCCAGTGGCCTTAGTGATCACCCGTAGCACTTCACTCCAATACTGTACAATTGCTGGGCAAGCCCAGAAAATGTGGAAGAAACCCCCTGACCGGTAGGATAAGCAGCGCCAGCACTCCGGAGAATGCTCCGGTGACATCTGGTGCAGCCTGTGAGGTGTGTAGTGAGCTCTGTGAACAATTTTATATTGGACTAATTTGTCCCTCGCTGAGATCAGAGGGGAGAAGGGAAAATCCCAAACCTCCCTCCAGTTGTTCCTTGTCCAGCCCCTGTATGTCCTCCACCCATTTCCTGCGGAGGGAAGACAGCTCGGGGATAGCAGCAACCAGCAGGGATCCATAGATCTGAGACGCGGGTTTTTCCAGGTCCTTCACCCGGATGGTAGATTCCAGCTCTGAGTATGCCAGTTCAACTGGCCTGCCCAAAAATTGGCACCTGAAGGCATGTGCAATTTGGAGATATCTAAAGTGGGCTCGGTCAGGTACGTTGAATTTAGCACATAAAGTGTGAAAGGGGGTGAGATCTCCGTTGGTGATGATATGTTTGAGGGTCAGTATTTTATACTTGGCCCAGGCCTGCGGATCGGGGATAGTGTGGAATTGCGATAGGTTGGGATTCAGCCACAGGGGGGTGTGAGGAGACCAAGAGTTCGGCTGGGGTGCCCTTAGTGCCTCACCCGCCCTCCATGCCCGCATAGTGGTACGCATGGAAGGGGTGAGATTGTGAGGCATTTTAGGCCCCCTGAATAGCATTCTTGTGCTTTTTTAAAGCACAGTGCCGCTGACAACTCCGAGTGTCAGGACTGTAGCATGAAGCCGAGGAGGAGTTTCACAGCACTTCACCAGCTTCATGATACATTCCTCATAGGCAGGGAAAGAAGACACCTCCGGCATCCCCAATTAAACAAAAATGTGGGCGGTTGTGGCGCCGGGACCCGGGGCACCCACCAGCAAATGTGGGCCCACTTGGGTGCCTGGCGCAAATACACAAGAGCATGTGGAGTGCTTCTGATTGAGAAAGAGTTCCTCTGTCACGTACCTGACTGGAGTCTGAAGTGACGAGGTCAGCCTCTCTTGTATCTCCGGCCCTTGCTCCGCTGGAGGTGAGGACAGGAGAAACCAAGGGACCGGAGGAACACGAGTGCCTGCAGAAGCAGCCCTGGAAGCCTGGAACAGATGATGCGACTCTAGGATGGCAGAAGGTCGCAGCAGATCGCAGGACCGAAGTTGCAGAGACCCGGGAAACGGATTTGAGCCAAACAGGAGACAGGAGCGTAGTCACATGGATAGCCGGGTTCAGCAGCAGGCGGACAGCAGGGTACATAGACATTAGGCAGGAGCGAGGTCAACAGGAAGCCGGGTTCAGAAACTGGTAATCAGAGAAGTAGCGAAGTCCAGCAGCAAGGTCAGGGGAAGCCAAGGTTCGGTAACAGGTATCAGGCAGGTTCAGGTAATAGCAGGTAGGGGTACTGGAACGCTGAAGATCCGTCAGCGCTAGACTGGTGTCAGTGCTCCCCTTAAATAGGCCGACTGGCGCCAGAGGAAAGCGTGGACGCGTTCCCGCGAACGCGCCCGCGCGCATGCGCATTGGCGCATCTGCGCACGCGCATGCGCGGATGCGCCCGGAGCGCGCTGACAGTTCTCTTACATTGCCCCCTCCCTAAGGGCAGCCTCCGGATGCCCCTCAGGGGCTTCTTTTCCGGATGGCGCTGAAAAAAGGCACAAACTTTCTGTGGGGCATGCACATTGGAGGCTGGTTCCCAGGAGTTCTCTTCTGAGCCATAACCTTTCCACTTAATCAGGAATTGTGTTTGGCCCCTCCTGGTTTTACAGTCCAGTACAGCTTCAACTTCATATTCTTCGTTGCCTTCGACGAGTATTGAAGAAGGGCTTTCCGGATCTCGGTTGGGAAACGGGTTAGGAACCGTTGTTTTTAATAAAGAGATGTGGAACACGGGATGGATTTTCAGACTTTTAGGTAAAATCAATTCAAAGGCCACAGGGTTGATTCTCCTTTTAACTGGAAAAGGCCCCAAAAATGTAGGGCCAAGTTTTTTGGAAGGACACCTGAGTTTTAAATTTGCAGTAGACAACCAGACCTTGTCTCCTGGTTCCAGGTTCAAGTTACCCCTTCTCTTCTTTTCAAAGAACCTTTTGTTGCTTATCTGGGCTTTAGAGATGGTATCCTGGAGCACTTTGTTGTTGGAGTTAAAAAAGTCCAGTCTGTCCTGTACAGCTGGTACGGAGGATTCTATGGGCACCTCAGGCAAAAAGGAAGGGTGATATCCATAGTTAGCAAAAAAAGGAGATTGCTTGGTAGCAGAGTGAATGGAGTTGTTATAGGAAAACTCCGCCAGTGGAAGAAGAGAAGACCAATCATCTTGAGAGAAGGAGGTGAAGCACCGTAGGTATTGCTCCAAGGTCTGATTAGTCCTCTCCGTCTGTCCATTTGTCTGGGGATGGTAAGCAGTGGACAGACGGAGTTCAATGTTTAGTGCTTCACACAGGGACCTCCAAAATCTTGAAGTGAACTGCACCCCTCGGTCCGAGACAATGTTATCGGGGACTCCATGCAGTTTTACAATTTCTTTGATGAATGTGGAGGCCGTCTCAGCGGCAGACGGGGTGCCTTGTAGGGGTACGAAATGTGCCATTTTGGTCAGGCGGTCTACTACGACAAATATGGAGGTGAAATTCTCAGATGGGGGAAGTTCCACGATGAAATCCATGGATATCATACTCCAGGGTTTCTTTGGTATAGGGAGACTTTCTAGGAGACCCCACGTCTTGGCTCGATTGGTTTTACAGCGCAGGCATGTGACACAAGATTTTACGTATTTGTTACAGTCCTGTGTCAGGTCAGGCCACCAAAAGGAACGGGAAATCAGATCTGCAGTCTTGTGAATGCCGAAATGGCCTGCCAGGGGGTGATCATGGCATCGCTTGAGAACAGAGACTCTGACCTGTTCTGGAACAAAAATCTGTTCATTGTGGAAATAGAGTCCGTCCTTAAACTGGAGAGGTAAATCTTGAGGAGGTGGGTGCTCAGTCACATCTGCCTTTATTTGGGAAATCAGGTCCGGTTGGAGAAGAAGGAAATTCTTGGCGGGCAGAATAGTGTCTGGCTCAGAAGGTTGGACTGGATCATGGAACATGCGCGAGAGCGCGTCAGGTTTGCCATTTTTGGAGCCTGGACGGAAGGTGATGTGGAATATGAAGCGGGAGAAAAATAACGCCCATCTTGCCTGCCGGGGTCTTAGTCGTTTGGCTGTTCTTAAATATTCCAAATTTTTATGGTCGGTAAAAATGAGGATAGGGTGAGAGGCTCCCTCTAACAAGTAACGTTATTCCTCAAGTGCCGCTTTAATGGCTAGCAATTCCCGATCACCAACGTCATAGTTTCTTTCAGACGGGTTCAGTTTTTTGGAGAAGAAGGCTACGGGATGTAGTAGAGATTTGGGACCTTGTCGCTGGGATAGAATAGCCCCAATGGCACTTTCAGAGGCATCTACCTCCAAGACATAGGCCAGGGACGGGTCGGGATGCTTCAGGATGGGAGCTGAAGTGAACAGGGCCTTTAGTTGTTCAAAGGATACTTGTGCTTCCGAGGTCCATCGAAAAGGGACATGTTGTTTGGTTAGCTGAGTGATGGGAGAGATCATGCCGGAAAAGTTTTTAATGAACTTGCTATAAAAATTGGCAAATCCCACAAACCTTTGCACCGCTTTCCTGTCAGTCGGAACTGGCCATTTTAGGACTGCAGCGACCTTCTGAGGATCCATGGCTATACCATCATCCGAGATGACAAGTCCGAGAAACTGTATAGTCTGCTTTTCGAAGTCACACTTCTCAGCTTTGGCATAGAGGTGATGTTCACGAAGTCTACTCAAGACCTTCCTCACATGAGTACGATGTAATTCCTTCGTATCTGAGAAAATAAGGATATCATCAAGGTAAACTATAATAAATAGATCAAGAAAGTCCCGGAACACATCATTTACCAGGTGCTGGAAGGTGGCAGGGGCATTGCAGAGACCGAAGGGCATAACTAGGTACTCAAAATGCCCGAAGCGTGTCCTAAAGGCTGTCTTCCATTCATGTCCCTCCTTGATCCGGACTAAGTTGTAAGCTCCCCTCAAGTCAAGTTTGGTAAATATCAGTGCTCCTCGCAACCTCTGGAACAATTCAGGGATCAGCGGAAGCGGGTATCGATTTTTGACAGTTATCTTATTAAGATCCCGGTAGTCAATACAGGGCCTCAGAGAGTGGTCTTTCTTTTCCACGAAGAAAATACCAGCCCCTGCTGGCGAAGAGGAGTGCCGAATAAACCCTTTCTCCAGGCTTTCGTCTATGTATTTGCGCAGGGCTTCTAATTCAGGCTCCGAAAGCGGATAAATTCGGCCGAAAGGGATCTCTGATCCTGGTAAAAGTTCTATGGGGCAATCGTAAGTCCTGTGTGGAGGCAAGGTATCTGCACTTTTCTTGTTGAAGACGTCTAGGAATTCATGGTAGGCAACAGTTACCAGTTTCAGTGTTTCGGGGTCCGGGGAGATACTGAGGAGCGAAGCAGGATTAAAAGTCCCTTCAGGAAAACAATGTGTCCGGCAATAATTGGATGAGAAGGAGACATCTCCAGAGCACCAGTCAATATGGGGATTATGGGCCTTTAGCCAAGGTAACCCCAGAATAATAGGAAACATGGGTGAGGCGATCACATCCAGACGGAGAAGTTCCCGGTGCCCAGAGGAAGTTTGGCAGGAGATGGGTACAATCTCTTGGGTTACAGGCCTGGACTTGAGACCAGAGCCATCTGCCAGATGAACGGCAAATCCCTGCTTCTTGGTACATAGAGGTAGCTGATGTAAAGTGGCAAATGCTGAATCCACAAAGCAGGTGCAAGCGCCAGAATCTATAATAGCGGATACAAGAATAGTCCTTTCAGATAGCTGGAGCTGGAGCGGAAGGGAAAGGTGGGACTGGCCCCTTCCGGGAAGATGCATCATGTAGGGCAGCGGAGAAGCGGCTTTGGCAGGTTTCACAGGACAAGTCTGTATGAAATGGCCAGTCTTTCCGCAGTAAAAGCAAAGTCTGTTACGTTGTCGCCGTAGGCGTTCCGAAGAAGACAGAGGTGGTCTAGGGAAACTTCCACAGGATGAGTCATTGTACCCCTTGTTCCTCATGGGCACTTCCCGTGTCCTGGCGGAGATTGCAGAGAGAGAGGAGATGGTACTAGAAGATACTGGTGGCGTGGTATTGGACCTCTCCGATTGTCTTTCTCGTAGCCGCCGATCGATCTGAATAACAGAGTTGATCAAATCTTCCAGGGATGCGGGTATGCCCACAGGGGCTAGTTCGTCTTTTAAAGAATCAGAAAGTCCGAGACGAAACTGATGGTGGAGGGCGGCCCTATTCCACTGGGTATCTGTGCTCAGAACACGAAAGTCTGACACATAGTCTTCAACAGACCTTGGTCCTTGCTGGAGTCTGCTGAGCGTGAATTCTGCAGTCTGCTGGAGAAAAGGATCAGCATACAGCTGGGACATAGCAGAGAAGAAGGAGTTAGCGGTTGTCAAAGCCGGATCGTGTTGTTCCCGAAGATGATGTGCCCAGGAAAGAGGTTCTTTAAGCAGTAAGGTAATGATGAACCCCACTTTGGTGTTTTCAGAAGAGAAGGTTCGGGGTAACAAGGAGAAATAAAGTTCACAAGTATTTCGGAAGGTGCGATACTGCTTGCGATCCCTGGAAAATCGCTCAGGCAACGGCACTCTGGGTTCTGGAGGAGTGACAGATACGCAGACTGAAGTCGGTTTGCACAGAAGAGCTCACAACAGCAGGAGAGGTGGAAGCAGGTGAGGCATCAAGCTGGTTCAGGAGCTGATCTTCCATCCGGTTCAGATTGGTTTGAAGGTTCTGTACTGTCCGGGATAGTGCAGAGAGGGATTGGCAAAAGTCCACAAAAGATGAGGCCTCCCTTTCAGACTCCATTGCTGGCTGACGGATACTGTCACGTACCTGACTGGAGTCTGAAGTGACGAGGTCAGCCTCTCTTGTATCTCCGGCCCTGGCTCCGCTGGAGGTGAGGACAGGAGAAACCAAGGGACCGGAGGAACACGAGTGCCTGCAGAAGCAGCCCTGGAAGCCTGGAACAGATGATGCGACTCTAGGATGGCAGAAGGTCGCAGCAGATCGCAGGACCGAAGTTGCAGAGACCCGGGAAACGGATTTGAGCCAAACAGGAGACAGGAGCGTAGTCACATGGATAGCCGGGTTCAGCAGCAGGCGGACAGCAGGGTACATAGACATTAGGCAGGAGCGAGGTCAACAGGAAGCCGGGTTCAGAAACTGGTAATCAGAGAAGTAGCGAAGTCCAGCAGCAAGGTCAGGGGAAGCCAAGGTTCGGTAACAGGTATCAAGCAGGTTCAGGTAATAGCAGGTAGGGGTACTGGAACGCTGAAGATCTGTCAGCGCTAGACTGGTGTCAGTGCTCCCCTTAAATAGGCCGACTGGCGCCAGAGGAAAGTGTGGACGCGTTCCCGCGAACGCGCACGCGCCCAGGCGCATGCGCATGCGCATGCGCGGATGCGCCCGGAGCGCGCTGACAGTTCTCTTACATCCTCTTACCTTTTTACTAGCCGCTGACAGGCAGAATAAAGGCTTTTGAGAGTCAGGATAAAGGTTGTTGAGATCGGGGGTTGCTGGCAGATGAGATCGGGGGCCGCTGAGAGCCGGCATTGGGACCACTGAGAGCTGCCATCGAGACTGCTGAGAGACGGAATTGGGGCCACTGAGAGGCAGGATCGGACAACAAAGATGAGGGGCGGAGCTGAGAGGTGGCCTGCAAATGATGTTATTGGTTGCTGGGATGCCAGCGGTCCTAACAACCGGTGACTGCATTGAGGAGGGGGGGAGCAAAGATTGCCACCAGACCTTCTCCCAGGAATCCTCACTTGGTGCTGTGTGTGAGAACCCATTGAGGATACCACTACTAAGTGGAGCCCAGGGCTGGAACTTGTTCCAGCCCTGGGCTCCGGGACTTCAGCCCAGATCCGCAGGACCCTAGGACTTACTTCAAATACCGGGACGGTCCCAAGGAAACCGGGACGGTTGGGAGGTATGTAATAATCAGAAATATGAGGTTTTTGGGTAACAAACAAGTTAAGCTATCTCCTTGGGTACCTAAGCTTATGTTATTCTCAGAGCTTCATATGATTTTCAAACCTGCCATGAGTCGGGACAGATTTGTCACCTTGCAAACCATGTGTATTCTGGTATTAGGTTTGTTTTTTGCAACCTATTGTGGTGCATATTTTGGTTATAACAACAAAGCCTGGGGAATGCCCAGGAAAAACCCAAGCCTACTTACCGACCAGCTCGCAGACAACCAAATAAACCTGTCTAACAGTATGTGTGACGGACTGGGGTTTATATGGTCACAAAACAGACACCCCAAAGCAAAGTACATACTCATTTTTTTTTTTTTCTAGCAAAGAAATACCTTCCTGCTATTCTAGCAAGAACCAGTAGATGGCAGAGAAAGTACACAAACAGAGTTTATATAAGGCCACCCACCATGTGACTGGAGTCAAACGATTTCCAGCCATAAAACCCAGTGGTCCTGTCTTATGCTGTTGTGTGATTCTTTGCAGGTATGTACTCTAAATCGTTCCTAATCTGCATTAAACTATAATAGAAAGATTCTTAAACATCTGTAGCAGATGCAGGGAAAGTTACAGCAGACTGTATGTTATAGTTTTACTGCTATTAGAAGTTAGAACAGCATGTGTGAGAAACAAGTGAAAAGGACATAAAAACATGAAAATACTGCATTAGTCAGAATAAATGTCTATGAGAAGCACTAAACCGTTCTAAATAAGTATACTGAAACTTGGTTTATACAAGTTCCATAAAGTTAGAAGAGCACATGTTGAAAACTGATATTCTTAAGAAAAACCTATATGTAAAGCTATGCATTGCTTCATGTGCACCATCTAGTGGTTAAAAAAGAGAACTACCGAAATAATGTTTGTATTAAAGCATTATTGCACAGTTAAAGTGTACATCATCATCTATAACACGGAATAACATGAATATATATGTTATTAAAATATAACAATGTTTTTTGTGTAACTACGGTTTAAAATACTTCAGTTAAAATCTGTATTATATATTGTTAATAGTTATAAACATGTGATTATAAAAATGTAAAAGATGTATTGTTATGTAAAAGTCAAACGATTTCCAGCCATAAAACCCAGTGGTCCTGTCTTATGCTGTTGTGTGATTCTTTGCAGTCCACGCCAAGCTGATCACCTTATCTCATCACGTCTACAATTATCAGCTCTCGTAATTCACATTTTGAGGCCGGTAACATTTTGGGGGCTCGTCCGGGATTCGTTGTGTTACCAGTGAGAGGGAAGCGCGAGACAAGCGTGAGCCTACTACAGAGCTACAAGGAGAGTCGTGAGTGTCGTCTGCCTTGTGAGTGCAAGTCTTCAGAGTGCAACAGATATGGCGTCTCCTCGTCGTGCGCTGATGTGGGATATCCGGAAACAACTTCATCTGCTTAGTGAAGAACAGCTGCATAGCCTCGCTATTACGCTGGAAGATGAAAGAGATGTGGACGTTCCATCAGTGACTGGTACCAATGAAATGGAACTCGTTGAATTTATTGAAGACTACTTGAGAAGTGATCAGCTGGAGAAGTTAGAAGATCAAGGCATGTCTTACCTACTCATCATCCAAGACAAGATCAATGAACTAAAACTTAACAAGGAAAGTACACCAACAGTGGACATTGCAACCGCTGCAAAAAAAATAAGTAGTGGGACTGCAAGGACTGAACAGGTATCGGAGGTGGTGAGATTAACTGACGTTGTTGCTTTATTGCCACGTAGAGAATTCAAAATGCATGGTGGTGTAATTTCAGATCATGGTTCGGACATGAGTTACAGTAGCGCGTGCAGACAAATTGACGAGGGTCTAACAGAAAAATTCCCTGAATCTGAAATTATACGCACCGTGTTGAGAATAATTAAACCTGGTCATTTTAAAGATATGTTGACTGACAAAGATGATCTTACTGTTGCTGAATTGAAGAGGTTTTTGAAGTCACATATGAGAGAACGAAGTGGTAATGAGTTATTTCAGGACCTTAGCAATGCTACCCAGCAAGAAAGAGAAACAGCACAACAATTTGTTTACAGGCTAGTGGGGTTAAAACAAAAAGTTCTGTCCACATCACAACATGATAGGCGAGAGCTTAACTATGACAAAAAACTGGTGCAAGGCATATTCCTTCATACACTGTATCAGGGACTAAACGAAAAAAACTCTAATGTTAGACGAGATATCAAGCCTTACGTGTCTGATTTGACAGTAACGGATGACTTTATCATAGAGCAGGTCACCAGATCAGTTGATGAGGAAACAGAAAGACAGAGACGCTTAAACAGTGCACCTAAACATAAACCTCTTACTGTTCATTCATCACAGACACCAGGTAATAGTGAAAAAGACACCTTGCAAAAGAGAGTTGAGGAAGATGCTAGAGAAAATCACACTGCATTAACGGAACTAACAACACAGGTTTCTGCTCTCACAAAGAACCTGGAAAAGATGATGAAGCAAACTCCTGTTGTTGGAAACCAAAGGACTAAGCCACTGACCAATGTTCAAGTTCCAGATACAGCTCACTGCAAACCCAGGTGTGATGATTGCATTAAACGAGAGAGTCAGAACTGCTACCACTGTTTCTACTGTGGTTGGACAGGACACAGAGTGGTTGATTGCTTGAAGAAAAGAAGGCAGTCAGGAAACGACAGACGGTCACTGGGAAGGGACAACCAGTGACCACCTCAAATGATCTGTCCCGTGCGAAGGTAAACAGGGTATTCACCCACCGGTCAACTAGAACACTCCCAAAAGAGAAGGGATTCTCCAAACAACACGTAGCACAATTAATTGGAGGAAAATGCCTACTGTCATGTCGGATGAATGGTGTTCCGGTTGACATGTTGATGGACACAGGAGCTCAGGTCAGCATTGTCGGGAAGGCATGGTTAGAAAAGTTTCTACCCAGTGTCTCCATTAGGCACATACAAGATTTACTTTGTGATGACAACTTATCTATTACAGCTGCAAATGGTTCTATCATTCCATTCATCGGATGGATTGAAGTCTGCCTGGAATTCGAAAGTAGTGGACATGGAAACTCAGCCATCTATGTGCCAATGCTGGTGAGTGACTGCTGTAATGGCAATCCAATTCTTGGGTTTAATGTGATCGAAGAATTGATCAGAGAAAACCGTGACCGACCAAACAGCACCCAAAACCTGACTATCTTGCTGAGTGAAGCTATGAAAGTAAGACAGAGTGTAGCGAATAACATTGTCAATGCTGTCAGTCAACCAACTGACCCAGGAGAAATATCCGATAGTCGTATGGTCAAAGTGGGGAAGAAGGGACTCCAGATTAAAGGAGGCGAGATCTGTGAAGTCAAATGCAGAATTAGAGCATGGCCAAAAGGAGGAATCATGCCATTTGAACCACTTCCAGAATATCCAGTTGAGGAAGGACTTGAACTATTTCCTTCAGTGGTAGATGTGCCAAGTGGGTTCTCTAAACTGGTGAAGATACCTATACTGAACCGTGCTCAACATGACATCTACCTTCCGCCCAGAACAGTATTGGGTACCATTTCTCCAGCAGCTGAAATTCTACCATTGTCTCCAAACAAAGACGATAGAAAGGGAATTGACCAGAAGAAAAGGGTGTTTCATGTAAACCAGTTGAATCAAGTGGACACTGGAAATCAGCTATCCACTAACAAATCTGTTAAGTGGCACCCACCTGTCAATTTGGAAGATCTCTCAGAAGAAGAACAGGAGATAGCGAGACAAATGTTATATGACGAATCAGATGTCTTTGCTCGAGATGAGGGAGACATAGGATGCATTCCTAACCTGAAATTGAGGATAAATCTGAAAGATGAAACTCCTGTCCAGAAACGCTACAATTCAATACCGAAACCCCTATACAAGGAAGTGAAAGAATATATCCAAAACCCTCTTGACCGAGGTTGGGTAACAAAATCTTCTTCCGCATACTCATCACCGGTTGTCTGTGTTCGAAAGAAGGACAGTAGCCTACGACTATGTGTTGACTTTAGGGAGTTAAACCGAAAGACTATCCCAGATAGACATCCACTACCCAGAATACAAGATCTGCTGGATAGCTTAGGAGGATTTACATGGTTCTCAATCCTGGACCAGGGTAGTGCGTATCATCAAGGCTTTGTGCATGAGGACTCCAGACATCTGACGGCTTTTAGCACCCCCTGGGGACTCCTGGAGTGGAATCGTATTCCGTTCGGATTAACTAATGCCCCAGCAGCTTTTCAGAGATGCATGGAAAATGTACTAGAGGGCATCAGAGACAAATGTTGTTCTCCATACCTGGATGACGTACTTTGCTACTCCAAAACTTTTCAGGAGCATGTCAATGATATTAGGCAAGTGCTTAGTCGAATGCGCGAGCATTGTATCAAACTTAGACCGCAGAAGTGTGAACTCTTTAAACGACAGATTCGATACCTTGGACGAATGGTATCAGAAGAGGGCATAAAAATTGACCCAAAAGATCTTGAAGCGGTATTACATTTGAAAAGGAAAGAACCAAAAACAGTGGGAGGAGTCAGATCTTTGTTAGGATTCCTGAGCTACTACAGGTCCTTCATTCAAGATTTCTCTCGACTTGCTAAACCACTGTATGAACTTTTGCAGAACACTGAGAAAGAATCTGCTACATCCATTACCAAAAACAATCAAGGGAAACCTACAAAGAAAAATGGGAACAAAACACAAGTGCCATCTAAAACACAGATTCAATGGACACCCAAACATCAAGCTGTAGTATCCAGACTGGTGGACATGCTAACCAATCCACCAATACTAGCATACCCTGATTTTGACCTACCCTTCGTATTACACACTGATGCTTCCAATGAAGGCCTAGGTGCTGTACTGTACCAACGACAAGGAGAAAAACGTTGTGTTATCGGGTTTGGCTCCAGAACATTGACTCCAGCAGAGCGCAATTACCATCTTCACTCTGGTAAACTTGAGTTTTTAGCTCTCAAGTGGGCAGTCTGTGACAAATTCAGAGATTACTTGTACTACGCTCCAACATTCACAGTCTACACAGACAACAACCCATTGACATATGTATTGAGTACTGCCAGACTGAATGCTGTGGGTCATCGCTGGGTTGGCGAGTTGGCCGATTTCCACTTTGATATCAAGTACAGGCCAGGTAAACAGAATGCAGACGCGGATACACTGTCACGATTTCCGGTGGAACTCACAAAGAATTTGAGTGAGTACACAGAGCTTGTACCATCTGAGGTTGTGTCAGCTATGTGGCAAGGGAGCAAAGCTGTCGACGAAGAAGAGGCACTATGGGTGGCTTCATTGACTTTTCACTCAGAAAGTGATGTGGCCGAAGAATTGCTGAAAGGAAAGACAATCTGCCCAATGACTCAGGAGAACATCAGAGCATTACAACAAGACGATACCAACATTAGAGAAGTTGTCTGGCTTAAGGAAAACGACTGGATTCCAAACCACAAAGAGATGGAGAGTATGACCAGTAAAACAAGACGTTTGATACATGAATGGAACAAACTCAGAGTTGATGAAGGAATCCTCTACCGAGACGCTGGAACCCGAAAACAGCTAGTCCTACCAGAAAAGCTAAAACCATTGGTCTTAAAAAATCTTCATGATGACATGGGTCACATTGGTATAGACAAGGTAACCCACCTAGCACATGAATGATTTTACTGGCCATTTATGCAAAGAGACATTGATGAATATGTGCTGAAGAAGTGCAACTGCATCAAACAAAAGCGTCCAAATATCACCGAAAGAGCACCTATGGGTTCGATTACTACCAGTTCACCCTTGGAGTTAGTATCCATTGATTATCTTCACTTGGAAAAAAGCAAAGGAGGATATGAATATATACTTGCAATAGTTGACCACTTCACAAGCTTTGCACAAGCGTATCCCACTAAGAACAAATCTGGAAAAACGGCGGCAGAAAAGATCTTTCAAGATTTCATACCACGTTTTGGCTATCCAGAGAAACTCCACCATGACCAAGGAAGAGAATTTGAAAACAACTTGTTTCAGACATTGCAACGATTGGCAGGGATTTCTCATTCAAGAACTACTCCGTACCATCCACAGGGTAACCCAGTGGAGAGACTGAACCGTACTTTGTTACAGATGCTTCGCACCTTAGAGGAAGAGAAAAAGTCAGATTGGAAAGAATATCTTCCACATATGGTTCATGCATACAATTGCACCAGGCATGAAGCCACAGGATACTCGCCATTCTTTCTATTGTATGGAAGATCTCCTCGTTTGCCTATTGACCTAATGCTCAACCTAAATTTGAAAAAGGAATCAGAAAGTCAACCAACATTTACTCAAAAATGGGCATCCAGAATGCAAGAAGCTTACAAAATCGCATCCGAGAATAGCCAAAAATCATCTGCTAAAGGGAAGAAGTACTATGACAAGAAGATAAAAGGAGCACCTCTTCAACCGGGTGATAGGGTCTTAGTACGAAATCTCTCTGAAAGAGGAGGACCTGGTAAACTTCGTTCATACTGGGAAGAATCAGTACACAAAGTGGTAGAAAGAATCAAAGATGGGCCTGTGTACAAAATTCAGCCTGAAAGTGGTAAAAAGACTATTCGAGTGCTGCACAGAAATCTTTTACTACCAGTAAATGACCTACCAATTGAAGGACACATTCCAAGAGTACCAATGAAACAAAGACAATCAAGTAACAGAAAGGAGACCAGAATGGATCTGGACCAAGAGGAGGAATGTTCAGATGAAGAAAGATGGTATTATCCTTATATACCAGAGACTACAGAAA
Source organism: Rana muscosa (assembly GCA_029206835.1). Classification (NCBI taxonomy): domain Eukaryota; kingdom Metazoa; phylum Chordata; class Amphibia; order Anura; family Ranidae; genus Rana; species Rana muscosa. Next base: position 195,556,955 of record CM055123.1, read on the forward strand.
GTCATGATCGTGTTGTGTCTCAACAAAACTCTCAAAACTTACAGAAAATCCCTTTAAGAGTTTCTGCAGAAGAGTTCTATCCTACAACTACCACACCCAATCTTGAACAAGAACAAAATGATGGAACATTAGTTGATGACCAAATCTGGGCTACAGACATGGTGAGACTAGACACTGCAGAATTACCCTCATCAAGTCAAGACTTAACTGTGAGCAAAGATATGCAAATGAAGAATGATGTTGAAGGAGATGACTCAACTCCTGTCAGAAGATCTACCAGACAAGCTAAGCCTAAAGAGATCTTTACATATGACACACTAGGTCAACCAAGATACATACCAAGTCAGATTCACACCGTACAAACTCCTACAATGCTAGCTACTCCCATGACATGCCAGGTAGTTAACATAGCTCCTTGGTGGAAACAAGTACCTATCTGGGTTACTTAAATCACTAAACAGTGTTCAGATAACAATTGAGTTTAATGTCGGGAGCCATCAACTGAAGGAGGGGAGAGTGTGACGGACTGGGGTTTATATGGTCACAAAACAGACACCCCAAAGCAAAGTACATACTCATTTTTATTTTATTTTATTTCTAGCAAAGAAATACCTTCCTGCTATTCTAGCAAGAACCAGTAGATGGCAGAGAAGGTACACAAACAGAGTTTATATAAGGCCACCCACCATGTGACTGGAGTCAAACGATTTCCAGCCATAAAACCCAGTGGTCCTGTCTTATGCTGTTGTGTGATTCTTTGCAGGTATGTACTCTAAATCGTTCCTAATCTGCATTAAACTATAATAGAAAGATTCTTAAACATCTGCAGCAGATGCAGGGAAAGTTACAGCAGACTGTATGTTATAGTTTTACTGCTATTAGAAGTTAGAACAGCATGTGTGAGAAACAAGTGAAAAGGACATAAAAACATGAAAATACTGCATTAGTCAGAATAAATGTCTATGAGAAGCACTAAACCGTTCTAAATAAGTATACTGAAACTTGGTTTATACAAGTTCCATAAAGTTAGAAGAGCGCATGTTGAAAACTGATATTCTTAAGAAAAACCTATATGTAAAGCTATGCATTGCTTCATGTGCACCATCTAGTGGTTAAAAAAGAGAACTACCAAAATAATGTTTGTATTAAAGCATTATTGCACAGTTTAAAGTGTACATCATCATCTATAACACGGAATAACATGAATATATATGTTATTAAAATATAACAATGTTTTTTGTGTAACTACGGTTTAAAATACTTCAGTTAAAATCTGTATTATATATTGTTAATAGTTATAAACATGTGATTATAAAAATGTAAAAGATGTATTGTTATGTAAAAGTCAAACGATTTCCAGCCATAAAACCCAGTGGTCCTGTCTTATGCTGTTGTGTGATTCTTTGCAGTCCACGCCAAGCTGATCACCTTATCTCATCACGTCTACAATTATCCGCTCTCTTAATTCACATTTTGAGGCCGGTAACATATGCGTTAAAAACAGGCATTTGCAAACGCATGCGTAAGCCACAGAGCCTCACCACGGCACCCTGGTATCTGTGGTCCTAAGACTAAACTGAGTGTCCCCATATTTTGGTTATGTTGTACCCAACTGTCAACTGAATTTACACATGCCTGTATTACTCTCGTAAAGAGGAACTGCAGTCTGCTCACATAATTTGTAATAAAAACATCTTTGCCATTCTGAAGCTTCCCTCCAACCACTTTGCTTATTATTTTATATATACTGTGATTCTGTACTTGCCAAATATGCTGCAAAAATCTCTCTCCACGGAGTCTGGCTGGAACCATTTTAACTGTGGGCAGCTGAAACTGCTGCATGTTCACTTCCTGGATTTACACAGAGGCACACCTCCAGCTTTGCAGCTCTCATTGGCCCTCTTATGATTGACCCCCCCTCCCTTCCTGGCAAAATCTCATGAGAGAGAGAGCTGTGCATGATGTCATAAGCCTATACTTTTTACCAGACAAGAAACAGGAAGTGGACTGTATAAGGTATTTAGTGGCAGAAAAAAAATGTTTTGCTATCCAAAGTTAAAACAACAAGGGCAGAAGATTTAATAAATGGAAAGTTATAAAAATTATTGAAGTTCCGCTTTAAATACTTGAATTTCCATTGCCCGGCCACAGGTTTGTTTCAAAGGCTACCTATTAAAAATATATCGGAACAAAATAATCAGCATATAAATAGCATTTCAATAAGTACTTTTAATTTACTTTTGGAACATCTTTGCATTTGAGCCACATATCAATCCATGAACTAAAAAAAGGAAAGATTTCACAGAATGTTTTAGCCATAAGAGGTTTGGGTTAAAAAAGATCAAAAAAAATAAATAACAGCTGCTGTATATCACATCTTTACTGACCACTTTGACACATGGAATCAGAAATCGGAAACGCACACACTTAAAATGTCAGCTTGCATTGAGATTCTTGATTTCCTCCAATGTCAAATTGTTTTCAGAAGTGTTCTATCATTATTATAGTAAACAGATTGCTGTCAGTGGTAGTAAAGATCTGGTGGAGAGTTGAGTTTATGGATCCCGGATCATCATGTGAATGGAGACAGATGCTAACTGCATACAGAGTACCTAAAGATACAAGACTGTATCTGGTCTATGGCCATTACTTGCTACCACAGGAATATCCAATTTGATTGGATCATTCTATTTGAGAGCTGAAAAAAAGGATTGTTTAGATCTGGCACTCCAAACACGAGTGCCATTAAAAAGCAGCTCCCAGCAACAGGCAGAATTAGTCAGTGAAATAATAAAAGAAGGGTATGGGATTGTTAAAAAACAATCATTCTTACCTATATGGCTGCAGCACCAATCCCAGCTGCAGATGTCCCTTGTCGCCTCTTATGCCGCGTACACACGATCGGAAATTCCGACAAGAAATGTCCGATGTGAGCTTTTGGTCGGAAATTCCGACCGTGTGTAGGCTCCATCGGACTTTTGCTGTCGGAATTTCCACCAACAAAAGATTGAGAGCAGGTTCTCTATTTTTCCGAAATAGAGAATTCCGATCATCTGTATGCAATTCCGACGCGCAAAAAACACGCATGCTCAGAATCAAGCAGAAGAGCTGAACTGCCTATTGAACTTCATTGATCTCGGCTCGTCGTACGTCTTGTACGTCACCGCGTTCTTGACCTTCGGAATTTCCGACAAGATTTGTGTGACTGTGTGTATGCAACATAAGTTTGAGCCGAAATTCCGTTGGAAAAAAACTCCACGGTTTTCTTGTCGGAATTTCCGATCGTGTACACGCGGCATAAGACCGAGACCTGAGCGATTAATCATCGCTGATCTCTCAGCTCTCGGTCTTCAGTCTGCAGCTCTGGGCTGTGGAGGGATCAGGAGATGGCTCAGGTTCTCAGCAGCTCGCAGAGAGGTTCAGCTAGCTGCCCGCTCAGGCTTCTGGCTGGATCCCGACCATATGGTTGGGATCTTTCTTAGAGTCTACACCAGGTCTGTGATGTCAGTCGACAGCGGGCTAATGCCCACCTGGGACAGGGGACTCCTGTAAACCATAGGAAAAGTATAGCAGGAATAAGGAGTAATACCTACCTTAATACTCACTTCTGTAGGCTTCTTCCATCCATGTCACCACTCTTACAAAGCCTCCTCTCTAAGGCCCCTTTCACACTGGCACGTTTTTCAGGCGGTTTAGCGCTAATATTAGCTCTGTTCTACCGCCTGAAAAAATCGTGCCCTGTATTCTTCAATGTGAAAGCCCAAAGGCTTTCACACTGAAGTGGTGCGCTAGCAGGACCGCTCCAAAAGTCCTGCTAGCCACATCTTTACAGCGATGAAGGAGCGGTGTGTTCACCGCTCCTTTACCGCGGTTGCCCATTGAAATCAATGGGACACCGCAGTAATACCGCCCGCAAACCGCGGCAATAGCCGCGGTTTGCGGGCGGTATTAACCCTTTTTCGGCCACTAGCGGGGGTTAAATTCACCCCGCTAGCGGCCACATACCGCGGTGATAACGACGTTATAGCGGCGCTGAAAATCGCGCCGCTATACCGCCACCGCACCTGCCCGCCCCAGTGTGAAAGGGGCCTAAGGCACTTTTGGCCACATATGCACACCTGCCTATTCAATATACCACACATGGTAATAGCCCTGCCTTGTGTGTGATGAGGCAGAGGGACCGTTCACAGCAAGAAGCAGAGAAGAGGAGAGTGCCCGGAACGATGTGTAAGGTAAGTTATGCAACCATTTCAGCTCCCCCTAGACCAGGGGGGGTCAACCGGTGGCCTGCAGAGCCCTCTGATGTGACCTCTGACCTCTTGCTCTGGGATGGCTAAGTCTGCAATCCCAGATCTCGGGTTGGCCACTCGCCATCCCAGAGCATAAGAGTGGATGAAACCTGCGCTGGAAGGAGCAGGAGCCACAAAAGCCGATGCTTCCTCTATAACCCCATAGTTGAGATGTGTTTTTACCACACACCCTCAACCAATGGTGTAGCGCCAGGGGGTCGCAATGGTGACCCCGCCCCATGATTCAGGGGGCTCTGTGTGTCCTCCCTGTCGCATTCTGTTTTACACTTGGACAGGAGGGGCTTCTCCTCCTCTCCCTCCCGTTGGAATTCAGCGGCTGCTGGAGGAAAATGTTCATTATGCTATTCAAAATAAAAAATACAAATCACTTAAGTGGCCCTTGCTCTTCAAAAGTTTGAGCATCCTTGCCCTATACCTGATGTCGCGTACACACGGCCGTTTTTAGTGTCTTTGAAAAAAACTAAGTTTTTCTCGAAGTGATTCTTCTCAAGCCTGCCTTGCCTACACACTATCGTGAAAAAAAATGCTCGAGTAAAGCGCGGTGACGTACAACAAGTTCGACAACACGTACGACGGCACTATAAAGGGGAAGTTCCATTCGGATGGTGCCACCCTTTGGGCTGCTTTTCAGCCTCGTGCTCTTCAGTCCGTTACAGCGTGACGAATGTGCTATCTCCATTATGAACGCTAGTTTTACCAGAACGAGCGCTCCCGTCTCATCACCTGCTTCTGAGGATGCGTGTTGTTTCCCCGTCATTAAAGCCTACACACGGCCGTTTTTCACGACGAGAAAAACGAAGACGTGAAAAACGACGAGAAAAAATAGAGCTCTAAATTTAAAGTGTTCTAAATTTTTAATGCCCATTTTTCGCGTAGAGAAAAATGCTCTGGAGCCCACACACGATCGTTTTTAATGACCATTTTATAAAATGGCATTTTTCTCGTCATGAAAAACGGTCGTGTGTACGCGGCATAACATGTACCGTATTTATCGGTGTATAACACGCACAGGCGTATAACACGCACCCTAACTTTAATGCCCCATACACAAGATCGTTTTTCATGCCGTTAAAACTGCCATTTTAAAAAATGGCCCTGAAAAATGATCGTGTGTATGCTTCAGAGCATTTTTAACGACGTGAAAAACGGGCATTAAAAATTTCGGACATGCTCTCTTTTTTCACGTCTTTTTTCATGTCGTTTTTTTTAACGACGTGAAAAACGATAGTGTGTATGCTTTCACGACGTGAAAAAAAACGCGCATGCTCAGAAGCAACTATGAGACGGGAGCGCTCGTTTTGGTAAAGCTAATGTTGGAAATGGAGATGGCACATTCGTCACGGTGGAATTAATAGCATTGTTTTAATGCTGCGCATTCCGTTCTTCTTTTGATAATGCTTAAAAATTACCTTCGTTTGATAATGACATTGAGAGTTATGCCAAACTTGTTTCTAAAGTAATTCCAAATTGCTCTAATGATTGTAAAATATTTTTTCTAAGCCGCACCTCCCTCCTAAATAATACTAATAATAATAAAATAATGTAAATATCCTTTTTTTTGGAAATTCTATTTTACTATTGTCTTTTTAATTTTTGGGGCCTTGTTTTTTTTTTTTTGGCTTAAATTATTCTTGTGTAAAGTTACCACACCAACCTTCAAAAAGTGTCTCATTTGGCCTCAGGGAGGTTTGTGTCCCTTGATAATAACAATAATATTATTTGAGATGTCCCTGCCTGCTCCCTAGCAAGCTCTCTTTTGAAATACAAATCACATAGTCAAGTTTTTTAAGGCCAAAAAAAAAAAGTTTATTTCGGAACATTAACAAATTAAAAGGGGAAGGCAGCACTGGAGAGCCTGCTTGCATTTGTGCATCCCTTTGACCCCACAACAACCATCCAAGATGTGAAAACCAAAATAGAGATTAGATCCCCCAAAAAAAGGAGCCCAATCTTGTCTTGAGCTCCCAGAGGTCAGGAGCCACAGCAGATAAGTCGTATATGTCCCCAGTCTGTGGTACTACAGCAGGCATTATTTTCTCCTCTTCCTTGTAGCCTTCTCTCCAGCCTTCTCTGCAGCCTTGGTTGGTTTCTTCCTTGGAGGTTGGGGATCAGGAGGAGAGGTTGTGGCAGGAGGAGTAGTAGGAGGAGGAGGAGGAGGTGGAGGAGTAGGGACAACCTCCGTTATATCGGTGTACATGGTGAGTTCACCCAGCACGCCCTTATTGATGACTTTTAAAAGCAGGGTCTCACTATATATCTTTTGCCGCAAGTCCATTTGCCCTAGTTTGTGGGCTAGGACTGCGGCAAATCCCTCATCAACAGAGGGTGCCTCTCTGAGGGCCGCTGTTGCCTCTCTGATGAAGGCCCTGGTTTCCTCCTCCACCTGCCTACCTCTCCTTGGCCCTCGTGGTTTAACTACCAGGGGAGGCATCTGGGCTCTTGTGCTGGGCCCAGCCTCCTCCTGGGTGCCACTGGGCCCAGCCTCCTCCTGGGTGACACTGGGCCCTGCCTCCTCCTGATCTCCAATATCACCCTCTTCCTGGCTCTGCTCTGGCTGTAAAAAAAGAAAGGGACATTATTTATTTTGGCCCACCATCATTCACAGACATTGTTCACCTCTAGACATTGTTGAAATCAATGCCAAAAGTTATGTCATTTTCATTGATTCCGCATCCTGGTTTTGTTGCCTTGTCCACATAAAATTAGGCCACTACTGTATCTTGCTCTTCAAAAACTTTATTGGTAGAAGTTTACATACCTAACAATACTAACATCTATTTAAATTCTACAATTTTGTAAGATATAAATATAGATATTAATACTTTACCTGGCTCCATATATCCAAATCTGCCTCCTCTAGGACCTGATCTTGATCCTCAGAGGAAGCCAGAGCAGGGTTGCCAGGAAGGCTGGAGGACTGGCTGCAGGGAAGGCTGGAGGGTTGGCTACAAGGAAGGCTGGATTGACCTCTGGGGGGAAGGGTGGAGAGAGATTCCTGCACTTCCAGCTGGTCATCCAGAAAAGAAAGCTTACTGTAGTACCACAGACTGGGTTTATAAACCTTATCTGCTGGAGCACCTGACCTCTGGGACCTTAGGACCATAGTCCTCTGGGTCCTGTATGTCCCTCTGATGGTCGCTATTTTGGTTTTCACATCTTGGAGAGTTGTTGTGGGTATCTTGGTTTGCACAAATGCAAGCAGGCTCTCCAGTGCTGCTTTCCTGGCGTCTTTATTTTTATTTGAGCCACTTTTGGTTTGCCATAGTATAGGTAGCTCTTGTCATTTGTCTATGAACTCCCCCATGAATTCCGGGTTTTTAAAAGTATTCATGATATCTGTAAAAGCGAGAAACCAAAAAATAGATATATTTCAGGCAACATTCCTCAAATGTGCATTTTCGACATATTTTTAGCGCACAAATCTTCTCGTCTGATGAACCTCAAATACTTAAATTGTTAGGTACCTTCGTCAAGACGTTCGTTGCTAACTCCCTCTCCCGCAAAATGAACGTATTTTCGAGACATGGATCTTCACTTGATATACACTGCGCATGCGTGACACTCCGCACGCTTTCCCTGCCCCTGACGTTCGACATTGCACTTTCCCCGCCCCTTCTCGCTCGTCGTAGTGCTTAACAAAACATGGCGGAGACACAGGTGGCTGAGATTACCTCTACAGAGGAGGAAATTCCACAGGAGCCCAAATCCAGATCCAGGAGATATAAGGCATCCAACATGTCATTCGATGAAATGGTGGAGATGGTCGCCATTTTAAAGAAGGAGGATTATGATGCCAAGCATGGGCCTTATAAAAGGCCTAATCTGGTCAAGTCAAAAATTATGGGCAAAGTGGTCAAAAGTCTTCACAAAAAATTCAGGGTGTGCAGAACGAAGGAACAGCTCAGAAAACGATGGTCTGATCTGAAGTTGCAGGAGGCCGACCAATACAAAAGAATCAAGAAAGTTTTAAGAAAAACTAAGTTCTTTTTGAATATTTTCCATGGTACATATTATTTACTTGTATTCTGTCGTGTATTTTTTACTTTCATATAGTACAGTGAAAGATACCATCTTTCAGGTTCGTCCGCACAGTAAACGGACGTATTAAACCTCTTTCTCCGTACAGTTCCTCAAACGATGTTTTCGGATCATCCAGTGTGAACACCCATGTATTTTATTTTATTTAGGGGAGTAAATTTTGGCTTCACTTATTTTTTCGGTCCTAATCCAAAGGACATTTGTTTGTTTTGAAAAAGGATATGCATGGTAATGTTAAGGGAGTGAATGCTCAGCAGCTGATGAAACATCTGAACGCAGTAGTACAAGTGTGGGCCTAAAGCCAAAAAGCTTGAGGGTGTCACACACAGGTGATCCTGTGTAGATACTTTGGGGTGTTACAATGTGTCAAATATGTGTTTTTAAAGTAGATGCTATGGTTTTGGCTATGTATCCAATCATTTGTCCCGGTTGGCACAGGGGGTACATTTTAAAATGCAGCAGGCTTCAAAAGAATGATTACAAAGTATTTTATCATGTTTAGTTTATTTGAAAAATTGAGTCGCTACTAATGAAACTACTCCTTTTATTTCAATCTCCCTAGGGATTCCAATAGCTACCTCAGATGAGCCGATAATTGCAACACCTACAACAATACCCCCAGAACCCCAGGATGGAGAGGAACGTGATGTTGTGGAAGTGGAAAGTGGCACCACCACAGGTCAGAGAGAAACCAGACACATGCATGTTAAATAGATGTAGGCCTACATATTCTATCCTACATATTTCTTTCTACATTTAGGTGCAGTTCTGGCCGAAGACCCCAAAAAGTTGACACATCACAGTGCCCAGATCCTGATCCAATACCTCATGGTCTGCTGTCGTGACCTCGAAAAAATTAAGGGAGACTTGCTAGAGATCAGGGCAAATACCAAGCGGGTGGAGGAAAGGCTCCAAAATATCATGGCTGTGCTCGGGCGTGTCTAATGTTTTTACACCAAAGAACGTTTAAATTGCTGAGTTTTGGAAGGTTTTTTGTTTTTTTACCCTTTAATGACTAGCACATGTTTAGCTTTTTCACAATTTTTATGAATATAGTTTGTTTATGCATGGCTGGTCATGCGTTTTAATACCCAAAAAATTAAGGGAACATCCACATTTCAAAGGAAGTTTCCCAACGAAAAAAGAAATAAAGGTATTTTTACATTAAAAATAATTGTGGCTTCATTATGTAAATGTGGTGCAGAGTGAACTAATCAATGTTTTGTGTTTACACTGACAATAAAGGCTAATTAAGAATGTTAAATACACATGGCAATACAAGTGCACTAGGTAAACCTACATGAAACATAAAACATTATACAATTAAAACACCAAACCAATCTTTACTCCATAAAATAATTTATTTTTTTTTAATATAAATTTTAAAGATTTTCTGGCATTTCAATGGTCCCCCTACCCATAAAATATTCAAGATATTGGTTACGGACCTCACGTCCGGTTGGGGGGGCCAAGCCAGGACGGCCAGGTTCCAGGGCCACTAAAGTTTCGGAATTGAGTAAAGAGGCCTCAGGCCCACTCAAAGCTAGATAACTGGTGGAATGCACCCGTAGGAAATTATGAAGCACACAGCAAGTCATTACCACATGGTTCCATTTGTATGGGGCAAGGTGGATGGAGGTCAGGAAGAGGCGAAATCGGCTGGCCATGATGCCAAAGGCATTTTCCACCACCCTTCTGGCTCTGGCCAGCCGATAATTGAACACCCTCCTCTCAGGGGTGAGGGCAGGGCCGGCCCAAGACATTGTGCTGCCTGGGACCAATAATGAAATGCTGCCCCCCCAAAAAAATCACGCCCACCAAAAGGCCCCCCACATTCATTAAGTTATATCATAACTAAAATAAATTTTATCAGAAAATCAGTATAAAAATGCCATAAATCTATTCCCTATTTTGTAGACGCTATAACTTCTACGCAAACCAATCAATATACGCTTATTAGGTTTTTTTTGTTTTTTTTTCTAACCAAAAATATGTAGAAGAATACATATTGGCCTGAACTGATGAAGACATTTTTTTAAAGTTATTGATCAGTAAGTTAGCGCTGCACTTTCTTTTTTTTGGTGGTGTGGGAACACATAACAGTGCTTAGGGGCAGGCCTTTTACTGACACTTTTTTTTATTTTACCTCCAGTAGTTTATTGAAAATTAGTAGTGTGGTGATTACCTATTATACTAAAGATCGGCATGTGGAATTAATAAACATCAACAGATTTTAGTTGTGCCCCACCAGGCCGGCTCCCCATGGACAATGTGCCTGGCTGCCGAGTTCATCGCCCCATTCCTGCACTCAGTTTGGCAGATTGGCAGCAATGGTTGGCAGACAGGCAGCAATGATTGGCACTGACAGGCGCCACTGATTGGCACTCATAGAAAGCACTGATTGACACTAATAGGCAGCACTTAGTGGCACTGATTGGCAGCGCTGATGGGCACTAATTGGCAGCACTGATGGGCACAAATTGGCATCACTGGGCGCTGATAGGTGGCACTCATGGGCATTGATTGGCGACACTGATGGGCACTGTTTGGTAGCACTGTCACTGATTGGCACTGGTAGGTGGCACTGATTGGAAACACTTGGCACCAATAGGTGGCATTGGTTGGCACTGATATTAGGCGGCACTGATTGGAAACACTGATAGGCACTGACTGGCACTGATTGGCACTGATAGGTGGCACTGATTAGCACTGACAGAGTTTCACACTGAGCCGATATTGACCCTTAGTGAAACTGTGTGCGACACTGTCATGTAATCAGAGCTGCTGTTAGAAATTGCGGGGCCCTGTACAGTCTACCTGACACAAACACAACAGAATTCCTACTAAATCTAAAAGCTAAGAAAGTGTATTGAGAATTAAAGCTTTATGTGTGAATGAGGTATCGGGGCTCATTCACAAGGGTACTGTGGCCTGTACAATGTAAATCAGTGGTTTGTTTATGTGTCTGGAGTCACCTGGAGCTGTGTGCAGGCAGCAAATGTTACACTATGGGTGACAGGTGTGTGAGTGCAGGTGTACGGCCCCAAAGGGCTCTTTCACAAGGACGTTCCGTATGTCTGTTTTTCATCCATCCGTTTTCGGATGAAAAAACGGACATGCATGTATCCCTATGGGATAGCGGATGTCAGCGGATGACATCAGTCTCCGCTATGGTCCGTTTAGCATGACGGAGGAAAATCCTACTTTTCCATTCGTCCAATATGCCTCCTCACCACCTGTTAAAAGCTCTCTGAAGAGCAATCTAAATGCTAACAGCTCTTCAGATAGCAAAGTACATGTGAACGGCCCTTTATTTTTTGCTAATTATGTTTTAGAATTTAAATTTTTTTAGAATTGTATTTATTCTTCTGTGAGCATTTTTGATGCTGCTGGAAAGCACGAACCATGTGATCTGCTGTGGGTGCTTTACGCCACCTGTAAAGCAGATTGCAAACACACCACCAAAAAGTAGTGCATGCACAATTTTTTTCTGTGTTCTGGTGTGAACTAAAGCCCATTTAAAATGAATGGGCTCCAAAATCGCACCACATGGGAACGCTGACGACAACCAAACCCCTTCCTTTCAGTACAAATCTCCCCTCCAAGGTCATATTCTACCATGAAGACCCCCCCCCCCCCCCCAAAATCCCTACTCAGTACAGATCTCCCCCCACAGTCCTAAACTCCCCTCAGCACAAACCACCATTCCAGCCCCATCTCAGTACAGACCTTCTATTAGGGACCATGGTGGGCACAGGGACATAATAGAAAATATAGAAGGAGCTCCTGCACTTGCAGCCTTCCTTTACTAAATCCAGCAACCATATCAGTGCACTTCAGCCAGGTACAAGGGGCTGGGCAGACCCTGTGAACTAGAAGCAGCCCCCCTTCTCCCCACCAACCTCGTTCTGTGTAATCAGATGGTCAGGAACTGCAGCCGATTAGAAGGTATGACACTGTCCTTTGCTTCAGAGGCTCCCAGATGTTTTCAGCCTCAAGGTGTCCGATTACACAACAGAGCACATGCAGAGGGGACTGACACTGGTCTGTCTGCCCTCCTCACCACATCTCTGCCTGGATTCCGCATCTACTGTCAGAAACACTGTAACAAGTATGTTTCCATGCTTCCTCTCAGGCTCAGTGTTCAGGATTGCAGCGCCCAAATCTCTGCCTGGTGTAACATGGAATTCAGTGTCAGCATAGGCAGTGCAGAGAGAGACCAGCTTTCAAAATTCTTTTCCAAATATAGCTTTTTTATTAGTTTTTCAAAATAAAATTAAATATCAAAAGAACAAAAGATCTGAACTCAGCCCACCAAGATACATAATTAGCTCATACCAGTGGAGGACACAGCCTCCTGATCATATAACATATAAGTGTCCGTACATTACATATTGAACCATATATATCTCGGAGTTCCTATTATCTCCTATTATTCTCCTAAAAAAAAAAAAAAAAAAAGGAAAAAAATTTTTTTTACAGAGGGACAGTGTTGAGTCAAATACACCCGTCTGTTCCGGAGTTTAGTAATTCTCTTGACCCCCATCTATATACTAGATATTTTAGATCTCTAATAGATTTTTCCCCTCATCTGAATGTATAAATGTATTCCAACTATCCCATGTCGCTTTATAAATCCCATGTCTATCCTGTGCAGTCATTATTAGATCCTCCATTTTATTTATGTTTTCCACCTTTTGTAACCACATCGCGACTGACGGTGAATTCTGGGATTTCCACATCATGGGGATACAAGCTTTAGCAGCATTGATTAAGTGCCTCAGTAAGTATTTTTTATATACCCGGGGGGCTAAAGTCGACACGTGAAGTAAAAAGAACGCTGGGTCATTTGGAATCGAGAAATCAGTGAATCGTTGCGATATATTGCGCACCGTCGTCCAGAAGTCTGTCAATTTAGGGCAAAACCAGAATATGTGTAACATCGTACCTCTGTCTTCGCCACACCGCCAGCAATGTTCTGATATTTCTGGACACATCACATGCAGGCGGGCAGGTGTCAAGTACCACCTTGTCAGAACTTTATAATTGGTTTCCTGTATTTTTGTACATATCGTAGACTTAAAGGAGAGGCTAATCATATTCTGTTTTTGGGTCAAAGAAAATGTGCGGTCTAGTTCAGTTTCCCACTTCGTAATACAAGGTAGATCGGTTGGTTGTTCTGGCGTGTTTAGAAGAGCATACATTTTGGATAAAGTCTGTGATAACGGTTCTGTGCTCGAGCAATATTCCTCAAACTTATTCAGGGGTCTGGTGTAGTTCCAGGGATTCGGGATAGTCAGGAGAAAGTGCTGCAACTGTACCGCGTTCCAGAACTCCAGTCTATAGGGGCCTGCTGTATCCATCAGTTCTAAAATATTTGGCCATCTATCATTCTTTACGAATTGAGAGGCTGTCATAAGGCCAGAGGTCCTTAGTTGCCTAAATTGTGTATTTGGGAGTCCCGGGGGGAAACTAGGGTTACCCAATATCAGGGTCAAAGGCGATGTCGTGGCTGTTAAGGAGTGTTTTAAGATAACACGGGCGCTCTGTCGCAGTGTATTGCCTATCAGTGGATGTGATTTTAATTCAGTGGGTAGAGACTCTGCGCACCACAACGCGGTCCGTAAGGGAATCTCTGTCTGGTATTGTTCTATTTGTGTCCATAGTTTGGACTCATAATGTCGCCACCAATCGATCACCCTGCCCAGATGAACCGCCTGATAGTATCTCTTAACATCTGGTAGTGCAAGACCTCCATGTTGTTTTGGCCTTGTAAGCTGAATATGAGAGATTCGAGGTTTTTTATGGGCCCAAACAAAACGTGTGAAGAGAGCTTGGACTTGTTTAAAATATACAAGGGGTATCCTAACCAGGAGGGCTTGGAAAAGGTATAAAAATGTAGGTAGAACATTCATTTTTAACAAGTTACACCTCCCAAACCATGAATGTAGTCCCTTATTCCATGTCTCTAACTGCAATTTAGTTTGAACAAGTAAGGGACGAAAATTATTCTCATATAGATGAGAAAGGTCCGATGGAATACTAGTCCCCAAGTAACTCAATGCAGATGATGTCCATTTAAAATGGAAATTTGTACACATATTTGGTAAAGCCTGTGATGTTAATGCCACTCCCATTGCTTCTGACTTCGAGAGATTAATTTTAAAATTAGACAATGCTCCGTATCTCTCGAACTCCTTCAAAAGATTTGGCAAGGAGACTACCGGGTTGGTCAAGGAAAATAATAGATCATCAGCATATGCTGAGATCTTACATTGTATCCGGCCTATCCTTATCCCTTGTATATCCGGATTCCTTCTGATTGTGGCTAAAAAAGGTTCTAGGGAAAGGGCAAACAGAAGAGGGGAAAGCGGACATCCCTGTCTTGTACCGTTTTGTATTGGAAAGGGGTCTGATAGGACCCCATTCACCTTCACCCGAGCTGTCGGATTAGAGTATATTCCAGCTATTCGATTAAGCATCACCTCCCCTAGACCAATATGTCTAAGCACAGCAAACATAAATGACCATTCAACACGGTCAAAAGCCTTTTCGGCGTCTGTGTTTAAAAATACACATGGGGTATTTGTTGAGCGTGCGACATGAAGTAGATTTAATACCTTAATAGTACTATCTCGCGCCTCTCTAGATGGTATAAAACCCACTTGGTCTAGATGGATGAGTTGCTGAAGATGGTACGCCAGTCGAGCAGCTAGGACCGTGGTATACAGCTTAAGGTCCACATTCAAAAGCGATATGGGCCGATAGCTGCCACAGTCAGCCGGATCCTTTCCTTCCTTATGGATCATTAAAATGTGGGCTCCCAGAGTCTCTTTAGCAAACATTCCCCCTGTACCTATCGTATTATATAGTGTAAGCATTCGAGTGCCCAGTATTGGTAACAATGTCCTGTAATATTGTAGTGTCAAACCATCTGGGCCTGGTGCCTTCCCTAATTTCATATGTCTAACTGCGTGTTCAACTTCCATTAAGGTAATGGGGGAGTCTAATTCTGTTCGTATCTCCTGTGATAGAGATGGCATCTGGGAAGATGTAATATAATCCTCTAAATCTACACGGTTCTTCGTTACTCCCGACAAATTATATAAGCAAGAATAAAAATCCTTAAACGCTTGAGTAACTTGTGCCAGTAGAACTGCCTTTTGACCATTTCTCCTATTAATATGGGGAACATATGTAGAGAGTTTGTGATCTCTGACCGCTTTCGCTAACATTTTCCCACACTTATCTCCCGACTCATAACTCACTCTGCGACAGAACTGCAAAGCCGCCTTGGCCTTATACCAGAGCAAGTCTGTAATCTGTGTCCTAATTGATTTCAATTCAGCTTCTGAGGATTGCGTAGGGGTATGTTTGTGCCTGGCTTCAGTCTCTGCCAATTTCTGTAGCCATCCAAGAAGTTGTTCGTTCCGTTCACGTTTAATTCGTGCCCCATGCTTAATCAAGATTCCCCTAATAACCGGTTTATGGGCTTCCCATAAAATGCCCGGATCACAGTCTGATTGATCGTTCTCCTGGAAATATAATTTCAATGTTTCATTTACCTCCACCAGTACCTCCGGCACTTGTAAAAGGCTCTCATTGAGACGCCAGAAACGGTGTCGAGGCATGGAAGTGTCATTAAGTTTGTAAGTTAGGAATATCGGCGCATGATCCGACCATGTCCTATTTCCAATCGATGTCTCGCTCACCGCGTGTAACTGTGTGTGAGGAACAAGGAAATAGTCTATCCGAGTATATACCCGATGCATGGGGGAGTAAAACGAATAGTCCCGTTCCCCTGAATGTTGCAGGCGCCAGGCATCTATTAATTGTGCATTATGAATCGTCTTTGCTATTCTTTTTAGTTGGCTTGGTGGGATAGATGATTTACCAGTTGAAGTATCTACCGAGGGAATTAACGGAACATTAAAGTCTCCTCCGAGAATCAATTGTCCCTCTCTAAATTCCTGCAGTTTCTCCAGTGTGTCTCTCATAAAAGTAGCTTGTAGTTCATTGGGGGTATATATTGTGGCTAATGTCACCTGTTTATCCCAAATCCACCCCTTAAGAAAAATATAACGCCCTGCCTGGTCTATAATAGAACTCTGATATTTCCAAGGTATTTTACTGGAAAGTAATACCGATACCCCTTTTGATTTACTTATCGGGTTAGTGGAATGATAAACAATAGGGTAGAATCTATTTCTTAGATAGGGGAACTTATCATTTTTAAAATGTGTTTCCTGAATAAAGGCGATATCAACATTATATCTTTTCATATCATTAAAAAGCATGTGTCTTTTCTCAGGGATATTTAGACCCCTCACATTAAGTGACATCACTCGAACACTGTCCATCTTTACAGGAAAAAAAAAAAAAAAGAAAGAAAAAAAAAAAAAGAAGGGGGGGGGAACCCCCCTCTTATCTACTATGCTTAGCTATGTGCTAAAAAAAGAACGCTCACCGACTATCGGTATCTGAGCGTCTGCCTAATTAGGTGCGTGTGCCTGTATTGGCCGGCCGAGATGACAACAGATAAAAAAAATGAAAAAGAAAAAAAACAAATGCAAGCTCCAGAGACCTCCCCACTCCTTAATTTATTCAAAAACTGATAACCTTATTAGGAGACCCGGGGGAAAAAAAAAAAAAAAAGAAAAAGGAAAAAGCCCCTCTCTCTCCCTCTTTCTCCCTCCCCCTCTCAGGGGTGGAAGAATACATTGGGGAACAGTTAAATTTATATAGCCCCGGGTTTCGGGGGGTAGGTTTCAAAATTCAGCGGTGATGTGGGGTGGGCGGGACCCAGCAGCTATCGAGCACCAGCCAATGATTGTCCTGCTTAAGAAAGGGGGCGGAGCTACATACACATAGCGCCCGCCCAGACCCCATCCCATTGGCTGGTGTTTGATAGCTCCCCCACCCACCCCGACATCAACTCTCAATACCGACAGCTAGTCTCTCTGCATTCAGGTATTTTACATCTCTGCCAAGTGTCAAAATCGGCTCAGTGTGAAACTGTCTCCAGGCAGTAAGGGCTGCACACAATAGATGCAGCCTTTCATGGCAGATCTCGGGAGACAGCCGGGATGGCTGCCGCCCCTCTTAAAATGCCGCCTGGGACCATGGGCCCACTGGGTCCCATGGTAGGGCCGGCCCTGGGTGAGGGCAGTGGCGTATCTAGGGTATGGCAAGCCATAGCAAGTGCCATGGGCGCTACACATGAAGGGGGCGCTAGTGAGCAGGGAATCCAGCATAAAAGTTCTTCACTGAAGTTAAAACTAGAGCTTTTTAAACTTCTCCCCTTCCTACTTGCTTATGGGGAGAAGCAATTACAGTTTCCTGGGTCCCATCAGGTCAAAATAGGGGCCCAGGAGGTGAGCGTAAAGGAGGGACTTTTTCTTCATTTTCGGGGCGCATGTACATCATGCCGCCCCGCTACTCAAATAGTCCCGGCTCATTGGCGGAGTGATTCTCTGCCCTGCTCCCGTCCTCAGGTGCTGAGATGCGAGTGCTGTGCTTCTGACAAGTAACAGCCAGAGGGGGGCGTGGCTGCATGTGCCGAGCTCCACACAGATTGGCTGTGGAGACTGTCAGTCTGCAGAGTGTCCTGGGCTGCTGGAGAAAAGTTATAGAAGGCGCTGTGTGTGCACTGCAGGAAGGCTGAGATCGGAGGAGGGGAGGTAATAAATCCGGGGTCTGGCATCCCAGCACACAGAGCAGCAGGACGGGACAAATCACAATAACACTGCCCAGCTTATATGGAGCTTGGCATCCCCGGGATCCCTGTAGATGTGCCTGCTTATCGCTTCCCCTCCATGGCTGAGGCTGCTCTGTGCATTGGTGAGCATCAAAGTGTTTACATAGAAAGATCCCCCCACAGATATGACTGAGCCATGGGCATAGACCAGCTGGAACTCAGCTTCCTACAGGTGGAAGAAGCTAGCAGGATCCTGGAGGTCCTGAAGTGAGGAGGACAGAGAGGGATAGAGAGTCATGTATGCAGATAGGATCAGAGCTCACATTCTACCTCCCAGTCTGAATGAATGCATTTCTGTTTTGTCACAATATCATTTTTCAGAGAAGCCCCTTCCTCTCAGGCTGATGTCAGGTGGGAGACTCTGTTGCTAGTGACAACGCTTCAGTGGCAGAGAACCTCCCACCTACCTCTATGGAATTGCTTCCTCTCAGAATACTACAGAATGTTGATCACTAGGGATGGGAGTGATTCCAGAGGGACCAACTGGCAGCCTTGTTGCTACCCTGCAGATGGCCGTTCATTTTGACTGGGATAAAGGCGCATGCATTAGAGGGAGGATGGTGATGGGGAGCTCCGGGGAGTGGCTGAGGTCACCAAACAGGAGTTGTTAGGCCTGAAGGAGCTGAGACCGGAAGCATGTCCTAGGCCTGAGCCGGGTCACAGAGAGTGAGTTACGCTGCTTTCACACTGGGGCACGGGCCGTCATTTTTGCAGAGGTATTACGCCGCTGGTGGGGTGATTTTAACCCCCGCTAGCGGCCGAAAAAGGGTTAAAACCACCCGCAAAGCACCGCTGCAGCGGCGCTTTGCCAGCAGGTCGGCCGCGCTGCCCATTCATTTCAGTGGGCAAGAGCGGTGGAAGAGGTGTACACACCGCTCCGAAGATGCTGCTTGCAGGACATTTTTTAACGTCCTGCCAGCGCATCGCCTCAGTGTGAAAACCCTCGGGTTTTCACACTGACACTGCAGGGGAGCCATATTTCAGGCGCTTTACAGGTGCTATTTTTAGCCCAAAAGCACCTTAAAAAATGCCCCAGTGTGAAAGGGGTCTTACTGTCAGGAGACCTGTTACCGGCCTGTGCTAGACGCTGTGGGGTTGATTTATTAGAGGAAAATCCACTTTGCACTTAAAAGTGCACATGGAAGTGCAGATGCTGTAGATCTGAAGGGGACATGCAAGAAAAATAAACAGCATTTTAGCTTGCACATGATTGGATGATAAAATCAGCAGAGCTTCCCCTAATTTCAGAGCTTCCCCTCAGATTTACAGCGACTGCACTTCCATGTGCACTTCCAAGTGCAAAGTGGATTTTCCTTTAGTAAATCAACCCCTGTGCGTCATTAACGTCACTTGTCTTCTGTCATCAGATTATCTGTGCAGACCTAAGGAGAATGTGTTCAGGATTGACTTCACTTGCTTCAAGATCCAGGACCTGGAGACTGACACTGTGCTCTTTGAAACCTCCAAACTCTGCTCAGGTACCTGTCATGGAGGGCACCTTTCCTGGGGCAGGGGCAGGGGCAGGGACAGGTCTCCTTCATACTTCAAGTAGAACTAGAGTTGTTGGATGGAGTAAGGGAGGGTTATTGTTACCAATTTGACATCCATTTGGGTGCTGGTGCGTGTCTTTGAATGCACACTATCTGTGCTCAGGGGCATTTTCCTGCACTCAAACAGATATCAAGGTGAAAGCAGGGGCTGTGTTCATGAAGCTGCTGCATCCCAATTGATTTGAATTGGTCTGCCTGCCCGTGCATGTACTGCACATCTGTGTGCTTTTCATGCAGTGAAAACATGGCCCTGTACACTTAAAATGTTTTGACAGTGCTTGCCATAGGCGCCATTTTCACTAGATACGCCTCTGGGTGAGGGTGCGTTGCGGGAATGGCCTCATCAAATGGGGTCCCAGGCCAAACGCCTCATCCGCCACAAAGACAAAAGGTAGTCCCTCAACATTCTGCTCCGCTGGTGGCAAGGCCAGCAGATCCAGAAGGAGACGTTCCCCAAACTCCGTCTGGCCAAATACTCCTCCATCAGACATCCTGCCATTCTTGCCAACGTCCACATAGAGGAACTCGTAGGTGGCCGACACCACTGCCATCATCACGATGCTGTGGAACCCCTTATAGTTGTAATAAAAGGATCCCGAATGGGGTGGTGGGACGACCCGAACATGTTTGCCGTCGATGGCTCCTCCACAGTTCGGAAAGTTCCATCGCTGGGCAAACTCGGAAGCCACATTCTGCCATTCATGTGGCGAAGAAGGGAACTGTGGAATTAAAGAAATAAAAAATTAATACTTTGAGCCAGAAACATTGAAAGCTTATTTCATACCAACATTCATGGCCAACATTGGTAGAAACTGTAATAAAAAAAAAGATTAGTAAGCAACAACAAACCTAAAAAATCAAATAAAAATTTGGGGGGGGGGTGTTGAAGATGAGTTGGGAATATCACAAATGAAGACTGTAGCACTCTGTTGAAGTTACAAAAAAATGAAACATTCCTAGGCAATCTTTAGGGTGTGTTTTGGGCAAAGCACTACGATGGGACATAGAATAAAATACATGGAAATGACTAGGCAAGGTAGGTATGGCCCCAGGATAGCATGCTGGAGAGGTTAGGTAAGCCAAATTTACAGGTAGGCCTCAAACACAACATTTTTAATATTAAAACATGGGGAGAAAGGGGACATTCCCTGCAGCTAAGAATCATGTGAATTAGGGACTGCTAATAAAGCAAAATAAAAAGTATCCAAAACCAAAAAACATACAATGTGAAGTTATTTTAGAAGAACACTTACCTTAATATAGTCCTCCTGCAAAATTTAAAGGATGGCAGAACAAGTCTCTGGTATAATGATCCCCAGAGCCTGTGGAGAACTTAAGGTCCTGCAGGCTTCTCCCAGTCGCCAGGTATCGCAACGTGGCGATGAGCCTCTGCTCAGCACTGATGGCTTCCCGCATAACGGTGTCCTGCCTGGTAATATAGGGGGGCACCAAAGCCAACAGATGCTGAAATACGGGGTCAGACATCCTGAGAAAATTCCTGAAATCATCAGGATTATTCTCCCTGATCTCCCGCAACAAAGGCATGTGACAGAATTGGTGCCGCTGGAGCAACCAATTCTTGGTCCATGAACTCCTCCTGACCCTGCTCATGGCATGGAGTCGGGATACAGCATGAACCCCTGCACCAACTACAGCACAAACTCTACGACGAGTACGTAGCCGCAACATGGCTAGATAACGGTCGGCTGAACAGAACGAACTAGAAGAACGCACGGAAGGACAGCAAGGCCAATGAAGAACAAGCTGAAAAACAGGAACGAGCAGAGCAGACCGCACTGAATAAACAGATCCGAACTGACTACACGCACTGCCAAACAGATACGAACCCACAGGCACAAACTGAACTCCACAAAACGATCTTCAAAGCACGAAGACTGAAAAGCGCGAATCGCCTCTCACCAAACTTTTACTAACACGTGGTAACACGGGGAATTAGCAAAAGCGTCCCAAAGGGTGGCGTCATTAGAACGGAACTTCCCCTTTATAGTGCCGTCGTACGTGTTGTACGTCACTGCGCTTTGCTTCATCAGTTTTTAAAATGATCGTGTGGACGCAAGACAGGCTTGAGAGGAAACATGAAAAAAAACGACGTGAAAAACGGCAAGAAAAAAAATGGCAAGAAAATCGATCGTGTGTACGCGGCATTAGAGGAAAGTTTCAGGAAAAAAACATTCCACGGCCCCCTGCGTATAACACACAGGCACAGTTTACCCTCTATTTTCAGGGCAAAATAGTGAGTGTTATACGCCAATAAATACAGTATTTAGCCAATGCAGTACAGAGAGGCAGCACCACTGCAAGTCTCATTGACTTTAACCAAAGTTTTATATGGACAGATTCAGAAAGCTTTTCACAGTGCTTTTATGCAGAGTTGCAGCCTCTTGTCACATGACTGCACATTGTGCCATCTTCTTCTCTGAGAACACACAGAATAGTGCTCGTAATTAAGGAACATTTGGGGCCCATTTACAATATTGTGATACGTTAAAGTGCATTGTTGCGTATTAGCATACGCTGCATTATGGCAGCCCATATAATGAGCTGTCAACGCATCAAAACATCCAGAAAATCGGACATATCACAAGTTTTGTGGTGCACAGGGGTGCCATTCAAAATGAACAGAAACCCATCACAGCATTGCATGTAACGCATTTTGCTGCAACTCAATTTGTGTTAATGAACCTTAAGGGCTGGTTCACGACACAGTTTCTGCATTTCGGATGCGTTTATACATGTGCATTTTTGATGCGTTCCTGTGTTCCCCCCCCCTTTTTTTTCTTCATGTCAGTTGAGGACTAGTGATGAGCCGAACACCCCCGGGTTCGGTTCGCACCAGAACCCGCGAACGGACCGAAAGTTCGTACGAACATTAGAACCCTATTAAATACAATGGATGCGAACGTTCGAATTCTAAAGTGCTAATTATAACAACTATTATGCATGTTATTGTCCTAAAAAGGGTTTGGGAACCCGGGTTCTGCACCAGGGGACATGTATCAATGCAAAAAGAAGTTTTAAAAACGGTCGTTTTTCGGGAGCAGTCATTTTAATGATGCATAAAGTGAAAAAAAAAAGTCAAATATTCCTTTAAATATCGTACCTGGGGGGTGTCTAAAGTATGCCTGTGAAGTGCCACGTGTTTCCCGTGTTTAGAACTGTCCCTGCACAAAATGACACTTCTAAAGGAAAAAAAAGCCATTTAAAACTGCTTGCGGCTTTAATGTAATGTCTGGTCCCGGTAATATGGATGAAAATCTTTAAGAAAAATGGCATAGCTACCCCATGACCCCCCCCCCTACCCCAGCCCATTACCAGCCCCTTTGGGTCTTGTATGGATATTAAGGGGAACCCCGCACATAAAATAAAAAAGGCCCTATATACTCTGAACAGCCGTATACAGGCGGTGCATACAAGACAGGGACTGTATGTTTGTTCTTATGTAGAATGTGTTTGTAATTTTGAACAGGTACATTGTTTAAGTGTAGCTCCAGCCCAAAAATCTATTTTTAAACTTTTTGGAAAACATAGGTAAGGGTTATCACCCCTGTAACATTTGTTTTGCTGTCTGTGCCCCTGTTCAGAACATTTCACCTCACTTTCCGTCCCAATGACAACTGTTTTTGAAATGTGGTGTTTTTCTTGAAACAAGGATTGCTGATAAAGCATCAGTACAGAGGAGACACCTTTCTCCCATATTAATTCTTACAGGAGAGAATTTTCCTTCCTAGGGGTAGATTTCCTCTCACTTCCTGTTGTCTTCTTGCGTTTGCAAGTAGGAGTCGTTTGTAAGTTGGATGTTTGAAAGTAGGGACCTGCCGTATATAATCTGCAGAAATAGGCCCCTTAGTTGGTGTTGGCACAACACTGTAAGCACTCACAGTTACTCTTGGTTGGTGCTGGAACGCCCTGCTGTCAACTATTATATCAGGAATTGTAATTACATATAATTGTTGAACAGTGGTAGTAAAAATTGGGCCTTTGATGGTGGTGCTGGTGCCACAACACTGTAAGCCCTGACAGTTACTCTTGGTGGGTGCAGCAATGGGCCCTGCTGTGAATTATTAGATCAAGAATTGTAATTGCATGCCCCTGTTGAACAGGGGCTGAAAAATTGGGCCTTTCGTGGTGGTGGTGGTGGTGTTGCCACAACACTGTAAGCCCTCAGAGTTACTCTTGCTTGGTGGGTGCAGGAATGGGCCCTGCTGTGAATTATTAGATCAATAATTGTAATTACATGCCCCTGTTGAACAGGGGCTGAAAAATTGGGCCTTAGGCACTGGTGGCACAACACTGCAACCCCTCACAGATACTGTACTTGGAGCACAGCAATGAGCCCTGTTGCAAAGTATTGCTTCAAAAATTGTAATTACACGCCCCTGTTAAACAGGGGCTGAAAAATTGGGCCTTAGCCACTGGTGGCGGCACCCATAAACAAAAATGATCTTCCAAGCTATCATCATCAATTGTATCATTGAGGACTCGGAGGAGGAGGATAGCCAGTCAACATAACAGCACAGGCACTCAGCATCAGCATCAGTCTTGAAGGGATGTGACATGTTAAAATCAATTAGTCTGTTATATCAGCATCAGGTGTGTGGTAGCTGGTGGTGATCCAAGACTGGTTCATCTTGATGAAAGTCAGTCGATCAACCGAGTCGGTGGACAGGCGCACCCTGTGATCCGTGACAAATCCTCCAGCAGCACTGAATGTGCGTTCCGAAAGAACGCTGGATGCAGGACAGGCCAGTAGCTCAATTGCATACTGTGCAAGCTCTGGCCAGTGATCCATCCTCAAGACCCAGTAAGCCAGAGGATTTTCGGTGGGGAAGGTGTCCAAGTCTGACCTTGCCCCTAGATATTCCTGCACCATGTTTATCAGACGCTGGCGATGGTTGCTGGAACCGATCATACTTTGGGGCTGCGGACGAAAGAATTGTCTGAACGCATCGGTCAGACGGCCACCTTCCCCACCGCTCCTTCTTTGACTGGCCGAAGCCTCAGCAACTCGTTGTCCAGGACCAGGAGTTTGTAACCTCCCAGTCTCTGGGAACGCGTTGCACAGACCTTTCTGCAAGGCCTCCCGGAGTTGTCTCATCCTCTGCTCCCTCTGCGACGGTAACATAAGGTCCGCAACCTTACCCTTGTACCGTGGATCAAGGAGAGTGGCCAGCCAGTAATGGTCCCTCTCCTTGATCCGAAGAATACGAGGATCCTTCCGCAGACTTTGCAGGATCAGGGAGGCCATGCAGCGTAGGTTTGCTGAGGCATTCGCTCCGGAGTCCTCTGGGTCACTAAGGACGACATGATCCGCAGTCACCTCCTCCCAGCCACGTACAAGTCCACTGGTTTCTTGGGACTGTAAATCATCCCTAAAAGACTGCTGCTGATGATGCTGAGTGCCAGCCTCCACCTCCATGCTGACACAATCCTCCTCCTCCTCCTCCTCCTCCTCCTCTTCCTGTGCGATGGGTGGGACAGAAGGAACACTGTCTGGGTAAAGGGGGCCTTGAGAGGCAAGGAAGTCCTCCTCTTCCTGCCTCTGTTCTGCCTCAAGTGCCCTGTCCATTATTCCACGCAGCGTGTGCTCCAACAGGTGGACAAGAGGTACAGTGTCACTGATGCATGCACTGTCACTGCTCACCATCCTCGTGGCCTCCTCAAATGGTGCCAGGACAGTGCATGCATCCCTGATCATGCCCCACTGGCGTGGAGAAAAAAAAACAAGCTCCCCTGACCCTGTCCTGGTGCCGTAGTCGCACAGGTACTCATTGATGGCCCTCTGCTGCGTGTGCAGCCGCTGCAGCATGGCCAACGTTGAGTTCCACCTGGTGGGCATGTCACATATAAGGCGGTTCTTGGGCAGGTTCAACTCCTTTTGCAGCTCAGCCAGGCGAGCACTGGCATTATAAGATCTGCGGAAATGCACACAGACTTTCCTGGCCTGCCTCAGGACATCCTGTAAGCCCGGGTACCTGCCCAAGAAACGCTGCACCACCAGGTTAAGGACGTGAGCCACACAGGGCACATGGGTCAGTTGTCCCTGTCGAAGGGCGGAGAGGAGGTTGGTGCCATTGTCGCAAACCACCATTCCTGGCTTAAGCTGGCGTGGCGTCAACCACCTCTCGGCCTGGCCCTGCAGAGCAGACAGGACCTCTGCCCCAGTGTGGCTTCTGTCCCCCAAACACACCAGCGCAAGCACGGCATGGCATCTTTTTGCCTGCGTACTTGCGTAGCCCCGTGAACGGCTACGGAGCACCGCTGGTTCATAGGACAAACCACAGGAAGAGGCCATGGAGGAAGAAGAAGAGGAGGGGGTGGAGGAGAGAGGTGTGTCACAACCAGTAGTAGCATTTTGGAGGCGTGGCGGTGGGACAACCTCCAACACTACTGCACCTTGTCCTGCATCCTTCCCAGCTGCCAAAAGAGTGACCCAATGGGCCGTGAAAGAAAGGTAACGTCCCTGTCCATGCCTGCTGGACCATGAGTCAGCGGTAATATGCACCTTACCGCTGACCGCCCTGTCCAGCGAGGCCAAGACATTGCCTTCCACATGCCGGTAGAGAGCCGGAATAGCCTTCCGTGAGAAAAAGTGGCGTTTGGGAACCTGCCACTGAGGAACCGCACATTGCACAAACTCACGGAAGGGGGCCGAGTCTACCAACTGAAAAGGCAGCAGTTGAAGCGCTAGCAATTTAGCCAAGCTAGCATTCAACCGCTGGGCATGTGGATGGCTGGGAGTGAACTTCTTTCGACGGTCCAGCAGCTGGGGCAGGGAAATTTGCCTGCTAGAATCGGACGTCGGTGTACTGCTAGCAGAGTGGCCGCAAGTACTTGGCTGTGACACACCTAATTCTACACCTTCATTCCTCTCAGTGCATGTTTCAGAGAGGACTGAAGTTATAGTGGGGTTGGAGATCCCAGCTGATGCGGTGCAAGGAGAGGTCCGCTTTGTTCTTTGGTGTGGGACTTTGAGGTAGGCTTGCCAACGAGCTGCATGGCAGGTCAACATATGTCTGGTCAAGCATGTGGTACCCAAGCGGCTGATGTTTTGGCCACGCGATATACGCTTGAGACATATGTTGCAAACAGCAGCTGTGCGATCTGATGCACTAGCCTCAAAAAAGGCCCACACCAAGGAACTTTTTGAATGACGGGCAGAGGCAGCGCCCTGCACAGGCGGAGCTCTGCGGTGTGATTCCGTCGGTGTACTGCCCTTACGCTGGCCACCAAAGGGCATCCTGCCTCGTTGGAGATGTGCCTCCTCCTCATCCTCCTCCTCCTCCTCTCTCCTATTAGGCACCCATGTGGAGTCAGTGACCTCATCATCCCCTCCTCCTCATCACTGGAGCCAATCTGGCAGTATGCTGCAGCTGCTGGAACATGACTGCCAGATTGGTGTCCTTCTTGAGCATCCCCTCTGTCTGCTCTCACCCTACTGCCTTCCTGTAGCTGGGTTTCATCATCAGACCCTTCGAAACGCTGGGCATCCTCCTGGAGCATGTACCCAACACTGTGCTCAAACAGTTCGGGGGACTCCTCAGGAGGAGGACATGGTGGGTCTAGGGAAGGAGTGACTGATGATGAGTCTGACATTGATACCAGGGAAGAGGACGCTTTGGCAGCTGCTTTGCCAGTACCCTGAGCCTGGGTGAGAGAGGATGAGGAGGAGGAGGAGGGCTTGGTCATCCACTCTACCAAGTCTTCGGCATGATGTGGCTCAACATGTCCAGCTGCCGAAAAGAAGGACAAGCGTGTCCCATGGCCATGTGCTGATGACAATGCACCGCGTCCACGACCAGCACTGTTGCCCCCAGACACAGAGCCTGCTTGCCCTCTTTTATTGCCTCCTGACTGTCTGCCTCTCCTTGTTTGCCTTCCAGACATTCTAATAGATGGCCTGCAGGGAGATGGGAAAAAAGCAATAAGGGCTACCTTCAGGTGTCCTTCTCTGTCCCTTTACTTAAGGATTTCTAAATATGGTTCAGGATGATTGCTTTTGCACAGAATAGCACAACGACAATTTCCCTGACTGTCCAAAAAACAAGGATTTCAAAGATGGTTGATGAGGAATGCTTTAGCACACTATAGCACAAGGAGAATTCACTCACTGTCCTTCCCAGTCCCTAGAAACAAGGACTTGCACAGTGAAAGAAACTGACACTCTCCCTACCTACAGTTTTCTGTCCCTAGAAAAAATGTTTTTTTTAAGCACACTATAGCACAAGGAGAATTCACTCACTGTCCTTCCCAGTCCCTAGAAACAAGGACTTGCACAGTGAAAGAAACTGACACTCTCCCTACCTACAGTTTTCTGTCCCTAGAATTTTTTTTTTTTAAGCACACTATAGCACAAGGAGAATTCACTCACTGTCCTTCCCAGTCCCTAGAAACAAGGACTTGCACAGTGAAAGAAACTGACACTCTCCCTACCTACAGTTTTCTGTCCCTAGAAAAAATGTTTTTTTTAAGCACACTATAGCACAAGGAGAATTCACTCACTGTCCTTCCCAGTCCCTAGAAACAAGGACTTGCACAGTGAAAGAAACTGACACTCTCCCTACCTACAGTTTTCTGTCCCTAGAAAAAATGTTTTTTTTAAGCACACTATAGCACAAGGAGAATTCACTCACTGTCCTTCCCAGTCCCTAGAAACAAGGACTTGCACAGTGAAAGAAACTGACACTCTCCCTACCTACAGTTTTCTGTCCCTAGAAAAAATGTTTTTTTTAAGCACACTATAGCACAAGGAGAATTCACTCACTGTCCTTCCCAGTCCCTAGAAACAAGGACTTGCACAGTGAAAGAAACTGACACTCTCCCTACCTACAGTTTTCTGTCCCTAGAAAAAATGTTTTTTTTAAGCACACTATAGCACAAGGAGAATTCACTCACTGTCCTTCCCAGTCCCTAGAAACAAGGACTTGCACAGTGAAAGAAACTGACACTCTCCCTACCTACAGTTTTCTGTCCCTAGAAAAAATGTTTTTTTTAAGCACACTATAGCACAAGGAGAATTCACTCACTGTCCTTCCCAGTCCCTAGAAACAAGGACTTGCACAGTGAAAGAAACTGACACTCTCCCTACCTACAGTTTTCTGTCCCTAGAAAAAATGTTTTTTTTAAGCACACTATAGCACAAGGAGAATTCACTCACTGTCCTTCCCAGTCCCTAGAAACAAGGACTTGCACAGTGAAAGAAACTGACACTCTCCCTACCTACAGTTTTCTGTCCCTAGAAAAAATGTTTTTTTTAAGCACACTATAGCACAAGCACAAAACACACTGACACTCTCCCTACCTATCCTTCTCTTTCCCTAAACGAAAGGAATCCAGGTTAAGCAAGAAAGAAATAAAAGTCACTGTCCCTGCCTATGCTGCTCTTTCCCTGCTCCGGAACACACTACACTAGGCCGCCGTGCTGGCGGCCTTTTATAGTGTGGGGCGTGTACTAAACACCCTCAGCAATAATTGGCCACAGGCATCCTGCCTGTGGCCAATCATTGCTCTCCTCGCTGCCGGCGCTGTGATTGGCCAAGCATGCGGGGTCACAGTGCATGCTTGGCCAATCACAGCGCCTGGATGACACTGCGATGGCGTAGTGCATTGTGGGCCGTTCGCGTCACTCGAATTTGGCGCGAACGGCCCAAATCGTTCGATCTTCGTCGAACGATCGAACAGCCGATGTTCGAGTCGAACGTATGTTCGACTCGAACACGAAGCTCATCCCTATTGAGGACATGTGCGTTCTTGTGTGTTTTTGATGCATTTTGCTGGGCACCAGATATGCTCCATACACAAAAAATACAGCATGCCAGATACTGAAATGCATTGCACTGGTGTGAACTAGGGCCAATGGAATCTGTGTTAAACACTATGCATGCATTTTTAATGCAGAATAAAAATGCACTAGACTGCATCTGGTGTGAACCAGCCCTTAGTCTCCATTTGATCGAGCAATTCAGAAAATACAGAGACTACAAGCTACAACTTGTAGGGGTTCAGCTTCAACAAATGAGATTATAGAGCCGCTCAGATTTAAACTTAAATCAACTGTGCCTTTTTAATACATAGAAATTGAGTAAAAAAAAAAAAATCTGTCTATTTGTAGATTGCATTATCCACATGACATCCTCCTGCTTCCTTTATTACCATCCTGGAGACTCTGCTTTGCTGTGCACTCTGTTGCAGGATGGCATTAAAGAGCGAGGAAACCTTAATAGGAGCCAGCCAGGCACTTGTAATTTCATTTATCAGAACATTGCTTTCCACTCTCCATTTGATCTGTGTAATCATTGGTTTATTAATATTTCATATATTAAATAACGGTCTATGAAACATTTAGAATGCTAATTTAGACTTAATTAGAGAGAACCGCAGCAATCTTCTTTACCAGGGAGAGACTCCACAAGAATTGGTGTTTCCGATCTTCTTTTCTGTGTCTTATTAGAAGCAAATAGGTGAAAGTGTCTGTTGGGAAATACGCAAGAAGATATTGGAATAAAGGGCATTTGGGTCTGGGTTTAGGGCTTTAAAAGTGGAGATCAGGGCCGGCCCAAGACATTGTGCTGCCTGGACCCAAGAATGAAATGCTGCCCCCCACCCCCCAAAAAAAATAATCCCGCCCACCAAAATCTATTCCCTATTTTGTGGACGCTATTGCGCAAACCAATCAATACACGCTTATTGCGTTTTATTTTTTATTTATTTTTTAACCAAGAATACATATTGGCCTAAACTGATGAAGACAGTTTTTTGGGGGATATTTATTATAGCAAAAAGTAAAAAATACTTATTTTTTTCAAAATGTTCGTTTTTTTCTTGTTTATAGCGCAAAAAAATAAAAAATGCAGAGTGGGGCAGTGGACGGTGTCAGTGGATGGTGTCAGTGGGGCAGTGGACGGTGTCAGTGGGGCAGTGGACGGTGTCAGTGGATGGTGTCAGTGGGGCAGTGGACGGTGTCAGTGGGGCAGTGGACGGTGTCAGTGGGGCAGTGGACGGTGTCAGTGGACGGTGTCAGTGGGGCAGTGGACAGTGTCAGTGGATAGTGTCAGTGGGGCAGTGGACAGTGTCAGTGGGGCAGTGGACAGTGTCAGTGGATGGTGTCAGTGGGGCAGTGGACGGTGTCAGTGGATGGTGTCAGTGGGGCAGTGGACGGTGTCAGTGGATGGTGTCAGTGGGGCAGTGGACAGTGTCAGTGGGGCAGAGGACGGTGTCAGTGGGGCAGTGGACGGTGTCAGTGGGGCAGTGGACAGTGTCAGTGGGGCAGTGGATGGCGTCAGTGGGGCAGTGGATGGCGTCAGTGGGGCAGTGGATGGCGTCAGTGGGGCAGTGGATGGCGTCAGTGGGGCAGTGGATGGCGTCAGTGGGGCAGTGGACGGCGTCAGTGGGGCAGTGGACGGCGTCAGTGGGGCAGTGGACGGTGTCAGTGGGGCAGTGGATGGTTTCAGTGTTTTTTTTTTACCATATTTTTTTTATTAGCCCTGTTGGGGGGGCTTTGGTTTTAGGTCTCTGAATGAACACAGGGGGCCCCCTACTGCCTGTACACTATAAGACCCAGCATGTCCAGGACTCACCCCTCCCCCATGCTGGCTTCTGTCACAACCCCAAATATAGGATGTTCCCAGTACAGGGGGAGTCAGGAGAGGTTTCAGTCTCCCTCAGTGTGTAGAAGATCAACCAGCCCTGTGTCCCGCACTGCAGAATGTTCTAACATTCCCACTTCCGCCCGCCCCCACTCTTACCTAGTCACACTTCTTTAGCTCCAGCTAGAGAGCATGTTAATCCCCCAGCGGGCCCCGCCATGACTGAGGACAGGTGTGGGAGAGGCGGTTGTAAGCGAAGAGGGAGGTGAAAAGACACAAGCGGCGTCTGATTTGAATGGAGAGGTGAGGGGAGGAGACAAGGGGGGAGGGGGTAGGACCAAACTGTTTCTGAGCCAGAGGAGCAGAAACAGGGAGGACACAGAGTTCGGAGGCAGTGTGGAGAAGGCGGGTCTGTGAACCAGGAAGGCAGAACATTCACCGCAGTACTGCCTGTCATTCCACGCCTGTCATTCCACGCAGTACATGACCCGCCTCCTCCATTAAGCAGCCCCATCTCACCTGTGTGAAGGGGAGGGCAGTGGTCTGCCTGTCACAGTCTGGTATCCGAGGTGATGCCTGCCGCCCACACAGACGCATTGACATTGAATCTAATGAGAGAGGGAGCCCGCACCGCCCCCCCCCCCCCTGGAGCAGGGGCCGGGTTGCTATGGAAACTCTGCGGCTGTATCCCTTCATGCTGCCTTGTCACTGCCGGCTGCCGCCCCTCTGTAAATGCCGCCTGGGACCATGGGCCCATTGGGTCCCATGGTAGGGCCGGCCCTGGTGGAGATTGTTCCTTTTAATGTAGGATTAACATGGAAATAATCTCTCTAAACTGAAAGGGTGGCAGTGACTGTGAGCTTTAGACCACTTTCACACTGAGGCGCTTTTCAGGCACTTTCACGCTAAAAAAAGAGCCTGAAAAGCCTACGAAAACTTATTTTCATTAAAATCAATGAATGCTTTCACACTGGGGCAGTGCGCTGAAAAAACGCCCCTCTCCATTGAAATGAATTGAAAACGCTTCAAAAGCGCCTGACAAGCGCTTCAAAAGCGCTCAGTGTTTATCTGGGAGTTTTTCAAGAGCCTCAGTGTGAAAGAGGCCTTACAACTCCGCTGTGTTACAGTGCATTCATAAAGTATTCAGACCCCCTTCACGTTTTTCGGTTTTGTTAGAGCCCTTTCACAATGGGGCGTGGGCCACGTTAGCGGTAAAGCGCTACTCGTTTTAACAGCGCTTTACCGCTGTTATAGCGGTGCTTTTTGGCAGCTAGCGGGGCACTTTTAACCCTGCTAGCGGCCGAAGAAAGGGTTAAAACTGCCTGCAAAGCGCCAATGCTGAAGTGCTGTGCAGGCGCTTCGGCAGCGCTGCCCATTTATTTCAATGGCAGGAGCGGTTTAGGAGTGGTGTATACAGCGCTCCCGCACCGCCCCAAGGATGCTGCTTGTAGGACTTTTTTTTCGGTCCTGCAAGCACACCGACCCAGTGTGAAAGCACTCAGGCTGTCACACTGGGGAGGCTTGAGAGGCACTTTTCAGGAGCTATTGTTAGCGCTAAAATGCCTGAAAAGCTCCTTCAGAGTGAAAGGGTTCTGACTTTGCAGCCTGATACTACAGTTGTTTAAATTCATAATTTTTCCCATTAATCTACACTTGGTACCCCATAACGACAAAGTGACAACAGAATTTTTGAAATTTCTGTTAATTTATTAAAAAGATAAACCAGAAATATCACATTTACTAAGACCCCTTTCACACTGGGGCGGTTTTAAGGCGCTTTAGCGCTGAAAATAGCCACTGCTAAGCGCCTGAAAACCGCCTCCCATTCATTCAAGTGTGACTTTCACTCTGGGGCAGTGAGCTTGCGGGACGTTCCTAAAAGTCCTGCAAACAGCATCTTTGGTGCGATTTGGGAGCGCTGTATTTAGAGCTCTCAAAACGCCCTGCCCATTGGAATGAAGCGCCGCAACACGGGAGTTTTTAACCCCTTCTTTGGGGTTAAAAGCGCTCCACTAGTGGCCGAAAAGCTCTGCTTAAACAGCGCTAAAGCTCCACTAAATGGAGCGGTGCTTTAGCGCTAACGCGGCCCCAGTGTGAAAGGGGTCTTAAAGTGAATGTAAACGAGCACCTTGTAAAACAACCCATTCAGTTAAAAAAAAAAAGAAATTAAAGGCTAAACATTTGTGTATAGATATAAACAAAGAAAAAAAACATTATAAATACCTTTTTTTTTAATAAGTGATCATGTTTCCTCTGTTCTCAGCTGCATAAGTGCTGAGGGAGGAGAAGCAACAGCACACTGAACTCTCCAATGAATGGCTGTGCAGGGGAGGCGTGTCAGGACAAGTCTGATGATAGGACGAGAGCAGGCTGAGTTCCCAGCTTAGCTAGAGAACTGACCACAGGTGTGCTCTCCTGCACAGTGTGGTCAGTTTCTAATGGGAAAGCAGAGGGACTGGCAGGAACACCAGGGATTTCACACAAAGGAAGCAAAACAAAGAGAACTGAATATCTTCTCATACAAGTACATGGTACAGCAGGCACATGAAATGCTGGGGTAACAAACGCTTTAAGTATTCAGACCCTTTACTCAGTACTATGTTGAAGCACCTTAAGCAGCAATTACAGCCTCATGTCTTTTTAGGTATGACACGACAAGCTTTGCACACCTGGATTGTTTGTTTTTTTCTGCCATTCTTCTTTGCAAATCCTCTCAAGGTCAGTCAGGTTGAATGAGGACTGTTGGTTGACAGCCATTTTCAGGTCTCTACAGTGATGTTCAATAGGGTGCCAGTCAGGATGTTCAGCGGCGGTACTGCCCACCAAATGCATTAGCGGAGGAGCACATTTTTACCATGATGAAAAGCATTGCAGCTGGAGCAAGTATGTATACCTGTACAGCTGCTTTTGCACCTTAAAGGGGGG
This sequence comes from Rana muscosa, assembly GCA_029206835.1. Classification (NCBI taxonomy): domain Eukaryota; kingdom Metazoa; phylum Chordata; class Amphibia; order Anura; family Ranidae; genus Rana; species Rana muscosa. Next base: position 195,591,138 of record CM055123.1, read on the forward strand.
GGGGTAAAAACCCAGCTCAGCCGCCTGTCTTTACCACCCCCTAACCACAAGGGTTAACTAGGGCTGTGGGGTGCCTCCATCAGTTACACAGCCCAGGCCCTCCTCCCCTCAGGTCACCAGACACAACTCCTCATTATACCTGTGTGCACACAACTAAGGACAGGGCAGAGCTTTCCTGCTCCTGCAACTTCCAGTCAGGCTGAAGAAACCCATCTATTCCACAAGTTTGTGTGAGTAGAATTTTTATATACACACACACACTTACTATTAAAGTGTTACTAAACCCAGGACCCTGCATTCCCTATATCTGGTCTCCCACAGTACATGGAAATGCAATTGTTTTAGTAAAAATAAACTGATAAATATATTTACTCATCAGCAGTATATAGCAATCTTGTGACTTCTATCAGTGTCTGGCCAAGCACTGGTTAATGCTTGTAAGAGGAGTCTTCATTCTGCACTGACTGTCCTATCAGGATGCAGGACCCATGACCCTCTATCTGGACAGTGCTGATTGGCCCTGTGCTGATCACATGCTTCCTCCCAAGAAAAAAAAAACTCTCTAGCAACAGGGCCGTCGGAACAGGACAGGCAAAGCAAGCAACTGCTTGGGGCCCCGAGCTGGCCTGCAACTGCTTGGGGCCCCTGCCCCACAACTTTCCTGACAGGTTAAAAAAAAAAAAATCAGTAGCCCCCCCCCCCCCTTGCTCATCAATGGTTAAAAAAAAAAATTGAGAAAAAATCTGCCTGGGGCCCCCAAATTCCTTCAAAGGGCCCTGTCTAGCAATACACACCAAACTGAGCATGTGCAGCATGTCCCCTGTCTCTGTATTATCAGGAAATATATTGGAGACAGTGGAAGAAGGGGAAGATCAGAGGAGACAGGATCAAACAGCCTTTTTACTCAATGCAGAGGATTAACCCCTTAGGTTCCACAGTGAGTATAACAAGCATGCTTTACTGCATATACAGACTGATTTTACTGTTGTGGGTTTAATGACACTTGTAAAACTAGGCTTCTGCGTGGCGGCACTTGTTTGGAGACTTTATAAGCGTGGAAATTTCACCAAAGACCACTTTATAGAGTGACAATGTTTGAAGTGTCATAATACATGGCAACCCAATCTCAGTCAGATTTATACAACATGGTTGGTCACTTTGCTGTTTTGCCTTATTGAATATGTCAGTCATACATTTTAGTTTTTCTAATGTGCTACAGAAAGTTTTTTCTTTTAATTTAGTAGAATTGTGTCTCCTGCGACAGATGAGCTAGCAGGACTGCGTGCTTGGGAATGCCATTTACTCAGGAGGCGTTTAGAGCCTGGTGCCTTGGAGTGGTACATGTTTTTAAAGAACAGCTGTTACCTGCGGTGATTGTGACTGGACGCACACAGAATATGTCAAGCCACAATCAATGCAGTGTGAGGGGGCTAGCTCGGCAGCGGGTATGTGTGACCCCCGGGATGGGCTCCCCACCCAAAAACAGGCCCAGCAGACGGAGGTTGTGGTTTTCAAAATCAAAAAGGTGCGGTTTATTTTCTATTTACAGTGACAAAAACACAGCAAGGCAAAAAAAAACAAACACAAAATAAATCCTGGTCAACTTGACCTCTGACTAAACTTACAGGTTTCCTAACTAACGACTGGGATCAGCCTAGTGCTGTCCTAGTCCCTGGTTTTAAATGTCCAAGCAAAATATAGCCACACAGGCTTTCTCTCACCGCACAGGGGTTCACTCTCCCTAGACAGTCCACACAGGTCTGGTTCCAGGCATGAGCTAACATCTAATGAATCTGGGAGTTTTTATAGAGGCCTTAAACGAACTGACAGGCTTCAGCTGGCCTCATCAACTCCCTGCCTGCACGACGCCCAGCCCTCTCCCTAGAGGTATGAGTCATCAATGAGCCCACTAGTCTCAGCTGGGCTTATACAACTCTCCACCTAGCTGTATAAATCGGCGTAAAGCCTGAATCTGGGCGAAATATATCTACCCCCCTGGATGCAACCAGGTGACTTTACCTTCCTGCTGTCACATACCCCCCCCTCTTGTTTTAACCTCGGGGTTGGAACACCAGCAATCAGGCATTCATGTACTCGAGACAAAGCATCCACATTCCCCATTTGAACGCCAGGGCGATGCTTTACTGTGAAGTTGAATTCCTGGAGGGCCAGGAACCACCTATTCACTCTTCTATTTGTTTCCTTGTTTTGAGCCATCCACTTTAACGGAGCGTGATCCGTAACCATGTCAAAGTGCCTACCTAGCAGGTAGTACCGAAGGGAATCTAGAGCCCACTTCACCGCTAAACACTCCTTTTCAACGGTGGCGTAATTTACCTCATGGGACTTCAACTTCCTGCTGAGGTAAATGACTGGGTGCTCTTCCCCGTTCCAGACCTGGGACAATACTGCTCCTAACCCCACATCTGACGCATCACTTTGTACGACAAAGTCTTTAGAGAAGTCGGGTGAGTACAACACTGGCTGGCTACATAAGGCTTGTTTCAAGAATTGGAATGCTGCCTCAGCCTCGGGGGTCCATTTAATCATGACCGACCCTTTCCCCTTCGTCAGGTTGGTTAGGGGCACAGCCTTAGAAGCAAAGTGGGGAATGAATCGCCGATAATACCCAGCGATTCCCAGAAAGGCTCGTACCTGCTTCTTGCTGTTGGGACGTGGCCAACTCTGGATGGCCTCGACTTTGTTGAGTTGGGGTTTTATTACTCCCCTCCCAATGGTGTACCCAAGATATTTGGCCTCCTCCTGCCCAATGGTACACTTCTTGGGGTTAGCCGTAAACCCTGCTTCCCGAACAGAGTCCAGGACTGCTTGCACTTTTGGCAGATGTGAGGCCCAATCTGTGCTATGGACAATTACGTCATCCAGGTAAGCCGCAGCATACTTCCGATGGGGCCTCAGCATCTGGTCCATTTTCCGCTGGAATGTGGCCGGCGCATTCTGTAACCCGAACGGCATTCTTTTATATTGGAACGCCCCGTCTGGGGTTACAAATGCGGTTTTCTCTTTGGCTGACTTGGCCAGGGGGATTTGCCAATACCCTTTTGTGAGGTCAAGAGTCGTCATGTATCGGGCTGTTCCCAGCCGGTCGATCAACTCATCTATACGTGGCATGGGGTAGGTGTCAAATTTTGTAACTTTGTTCAACTGACGAAAATCGTTACAAAATCGCCAGCTCCCATCCGGTTTAGGCACCAACACAATGGGACTAGACCAATCACTTTGGGACTCCTCTATCACCCCTAAGTTCAGCATTTTCTGTACTTCCTCCCGTATTGCCTCCCGTCGGGCCTCTGGGATCCGATAGGGTTTTAACTTCACCCTTTCACCGGGCGGGGTAATAATGTCATGCTCTACCCCAGATGTTTGTCCCGGCAGCTCAGAGAATACCTCCTTGTTGCGAAGCACAAACTCCTTAACCTCCTGTTGTTGGGGTTGTGACAAGGTGGCTGCGATTCCAACCTCAGGAATCACGCAACCAGTTTGAGCTGGTGACCAAGTGTCTGCGACTAGGGACTCTCTATCCCTCCAGGCTTTCAACAGATTAACGTGATAGATCTGTTCGGGCTTTCGCCTTCCTGGTTGTCTGACCTTGTAATTCACTTCGCTCACTTTTTCCATTATCTCGTAGGGGCCTTGCCATTTGGCAAGGAATTTACTTTCAACCGTAGGGACAAGTACCAATATCCTATCCCCTGGGGAAAAGGTACGGGTCTTGGCTCCACGGTTGTACACTCTCTGCTGTGCCAACTGCGCTTGGGCCAAATGTTCCTTCACGATGGGCATTACCTGTGCAATTCGATCTTGCATCAGGGCGACATGCTCAATCACACTCCTGTGGGGAGAACTCTCACTTTCCCAAGTTTCCTTGGCAATATCCAACAGCCCTCTTGGGTGTCTCCCATACAGTAACTCAAAGGGGGAGAATCCCGTAGAGGATTGGGGCACCTCCCTAATAGCAAACATCAAATAAGGAAGTAGACAGTCCCAATCCTTTCCATCCCTATCCACCACTTTCTTCAACATTTGTTTTAGGGTTTTGTTGAATCTTTCAACCAGCCCATCGGTTTGGGGGTGATACACAGATGTACGTAATTGCGTCACTTTGAACAATTTACACAGCTCCTTCATAACCCGGGACATAAAGGGTGTACCTTGGTCCGTAAGCAGTTCTTTACAAATACCCACCCGGCTAAAAACAAGAGATAGCTCTTTGGCTATGGTTTTGGCCGAGGTATTTCTGAGAGGGATCGCTTCTGGATAACGGGTGGCATAGTCCATTATAACCAATATGTACTGGTGCCCCCTAGCGGACTTGATTATAGGACCTACCAAATCCATTGCGATTCTCTCAAACGGGACCTCAATGATGGGTAGAGGGACCAGCGGGCTACGGAAGTGTGGCATCGGGGCCGACCTCTGACACACAGGGCAGGAGGAACAATAATTTTCTATGTCCTTCATCACCCCAGGCCAATAGAATCTCTGTAATACCCTCTCTCGGGTTTTCTCTGTCCCCAGATGACCTCCAAGAATGTGCCCATGGGCCAACTCCAACACCAACTTCCTGTAAGGTTTGGGCACCACCAGCTGCTCAACGGTTTCTTCTGCCCTTTTTGCCACCCGATACAGTAGGTCCTTCTCTACGCTGAAGTATGGGTAAGTGCAGGTATTATCTGGGTTCACTAACTCGCCATCTATTTTCACTACGTTTTCCCGTGCCTTTATTAGGGCGGGGTCTTTCAACTGTTCTGTGGCAAAGTTTTCCCTGTGAACCTCAAGATCAGAAAACTCCACAGACGGTAGGTTTTCGTCTGAGGAGGTGGGCTCCTCTCCAGTTTCTTGAGTCTCCCCTGCCAATACTGACAAGGGAAATTCGGGAGAGTCCTCACCACTCTCAGAGGAGTTCTGGCTATCATATTCCTGGTACATAGGGGCACCAGTGGGGGGCTCATGATCATCCCACAGTTCCCAGAACTTCGGAAAATCCCTTCCCACAATGGCGTCATGCGGTAACTGAGACACTAAGCCCACTGGATGAGAAAGGGTACCTTTGGGGGTCTCGAAACACACTGTAGTCACTGGATACTCTCGGGTGTCCCCATGCACACAAATAACGGCTACCTTGCTATTCCCAGAGACCTCTGTTTTAACTAACTCAGCCTTTATCAGGGTCACAAGGCTACCTGAATCCAGCAATACCACAACATTTCTACCATTAATACACATTTTGCATAAATGTTTCTCAGTTCCCCGAATGGCAGTGCATGCGACTGTCGCACACAGCGACTGACGTCTGCCCGTCAGAAAGTCACACTGCATGGGTTCCTCCAAAACCGGGCAATTTGCTGCAATATGTCCCGCTTGCCGGCAGCGGTAGCAAATGATCCTTCTTGCCGCCTCTTGAGCCGCTGATTTCCCAGGCTGTTCTCGCCAAACTTGGGGTAGAGCTCCCACCCTCTCACTCTCTCCACCCTTACCCCTTGGAATCATCTTATCCGCCCCTGGGGATGGTCTGGTCTTAGGGTGGAAAGTCCGAGTGTCTCTGGAAGAGGCCGTCAGGTTCTCTGTAGCCAAGTATTTCTCCACACGATCCACAAGACCATCGGCCGTCTCTGGGTCTCCATGGCTTACCCACTTTTGGATGGCAGTAGGAAGAGCTCTCAAAAACCGATCCATTACAACACGTTCCACAATCTTTGGTGCGGACAAAGTCTCTGGCTGTAGCCACTTTCTGCTCAGGTGAATGAGATCATACATTTGAGACCTGGGGGGTTTTCCAAGCTGGAAAGTCCAGTTATGCACACGCTGAGCCCGGACAGCCAGGGTGACACCCAGCCTTGCCAATATTTCAGCTTTTAGCATCACATAGTCTTTTGCTTGGTCAGGCTCTAGGTCATAGTAAGCTTTCTGCGATTCACCCGTTAACAGAGGAGCCACCAGTCCAGCCCACTGCTCCTCAGGCCACTTTTCTCTTTCAGCGGTCCTTTCAAATGTGGTCAAAAATACCTCTGGATCATCCTCTCCAGTCATTTTTGTCAATAAACGACTCACCCCAAAGGACGCGGTATTAGTGGGACGGCTTTCCTCACCGGTCTGCGGACGTTGCTGCATTACTGCTTCCATCTGTTGTTGTAGTCTCTGCTCTTGCTTCTGCAACAGGTCTATGAAGCGGGCCTCAGATTGCTGTTGGGCTTGTTGCTGAGCCTCCAGACTCTGTTGTAAAGTTGCAAGGCTCTGTTGATGAGCTTGCTGCTGGGCTGCAAGGCTCCTTTGCAAACCTGCATTTGTCTGCTGTTGATTGGCATTTGCTAGAGCCAGCTGTTTCAGTATCTCCTCCATGCTGGCTTAAAAAAAAACTGCCCGCGTTCTCCACCAACTGTGAGGGGGCTAGCTCGGCAGCGGGTATGTGTGACCCCCGGGATGGGCTCCCCACCCAAAAACAGGCCCAGCAGACGGAGGTTGTGGTTTTCAAAATCAAAAAGGTGCGGTTTATTTTCTATTTACAGTGACAAAAACACAGCAAGGCAAAAAAAAACAAACACAAAATAAATCCTGGTCAACTTGACCTCTGACTAAACTTACAGGTTTCCTAACTAACGACTGGGATCAGCCTAGTGCTGTCCTAGTCCCTGGTTTTAAATGTCCAAGCAAAATATAGCCACACAGGCTTTCTCTCACCGCACAGGGGTTCACTCTCCCTAGACAGTCCACACAGGTCTGGTTCCAGGCATGAGCTAACATCTAATGAATCTGGGAGTTTTTATAGAGGCCTTAAACGAACTGACAGGCTTCAGCTGGCCTCATCAACTCCCTGCCTGCACGACGCCCAGCCCTCTCCCTAGAGGTATGAGTCATCAATGAGCCCACTAGTCTCAGCTGGGCTTATACAACTCTCCACCTAGCTGTATAAATCGGCGTAAAGCCTGAATCTGGGCGAAATATATCTACCCCCCTGGATGCAACCAGGTGACTTTACCTTCCTGCTGTCACAGCAGGTAATTGCTGGCTGTGCCAACAGTTACAAATAGCTGTGGCTGCCGTCAGCCTGTCTTTGCCTTGTATGGGCGGCTGCAGCTGTTTGCAAACACCCGTCATTCCGGCCGCAGGAAATCTGCACATCCTAGCTGCTGGAAAGTGCAAGGCGTAGACCTACCTTGATTTCTATTTATCTAAGGTTTCCATTTTGTTCTATTTTCTGCTATTTCTTTCTTTTTCTTTCCCAACGTATGAACCTTCCATTGTGTCCAGTTCACACCACAACACGGTGCGGGAGACCTGTGTTCTGTGCACGTTTCCCACACCATGTTCAAAACGCACTGCAGTTGTGATCTGAAGCAGGTTTCAATATTAAAGCGGAGGTTCACCCTTAATTTACACTTTGTATTCCTAATATCCTAGCGCTATGCACAATAACATGTCACTAACCTTTTTAAGTTTTGGACGCTGTAAATGAAGAAAATCTTCTGAATTCTCTTTTACTTCCTGCTTTTCCTCCCACGGAAGTAGGCGGGTCTTTTGCTTTGCCCGGCGGCGCTAAGTGTCCTGGGATGTCGGCGCAATGTCTCCTGGTAGCAAAGTGTCATGCTTCCCAGGAGACGCCGTCCAGCGTAATCCCGCTACCCGGAAGTCTATGCTTGTGGGCTTCAAGATGCCCACAAGCAAAATGGAAAAACCAGGAAACGATTATATAAGTGTTTATTTCTTACGAAAACGGACGGGGGATGTTTTGTAGCGCTGGATAAGTGAGTACATTACAGTCATCATTAGTCACATTGAATGAAAAAAAAAAAAAAAGTATGGACCGCGGAACCTCCGCTTTAAGTAAATGATGCCACAAATGCATCCGATGGCATGGTATTTTGTATCCTGTGATCCTGTTTCCAAAAGTAGGGCATGCCCTACTTTTGGTGTGGCGCAATTTCAGCCCATTCAAAAGAAATAGGCTGATATCACACCACACAAGAAGTGCATGTGACTTTCACAGGAACACACAGAGCGATTCCTGGTGTGAACCTGCCCTGAAAGCACAAATTTTTGGGCAACTGAAGCAGAATTTTTATTCCAGGCTTATTTAGAGTAGAACAAGACATATGGTCACATTCCCTAAATCCCCACCCTCAAATTGCCCAACACTTCCGGAAAGTATTCACAGCGATTAAATTCATTATTTTCTTCAAAATTCTACAAACAATACCCCATAATGACAACGTGAAAGAAGTTTGTTTGTTTGAAATCTTTGCAAATTTAAGAATAAAAATCGAAAAAAAAATCACATGTACATAAGTATTCACAGCCTTTGCTCAATACCTTGTTGAAGCACCTTTGGCACCAATTACAGCCTCAAGTCTTTTTGAGTATGATGCTACAAGATTGGCACACCTATTATTGGGCAGTTTCTCTCATTCTTCTTTGCAGGACCTCTGAAGCTCCATCAGGTTGGATGAGGAGTGTCTGTGCACAGCCATTTTCAGATCTCTCCAGAGATGTTCAATCGGGTTCAAGTCTGGGCTCTGCCTGGGAAAACTCAAGGACATTCACAGAACTGTCACGTAGCCACTTCTTTTGCTGTCTTGACTGTGTGCTTAGGGTTGTTGTCCTGTTGGAAGATGAACCTTCGCCCCAGTCTGAGGTCCAGAGCAGGTTTTCATCAGGGATGTCTCTGTATATTGTTGCATTCATCTTTCCCTCGATCCTGATTAGTCTCCCAGTAACTGCCGCTGAAAAACATCCCTACAGCATGATGCTGCCACCACCATGCTTCACTGTAGGGATGGTATTTGCCAGGTGATGAGCAGTGCCTGGTTTTCTCCAGACATGACGCTTGCCATTCAGGCCAAAGAGTTCAATCTTTGTTTCATCAGACCAGAGAGTTTTGTTTCTCATAGTCTGAGAGTACTTCAGGTGCCTTTTGGCAAACTCAGGTGGGCTGTCATGTGCCTTTTAATGAAGAGTGGCTTCTGTCTGGCCACTCTTCCATACAGGCCTGATTGGTGAAGCGCTGCAGAGATAGTTGTTCTTCTGGAAGCTTCTCCTCTCTCCACAGAGAAACGCTGGAGCTCTGTCAGAGTGACGATCGAGTTCTTGGTCATCTCACTGACTAAGGCTCTTCTCCCCTAATTGCTCGGTGTATCCGGGCAGCCCGCTATAGGAAGAGTCCTGGTGGTTACAAACTTCTTCCATTTACGGATGATGGAGGCCACTGTGCTCATTGTGAAATTTAATGCTGCAGACATTTTTCTGTACCATTCCCCAGATCTGTGCCTCAATACAATCCTGTCTCAGAGGTCTACAGACAATTCCTTGGACTCCATGACTAAAGCCCCATACACACGATCGGACTTCAAACTTTTCCGTGGATTTTTGTCCGAAGGGAGTTGGCCGGGCACACCCATAGCATACACACGGCAGGACTTTTCTGCAAACTTTCCCAAAACTTTCCCAACATCACGTGGTTTTTCTGCTCTTTACCGCCACCCTTTGGTCAACTTCTGCTATTGTTGGTTGATTTTAACATTGGTTCTGGGCATGCGTATTTGTACTTCTGACAAAAGTCCGATGGATTTTGGTACACACGGTCGGACTTTGCACCATCGGACTTTTGTTGCCGAAAAGTTTGTCCGTTTGCAGAGCGAACTTTTGTCCGATGAAAACCGAAAAAGTTTGTCCGATGGAGCGTACAAACGGTCGGATTTTTTGGAGAACTTGCTCATTTTGAGGTTTGTTGGCAAAAAGTCCGACCGTGTGTATGAGCCTTTACTTTGTGCTCTAACATGCACTGTTAACTGTAGGATCTTATATAGAAAGGTGTGTGTGTGCCTTTCCAAATCAGGTCCAATCAACTGAATTTACCACAGGTGGACTCTGAATCAAGTTGTAGAAACATCTCAAGAATGATCAGCGGAAACTGGGTGCACCTGAGCTCAATTTTGAGTGCCATGGCAAAGGCTGTAAATACTTTTGTACGTGTGATTTTTTTCATTTTTTATTTTTAATAAATTTGCAAAGATTTCAAACAAACTTTTTTCACATTGCCATTATGGAGTTGGTAGAATTTTGAGGAAAATAATGAATTTATAAAATTTTGGAATAAGGCTGTAACATAACAAAATGTGCAAAAAGTGAAGCACTGTGAATACCTACCGGATGCACTGTAGGTGCTTCTCCCTGCAGCGCCTTGAAGATATTTTAATGTAGCATTAAGAGTGGCTCCGCCCCCTACAGTCACATCATCCACTCATTGGTATTAATAAAAGGGTGAGACGGCAACTGCCGCACGTATGAACAAGCCCTAAAGCCTAATTCCAGCTTTCAAAAGAAATAGCACTACGCACGACCTCCGCTTGTTATGTGCAGTAAACCAGTGGTCCCCAACCTCCCCAGTACCAGGGACCAGCCTCACGGAAGGCAGGTCTTGGTTCAACCTTTTGTATATCATCTAACACCATGGCCCTGGCAGCTGTAGCTAGCTTCCCCTAATTTCTTCTTCTAACTTCTTTCTATCCTGGAAGCTGGTTCTTCATGCTTCCCTGGTGCTCTTCTCTTTTGTGGGACTATCATTCTCTTTTTACAATTTACCCTATTGGTGCAGTCAGGACTGCCATCTATGGCTACCTGCCACTTCTTCCCTTCCTCACAGGGCAGACCCTCTATGGGATTCCTGGCTGGGGGATCAGTTTACTTTTGTTCTAGGGGTCTAGGGCTTCTGTCTTCAGAAAATAAGTACAGGATTCTCTGCCTGAGCCTATTCTTCCAGAGATGTCTGTGTTTTTGGCTTTTTTTTGTAACATCTACAGTGCCTTGAAAAAGTATTCACACCCCTTGAAATTTTCCACATTTTGACATGTTGCAACCAAAACTGTAAATGTATTTTATTGGGATTTTATATGATAGACCAACACAAAGTGGCACATAATTGTGAAGTGGAAGGAAAATTATAAATGGTTTTTCAACTTTTTTACAAATAATTATCTGAAAAGTGTAGCGTGCATCTGGGGCGGACTGACCACTCGGGCATTGCCTGAGGTCAGTAGGGGGCCCTATGAGAGACTCAATCCGCCCCTCCTACCCATCCCTGCCAGTGGTTGATGTAGCGCAGGGAGAGGACTCATGCGCTGGTTGGGATGAGAGCACTGGTGCTGTCACGGAGGTGATTGGAGCGGCAGCCGCTCCAGCCACCTCTCCCACTGGGGAATTCAGCTGAGGGGAGGGGCCACAATCCACATCCCCACCGGTGCTGAGTTGGAGGCATGCTGGAAAGTGCACTGCAGAGCGGACTGGTCTCGGAGCTGGTAGTAACCTGTGTGCAGCACAGCAGCAGGTTAGTGTGTGATGGCCAGCTCAGTAGTTTAGTATATCAAGTTTTAATCAGTGTCATAGGTACCATCACCCTGTACAAAGATCAGAGTTATAAATAGGGAATAGCACTTAGTGAGTGTTATTCCCTATATAGATAACCGATATCTGTACAATGAGTGCTAGTCCCTGTATATAACACAGATGTGTACAGATAGCAGTGGTATTTATAGGGAATAGCACTCAGCAGTGGTGGCTGGTGCTCAAAAAAACATCAATTGCAGCCACTGTGCCAATCAATTGCTGGCCACTGTGCCCATCAAATACCACCACTGTGCCCCATCAAATGCTGCCACTGTGCTCAAATACCGCCAATGTGCCCATTAAATGCTGCCACTGTGCCCATCAAATGCTGCCACTGTGCCCATCAAATACCGCCAATGGGCCCATCAAATGCTGCCAATGTGCCCAATAAATACCACCACTGTGCCCATCAAAAGTTGTCACTGTGACCCCCCCCACCCGCTTGCTGTCTGCCCAGCCCTTAACCTATCTCAGTGGCGGGTCAGGCAGCGAGTGACGGTGACGATCTGTGTCCTCCATGCGTCTTCTCCCCTCCTCCTGCGTCCAATCACAGCGCCTGTTGTTTCAGCCAATCAGGTGACGGGTAACACACCCGTGTCTCCTGATTGGTGGAGAGGCGATTCAGTGTTAGGAAAGCGAATATTCATTTGCTTTTCTAACACACGGGGTGAACTGCAAGCGCAATGCTTTGCTCTCCGATTTCACCTTTTTTTTAAGCCTTTTAGCGCCTATGGCTCTAATCAGGTGCTTCAAAAATACACCCCCGCCACTGTAATTCAAGACGCCGGCGTCCGAAAAGAGTCTGGATGCTTGAATAGGGGGTGGCGGCTGCCATAGATAAAGATTCATGCATTGAATGTTATTCATATAGGGGGGTGGCGCCCGTGCGCCCTTAATGGATGCACCGCCACTGGCACTCAGAGAACAGATATCCAGGAACAAACTGACCATTCGGGGGTATGAGAGACTCCTGTCCTAGACTTCACTCCCTCCTTCTTTGAATAGAAAGGGTTAAGGTGAAGAGGAGCGTGCTGACATGGGATGGAGGTGGTGTGTACATGAAGGGTACAGTCTGTACAGCTGAGGACAGTGTACACATTTGCGGTGCATGGCTCCTCCACAAGTGAGGGGTCCCATGATGAGGAGGGAGCCCACTGTCCTATGCTGTATCTGGGGACAACTCCACTCATGTCCCTTCCTCTCCAGGCTGTATCCAATTACAATGTCAGTCCAGTCTGGGCACCACTTCCCCTGCCTGTCTTTTTGTTTCTCTGCCTGACACTGGACTATGTGGCATGGGAAAGCCCCTGCTATACCTGAGCTGGGGGACAGCCCTACTCACTACTGACAAAGGCTTGCTGACTGAGCGCTGCACTCTACAGTAAGTGCCCCGCCACTGTGAGTACCCACGTCCCCCCAACCCCTCCTCTCTCTTTCACTCCCCTCTCTCTCAGTCACCCTCCTCTCTCACGCACCCCCCCATTCTTTCACCCCCTCTCTTTCGCACCTTCCCTCTTTCTCCTCCCCTCCCTCTCTCACACCCTGCCTCTCTCTCACACCCTCCCTCTCTCTCACCCCCTCATCCTTTCTCTCTCACCTCCTCCCTCTCACCCTCCATCTCTCCCTCCTCTATCTTTCACTCCCCTCTTTTTCTCTTTCTTTCACCACCTCTCTCTCACCCTTCATCTCTCCCTCTCTTCCCTCTCACTTGCTCACCTTCCCTCTCTCACCCTCCCACTTTCTCTCAACAACCCTCCCTCTCCCTCACCCCCTCTCTCTTCCACCCTCCCGCTCTCTCTTACCCTCCTCTCTCCCTCTATCTTTCACTCCCATTTTTTCTATTTCTTTAACCACCTCTATCTCATCGTTCATCTCTCTCCCTTTTCTTTCTCACCCCCCCCTCTCACATCCTCGCCTTCCCTCTCTCTTTCTCTCAACACCGCTCCCATTATCTTTAACCCTCCCGCTATCTTATCCCCCTCTCTCTCACCCTACCCTCTCTCTTTCTATCGCATCCTTTTCTCTCCCCCTCCCTCTCTCCTATATCTCCTCCCTCTCCCCTTCTGTCTACAAAAATAAGCTGGGAACTATTATTCAGGCTTTGCTGCAGTAAATATTTAAATGCCCCCTCTATGCAGCTGAGCTGTAATCTGTAGGTGGGGCTTTGTGTGGGTGTGGCTTGAGTTTGGTCAGATATACAAGAGGTTCCATGATCTCTTATTGCCTAGGTGCCCCATGATTTGTCAGTCCACCCCTGGCCTGCATTTGTATTCCACCCCCAATACTCTTATACTAAAATCTAGTGGAACCAAGTGCCTTCAGAAGTCACCTAATTAGTAAATAGAGTCCACCTGTGTGTAATTTATTCTCAGTATACAGGTGATACTTGAAAAATTTGAATATCGTGCAAAAGTTCATTTATTTCACTAATGCAACTTAAAAGGTGAGATTGTGGATTTGGGGTTTTCATGAGCTGTAAGCCATAATCATCACAATTATGACAAATCACAGCTTGAACTATCTTGCTTTGCATGTAATGAGTATATCTCATATATTAGTTTCACCTTCTAAGTTGCATTAGTGAAATAAATGAACTTTTGCACGATATTCAAATTTTTCGAGTATCACCTGTACATACAGTTGTTCTGTAAAGCCCTCAGAAGTTTGTTAGAGAACCTTGGTGAACAAACAGCATCATGAAGGCCAAGGAACACACCAGACAGGTCAGGGGTAAAGTTGTGGAGAAGTTTAAAGCAGGGTTAGGTTATAAAAAAAATATCCCAAGCTTTGAACATCTCACGGAGCACTGTTCAATCCATCATCCGAAAATGGAAAGAGTATGGCACAACTGCAAACCTACCAAGACATGGCCATCCACCTAAACTGACAGACTGGGCAAGGAGAGCATTAATCAGAGAAGCAGCCAAGAGGACCATGGCAACTGAAGGAGCTGCAGAGATCCACAGCTCAGGTGGAAGAATCTGTCCACAGGACAACGATTAGTCGTGCACTCCACAAATCTGCCCTTTATGGAAGAGTGGCAAAAAGAAAGCCATTGTTGAAAGAAAGCCAAAAGAAGTCCCATTTGCATATTGCAAGAAGGCATGTGGGGGACACTGCAAACATGTGGAAGAAGGTGCTCTGGTCAGATGAGACCAAAATTTAACTTTTTGGCCTAAAAGCAAAACGCTGTGTGGAGGAAAACTAACACTGCACATCACCCTGAACACACCATCCCCACTGTGAAACATGGTGGTGGCAGCATCATGTTGCGGGGATGCTTTTCTTCAGCAGGGACAGGGAAGATGGATGGAACCAAATACAGGGCAATTTTAGAAGAAAACCTCTGCAAAAGACTTGAGACTGGGGCGGAGGTTCACCTTCCAGGAGGACAATGACCCTAATCATACAGCCAGATCTACAATAGAATAGTTTAGATCAAAGCATATTCATGTGTTAGAATGGCCCAAAGTCCAGACCTAAATCTAATTGAGAATCTGTGGCAAGACTTGAAAATTGCTGTCCACAGACACTCTCTATCCAATCTGACAGAGCTTGAGCTATTTTGCAAAGAAGAATGGGCAAAAATGTCACTCTCTAGATGTGCAAAGCTGATAGAGACATCCCCAAAAATATTTTAATTGCAGCAAAAGTTGGTTCTACAAAGTATTGACTCAGGGGGGCTTATTACAAATGCACACCGCACTTTTCAGATATTTATTTATAAAAATGTTGAAAACCATTTATCATTTTCCTTCCACTTCACAATTTTGTGTCACTCTATGTTGGTCTATCACAAACTCCCAATAAAATAAATTTACGTTTTTGGTTGTAACATGACATGTGGAAAATTTCAAGGGGTATAAATACTTTTTCAAGGCCCTGTAGCATCTGTCCTTCTCACAAGTTGTGGGGCCACCACCTGATTTCTGTTCATGTTTTTCAAAACCATTTGTTTGCCAGATGGATGTTTGGGCCTCTGCTGTTGCATACTTCAGCTGCAAGGTGCTTCTAATTTCAATCCTACTTGTTTTGCCTGTGCTGTTGCTGTTTAGGCTATTTTGTTGCCCACTGCTCGAGTTATTGCTTGGAGACATCCCATGGTCTAGGGACCAATCTTTGAGTCTTGCGCGATTAGGATAATAGAAATATTTATGTTCCTGTAAATTTAATTTGCCACCTCCCTTTTTCTCTGTAGTCTCCAGATTTCTTGCTAAACTCCCCCCCCCCAAAAAAAAACCTGGAGCCTCACTGAGTGGGTGGGGTTATAAACGCATTAGGGGGTGGTCTCAGTGAAGCTTTTCCAATTGTCCAATCACCTGAAGGTTGCGGTCTATAAGAATCAATTCATGTGTTCTGTACTGTACGCTAAGATATTGAATTTACATGTATATTTAAAAAAATACTTTTTTCAAGTTGAAATAAGTCAGACCAACCTGCTACTGTACAGGGAGTCCCCGAGTTACGAACACCCGAGTTACGAATGACTCCTACTTACGAACGGCCTCAAATGCCAGCCACTTGTGCTCCAAGCTGGTCCTAGATACCACTGAGCACCTCCGAACACATCCCACACTGCTATGGGTGTGCCCGGCCAACTCCCTTCGGACAAAAATCCACAGAAAAGTTTGTTTAAAGTCCGACCGTGTGTACGAGGCTTTAGTGTAACTTCCGGGTGGAACACTGCATTCGCAAGTGTAACTTCCGCGTGTGCATGGATGTGGGAGGTTCCGGGCGCTTTTATGTTATCTGGGGCTCTTCTGGCCATGTAGTACTGCAGTGTGGGATGTGTTCGGAGGTGCTCAGTGGTATCTAGGACCACCTTGGAGCACAAGTGGCTGGCATTTAAGGCCGTTCGTAAGTAGGAGTCATTCGTAACTCGGGTGTTCGTAACTCGGGGACTCCCTGTACAGTAGCAGGTTAGTCTGACTTATTTCAACTTGAAAAAAGTATTTTTTCATGTATCTTTAGCAGCATCACATGCTTTTTTTTTATCAAACAGTAAAAGACAGACTCTCCACCGGCAGATAGAAACTGGCCAATGGTTTGCTGTGGTGTGCCTGCTCTCACTGATGCAAAACTGTCTTGCAGCTTGCCAATTTCTATCAATCTCTAATTAGGAATAGGAGACCGCAGATGACGCAACAGTGAAAAATTGGCCAGCAGAACAATATTAAATAGCAAGACTAGGTCTAAATTTACAGGAAGTGAAGGAAAATCTTCTAATAGGAATATACAGTATGTTTTAGGGACATCTATCACTAATAAACCCCAATGTGATGAATAAATGTACCCCATCATATGCAAATAGTGTGCCAGGTATGGGCTGAAAGCAGCAGTACAGTACAATATAGTCACTGCAAATCATGCTTATATAATGAGAAAATGTGGTAGATCGCATGTACTTACAGTATAAAATAAACTATAGATAGAAACATATCATATAACACAATATATTTTTTGTTTTCGTTTTGTCCAGTTGGGAAGATTTCCCCTGACCTCTCCCAAAGACCGAACAGAACAAGTGGACAAGTCTAATTGCGCGTACGCACGATCGGACCTTTGTCCGACCAAACTTACATCGGAATTCCAACGGAATTCCATCGGAAAAAAATAGAACATGTTCTATATTTAAACGCCAATGGAATTCAACGGAATTTCTCCGATGGGGCCCACACACGGTAGGAATTTCTGATGAAAAAACTCTGTCTGACTTTTTCCATCGGGAATTCCTATCGGGTGTACAAGGCATTACTCAATCTTTCTGACCATGTTTTATTTTTACACCCATATTTATGATGTAACATGAAGCATGGTGGTCAGTCTACTCCCCCTCCCCCTTCCCAGTTACAGGGAGCTAGGGGTTTTTCTCCCTGTTGGCTCCTGTCAAATTTGAAATTGGCACAGATGGGCATGTCTCCGGGATCCACTGATCACATGTGCAATGTTTTCCAGGCTTCTATATAAAAATAATATTAATAAATTCACATTATTTATTTATAAATTAAGACAGGTGCGTTTATAGATTTCCTCAATTGTGGACTTTGCCTTTAAAGTGCATGTAAAGGCAAACTTTTTTTGTTTTGGAATGAGCACTGAATGGGGTCAGGTTTTTTTTTTTTGCCTTGTGCCCCCATTTTGGAGATTCATCCTTCTTTTTGTCCAGGGGACTCTTGACACCTAGACAAAGTAATTGGCTATCCATAGGCGATGTCGCCAAAACAAGAATTGAAGGAAAATCCTCCAATGTGGACACCTGTTCCTAAGGCAACAAGAGGTGTATATCTGTTCATTTTATAGAAATTTCCTTTCATTTCCTGGGCAGGAAGGGAATAAAAACCTCCCCAGTGGGAAATGGGGCAGCAAAAAAACTAAAAGGGGCTTCAACCAATTACATACTCTGGCAAAAAAAATTTGTGTTGAGCCCTAAGAAAAAAAATGGTTTTATAGAACTCCAATCTATGTTTACTGTACATATCCACAATATCTTTCGTAGGTCTTAAGGCCCGTACACACGTCAGACTTTTTGCCAACAAACTTCAAAATGAAAGTTTTCCAAAAAATCCGACCTTGTGTACGCTCCATCGGACAAACTTTTTCGATTTTCATCGGACAAAAGTTCGCTCTGCAAACGGAAAAAAATTTCGGCAACAAAAGTCCGATGGTGCAAAGTCCGACCGTGTGTACAGAAATCCATCAGACTTTTGACCGAAGTACAAATACGCATGCCCAGAACCAATGTTAAAATCAACCAACAATAGTAGACGTTGACCAAAGGGTGGTGGTAAAGAGCAGAAAAGAGCAGAAAAACCACGTGATGTTGGGAAAGTTTTGGGAAAGTTTGCAGAAAAGTCCTGCCATGTGTATGCCATGGGTGTACCTGGCCAACTCCCTTCGGACAAAAATCCACGGAAAAATTTGTTTCAAGTCCGACCGTGTTTACTGATGCACACTGATGAAAATATGACCGGACAGTGTGGTTTACGGTAATTTGTCTGTTCATGGTCCTACAAAGTGATTTATACAAGTAGTGCCAGATCCAGACCTTGGGGTGGATGGGGCACTTCAAGTTGGGGGGCCCCCCTCAACATAGAAATTAAATTATACTATATAAATTATAGGACAGACACTGAGGACTGAGAAAATAACAAGTTTATTCTAACCTAAGGAGTAGAGCTTACGCAAGTGCAAGTCGACAGAGAGAGTTAACAATATATGATATTCCTGAAATGAGAGAGCGACTCCCACTGGTTAGGAGTCAACTTCTTCACCACTACGCACGGTGCAAGGCACATAAGGAACGAAGGTCCTCTACTAGATTGATTGGTCCTCTGCTGAATTAGTCTAACACTGTATGTCATTCTGGCAAAAATTTCGATCCAGAGCCATGCTATGAGGAAGGCTTTGGCCGAAACGCGTTAGTTTTATGAGGATTGTACACTGCTATTGTGCCAAATAAAATGCTTATAAGAAGAAGATTTGGGTTGCCGGCGATTTATTCTATCCAGGGCCCTGTCTGTCTCGAATTTAACCAATCTCGTAATTTTGTCTTTTGCTAACAAATTTTAATCCTTTTCGAGATCAGTTTTGGATTTTCTCCTTGACTCAATAAGGGTCAAGCGGGGGGAGTGCACTTCTCTCTCATGTTTCTCATTGCGATAAATTGATGTTGGTCATTAACATAACTCCCACACGATGGGCTTGGGGCGGTTGCTTGGCACTTGCCAAAATGTTTCAAACTTTTCCCTTGTCCCACCCACTTGTCTCTCGTATACAAGGCAATAAATTATGCGACACAGCGATGGTAAAACAAACCACCTGAATAGTAAAAAATTATGAGACGTTAAAATGTAAAACATCTGCCAGAAGCCCTTGTCCTTTTCTTTTCCTCTGAAGTCAGGCTTAACTGTTCCATATCCTGACACCCACACAGACTTTGTTAATTTTTTAAATAATAAAACGTATTTTATGATGATTACATATTTTTATAAAGGAAGTCTGGAGCCCCCTCTGGCAGGGAGACCCGAGGCAATTGCCCCCTTATGAATTTGGCACTGCATTCAAGGCTTCTATGATCTGGACCTTCCCCATAACTACTGCATATTGCACTATTCATATTAAATATGTGTACACACAAATAAAATACAGGAAGCTACATTGTTACATAAAAATATAAATGTATTTATCAGATAAACTGTACAAGTCACTTCACAATGGTGATGGTGTTATTTTAATACAGTTCATAGAATGCAATTTGGTGCATAATGAATACTGTATATGGATAAACATCTGTTATATATTCAGGAAAAAACATCCAGTACGTAATATACATTTTCCATAGGTATAGCATTGTGAATATATTTTTAGCAAATTAGCCAACATCTCAAGGTCTATTCAAAGGGAGTCTATTGCAGCAAGAAAAAAAAAAAACAGTTTGTGAAAAAAGAAGACAAATACTAAGATTAATTTACTGCATATTTTTTAACAGCTACCGTAGTGTTTAATCTACATTTTTTTTTTTTGTATGCCAATATACATCAAGTACTTAAATCAGCACAACCTGATTATATAATTATATCACTATTTTGTCGTCCATGTTTGTTTCATCAGGGATGTTGTAAATCCACAAGGTTCCAAATAATGCCACCAATGTTAGGTGTGTGCTTGACCACATAAATGTATGTACATTGCTTGATCACTATTAAAACAAATCTAATACTGTGAGTAGTAGCCAGTGCAAGTTATGATGGCAAATACAAGAACAATTTATGGAATTGTACAGTTGTATCTGCCATTTGGCTTTAGGCAGCAGGAACCGATCCAGCCTGAGACATTTGCTTTGTGACCTTTTATGGATGAATACTGTCAGTCTGAATTTATCACTGCAGTGGACAAAAAAACTTCAATTGTTCAATCATCCTCCATCAAAACACTGGAATGTTTGGAGCAAAATAATGGCTGGTATTTATTAAAGTGGAAGTAAACCCTCCTATCATTTCAGGCAGGGAAGCTGCCATCTTGACCTCTGTTTAATCTTCAACTGCCATGATGCTGCACATGTGATCAATTATGACACCAGCCATTGGATGGTTTGACAGTTTGGTTGAGAGTACAACCAATGTGACAGTTAGCATTCCCGGCATGCCGGGAATGTGACTGCTTTTTGAAACTGTTAAATCGATGGGTTTACTACCACTTTAAACAAATGCATCACCCACGCCGATCCTTAAAAGCTAATTTTATGTACATCGATTGAACATAAAAAAATAATAATTATGAAATGTACGGAAAAAAGACTAGCGTGTGTAGAGGATAGCTGGTAAAAAACCTCAAGGTATACTGGGCTGTTGGTCTACTTTTAATGGATTTCAGTAGTCATTTTCTACAGCAAAAAAATGGAACATGTCATAAAAAATGCCCAGGGGGTTTGTGTTTTTCAGCATAGACATGTCACTATACACAATGTAATTCTGTCCACCTACAAACCCGCCCTAAAGATTTACTACAAGCTGCATGGATCCTTCAGAAAGTATATTTTTGGACATTATTTAAATGTCCCCACAGACTGAGATCTAAGATCCTCAGATCCCCTAGGAACAGGCATCTCTGTCATACAGATATTAAAGCGGAGTTTCACCCTAAAAACAAACTTTCTATTAACAGCTTGCCTTTAATGTAAAAAAAATAAAAAAAATAAAAACATTTTTTACTCACTTTTATCTGGCTGTTACTAGGCAGATTTCGTAATCTGCCTAGTTCCTGGTCCTAGGTGGTTCAACTTCCTGTCCTAAGACCCCATTGCCTCCTGGGAAATGATGACACTCATTTCCCAGGAGTCTATGGGCATTACTGTGCCTAAAAATCGCCCAGCATGCACCTCTCCCTGAAAACCAGGAAGAAAAAAGGAACTGAGCTTCACATGCCCACACATATGATGGATATGGCCACAACATGAGCTGGAGGATATAAGGCAAGTGTTTTCAATGATTTCTGGAACGGTTGGGGAGCTATTAATATTTTTTAGGGACTATTTAATGTGATTTATTTTAGCTTGCAAAAAAAAAAATATGCCCGGAACCCCCGCTTTAATGTATAAACTGAAGGGAAGATTAAAAGATAGTGCAGGCACAGCTTGTCACAGAGGCAAACTGTAGCAATCGGGACACTTTATAATTTGCCCACCTAGTTGCTCCCTGAGACTGAGTAGTAGTTCCATAGACATGAAATCTCCATCCAGTCTGGCCAACAATAGTCAGATGGTGGTAATGTCATTTACATCTGCAGATGGGTTACAGAGGACTACCCAGATCAAATAGCATAATTCAATGTAGTAACCAATGATCCAGCACATTTGGAGGTACTAGGGGGCTACAATGAACATATTGTAACATCAGTAGCGCTTGTTACTGCACACAAAGATTTTCTAACATGCCAGAATATCTTCCTATAACCTAAATGATCTTGCTTCTTTATCAGAAGATGAAAGGCAGGTGTTCATCCATATCTGCACAGCTTCCAGTTGGGAAGATTCTGGTGCTACAGGCAGACTGGTCTTCCTCCCGTCATTCGCAGGAAGACATCTACCCATCTAAAAGGTTTCCTCACACAGATGCCCCTTTCAGATGCTGAGTATTACCATCAACAATCATCATACAAATTTGCACTGTTGAATTTGCATGCAAAGGCCACTACTTTGGGGTGGGAGGAAAGTGGGGCACTGATCTTCTGAAATATATATATCCTGGCTGATTGGACTTTCCATACATCAGCTTAGGCAGGAAGAATTAGGAAGGTCCTACAGACTTCATTATGTGACCAAACTGGCCAATCTCTGGAGGGAGTCCAGGACTGCTGGTGATGTGTAGCTCTGAAGCTTTTTTAACTTATTTTTTATTTCCCAGTCCAAGTTTAGTGGCATAAAAAATGATTTTGTGGTGGTTATAGGCTCTAATCAAATTGCAACTATTTGGGGAGACTTGCAAGGCCTTTAAAGAGGAACTGGACCCATAAAATGAAAGTTATTTTTATGATATAGGGGGCATTTAGAAATGGTAATTGTGCCTAAGCAGTAACCTGAAAAGTTACCCTTTTGTTTTAAACAGTTCTGAAAAATAGCTGTGTACTTTCTGGTATGTGAGGATGCCTAGACACTGTGCCCACAGCTTCATAGCTGTGAGATCTAAGGTGCTGCTGCCTCTGATGGCTATTGTGGTGGTGTCACTACTATTTACTGTTGTTCCTACTGGAGGCTATAAAATGAGGAAGCAAGGACCCACCTCTACCTACATTGCCTCCATTCAGAGACACTGTGCAGAACAAAGCACCATAGGGCAGTAATGAGGGGAAAACCAGTTGCAGTAGACCAAATCAGGTTATACTGGTGACTAAACAATTTGCCTTTTTTTTCTTTTTTGCTTCAACCCCATTTTAAATTCTTTCACTGTTACAGTCAGTATAATGCTGATCACTGATTTAAAATCTGTTTCTAAACTAATTAGTATACTGTATAAAAATCATGTGCAAACAATTGTTTAGTACAAGGGTGTACCTGACTGGATCTAATATGGATGAGTTGTGTAGGCAGCCCTTCATAGTAAAAGGACCAAAGGTTCTGTTAATCATGACTGATCTGAAACACAATCAGTGCGGTTGATTTACTAAAACTGAAGAGTGCAAAATCTGGTGCAGCTCTGCATGGTAGCAAATCAGCTTCTAACTTCAGCTTGTTCAATTAAGCTTTGCCAAAAAAGAAACCTGGAAGTAGATTTTGCACTCTCCAGGTTTAGTAAATCAACCCAAATGTGTAACCAGCTTTAGGGTGTGCATACAATGCCATCAGATGGAAAAAAAAACACCTTTATATCACTAAGACCCCTTTCACACTGGGGCGGTGCGGACGTTAGCGGTAAAGCGCGCGCTGTTAAAGCAGCGCTTTGCGGCCGCTAGAGGAGCGCTTTTAACCCAGTCATAGGCTGCATTCACCTGATCAGAGTGATTTGCCGACATTTTTATTTGAGAGTTTTGAAAGCATATAGGAGCGTTTTAGAATTGTAATACAAGCATTTTACCTTTGTATTCTAGCTTCAGTTTATTTATTTTTGTTTTAGCCAATAGAAAGCATGAGGAGAAGGAGGCTAGGGGTGGAGAGCTGCTGTTTGGCAGGAAAACTTGCGACAAAGATTGTATAAACAGTCATGTCGCATGTTTTCAGGCGTTCCTATTGAAATCTATAGGGCCAAAAACATTCCAATCTGTCTGAAAAGAAACTCCTGTACTTTTTTGAGCAACGGGAATTTCACTACAGGGGCCATTAAAATGAATGGGATTTTGCTTGTTAAAGTGGTTGTGAACCCAACCACACAACCTGCACCTACAGGTAAGCCTAGATAAAGGCTTACCTGTAGGTGCAAGAAATATCTCCTTAACCTACACGGTTATAGACATATTTGCTGTAAAGCACAGCACTGATGACGTCACGCGCATGCACACTAGCGGGCCGGAATCATTGCCGGTTTTCTGAATGGATCTTGCCGGCCCGAGCGCGCATGCACGTGACGTCATCGTCGCTCCGGGCCAATCACAGTGCCGGAGCGACGATAACAGGAAGAAGATCGTCGGAGACATGGCGGCGGCCGGGAGGAGAAATTCGGGGGCTTCAATCTCAGGTAAGTCAATCATAATGACCTAGTATGCTATGTATACTAGGTCATTATGATATTCTCTTGCAGGGTAAGGTTTTAAAAAAAAAAATGAATTAGGGTTTACTTCCTCTTTAAGTGTCCTGGAGCTTCGAGCTACAAAACACTGAGGTGTGAATGGGGCCATATAGATTTTATGGAATTTCCTTATCTCTCCTAGTGTCTGGGTGGCATTTTAAAGATCACTTGGAGCCAATTTGATTACTTATAAAATATAGAGGAAAATGGATGCTGATTTATTGCTTAGGTTACATTAAGCATACTAGTGTGTCACTTCTTTCTACTCACGTATTAGTGTCAGGGATAGACTAGAAAAATAGACCCTGGTTTAAAAAGTCTACATGTAAGCATGCCTAAACACAATAAGACTATAATATTAATGAACTGGCATTGCTGTGTGCTCACATACAGTACTGGCAACCTGGTGCGGAGAATACAGTGGCTGCACATTTTGCATTATCCCCTGGCCTTTATTGATTGCATGCAATATTCAAATTTTCTGAGATTGTGGCTTTGGGGTTTTCATGAGCTGTAAGCCATAATCATCACAATTATGACAAATCACGGCTTGAACTATCTTGCTGTGCATGTAATGAGTCTATCTCATATATTAGTTTCACCTTTTAAGTCGCATTAGTGAAATAAATGAACTTTTGCATGATATTCAAATTTTTCGAGTTTCACCTGTATGTGCCCAGCTCAAATTTCATGAATCGGGTTTACATCCACTTTAAGCATTGCTCCCCCCCCCCCCTTCTATGCCACATTTAGCATGTCATTTTTTTTTGGAAGGAGCGGGTACCTAGTTTTAACAGGTACCTGCTCCCACTTCCGCTCAGGCGACTCGAGCGGAAGTTCGCCTCTCCCCCTCCCTGCAATCTTCTGGGATATGTCACAGGTCCCAGAAGATTGCCCGACCATTGAAGTGGTGCAGTGCGCACCCGGCTGTGAAGGCGAAAGCTGTCACAGCCAGGTGCCCACACTTGTAATGCCGGCCCCAGGGAGAGGCGAGGGAGAGAAGAGAGGGATTCTGACGTATTTTGACTGTGTTTAGAAATGCAGCCCAGATCTGTTGGTGTGAATGAGCCCTAAGACTGGGTTCACTGTTGATCTGCGGTAACACTTGTTTTACATGGTGTGCTGCAGTGCTATTCATTCCTAAAAGGCACCTTGACGCACTTTGCCAACGGACATGTTATGCCGTGTACACACGATCGGTTTTACCGATGAAAACAGTCCGATGGACTTTTCTCATCGGACAAACCGATCGTGTATGGGCCCCATCGGTCTTTTTTCCATCGGTGAGAAAAAATAGAACATGTTTTAAATTTATCCGATGGGAAAAAAAATGATAGCAAATTCCAATCGTCTGTGTGGAACTCCATCGGACAAAAAACACACGCATGCTCAGAATCAAGTCGATGCATGCTCAGAAGCATTGAACTTCATTTTTCACGGCTTGTCGGAGTGTTTTACGTCACAGCGTTTGGGACGGTCGGATTTTTGACTGATGGTGTGTAGGCAAGACTGATGGAAGTCAGCTTCATTGGATTTCCGATGGAAAAATCCATCGGGAATCCGATCGTGTGTACAGGGCTTTACAGTGCATTGCCAGCTTTAGTCTCTACATTCCTGTAAGTGACAGATTACACAGTATACAGAAAGCATACATTTCATGTACTTCTTCTGTACATAAAAGAAGGTGATTCATGCTTGTATACAACAATTAAATATAAAACATGTAAGATAAACACTCACTATACTAACAAGGTAACAATGGTATGAAGGTAGTTCTATAATAAGGAGTTAAACAAGTCAAAAGTTGGCAGTACCCATCAGATTCTGGGAAGATGCCCATTCACAAAATGTATGCCGGGTACAGAAATATGTATCGTGTACAATTGTTCAAACCCTTTAGGATGAAAAAAAGAAAAAGTAAAGATTGATAGTCTGATAGAAAGCAGACAAATTGCAGCTCTACAGATCAATAGTTCTAGTGCTGTTCATCTAAGAAAGATCTCATTTATGAACTATCATTTTACAATGTTTCTTAGCGGAATGAAATTTTGGTTTGATATTACCCATTTCTTCAGACCGCTATCAAGAGGTTGTGAACCGGAACAGAATAGTGGACAGAGCTGTGACATACTGTGATCTACATCTACAACCATGAGTCACTGGACAATGTTTAAGCAGCTTGTTTGCAGACATAAATATAAAATCCATGTAAATTAGAAATTAGATTTCTTTGTCCCATTGCCAGTGCCTCATAATCTTTGCTCTCTTCAATGACTATGCCAGTTCAAGTCTCTTTAGCATTCAACACACTTTCTGTTGTGTCAGATGTCTGGTCCCATCCAGGCTGCTACTTCACTACTGTGTCCTGCAGTAAAGTTAGCGGCCACCAGATGGAAGCACAGCAGAGGAGCAGGCATCCAACTAGGGATGAGCTCAGGCGTGTTCGCATTGAACACATGCAGAGCCCGCCAAGGGAGTCGGCACCATCGGAACCGCGCTGCGCTAATCACAGGCAGGGAGACATTGTCCCGATGCTCGGCTGCAGAGATCGGGAAATGTCTCCCTGCCTGTGATAAGCGCATCGCGGTTCCGACTGCGCCGACTTCCTTGGCGGGCTCTGCATGTGTTCAATGCGAACACGTCTGAGCTCATCCCAACATCCAACATTCCTACATGCATGTTGAATGCTGTGGAGTCTTGATTCGTCATAAACTCTTATAGAGAGGCAAATCAAAGCCCTGTAAAGAAAAGATCACTATACTTGCCTATTCTGCAGCTGCTCCCATCCAGTCCCAGGCTGAGCTGTCGGCGGCGACGTTTCAGTGTGTAGGAAAGACAGCTGACAATGGAAGCCCCATAGTAAGTCTAAGGCAGGCCATAGACCAGTGGTTCTCAACCCTGTCCTCAAGTACCCCCAACAGGCCAGGTTTTGGGAATTTCTAAGATAAAATAGCTGTCCAAAATACCAAGCCATTGAATCTGTGCAAGATAAAGGAAAACCTGCAAACATGGTCTGTTTGGGGTACTTGAGGACAATGTTGAGAACCACTGCCATAGACCGTGTGAATTTCTTTCCTGCAACCATGGGTTGCAGGAAAGAAATTCACACGATTCCCCCATCAACACAGACAGTGTTGACAGGGGAATCTCTCCTGCCAAGACATTGTCTTCTCCTGGCTGGGGTAGGGGTGGGAAACGTCTACACCGGGAGAAGACAGTGATTATTCTAAGTGGCTACAGCAGCCGCTTGAGATAATTGCAAGTGAATCCGGCAAACTGGTTGTGCCCAAGTTGATTGATCAACTTGGTACATTCAGCCTGCCCATTAATGGTTCAAATCTCAGCCAGCTCCTGCTGAACCAGTGGAGATTTGAACTGTGATGTCACTTCCCAGCCGTTGTCGGCTTTCTCCTGTCCACAGAGGAAACTGCTGAAGACCGGAGGGGCTTCAAAATAGGTAAGTATAGCAACCATTTCTTTAAAGGGTTAGATAGATTAGGCTTAGAATGTGGGTGGGAGTAGGTTTAGAGTTAGGTTTTGCATTTACTTCTACTGTAAAGGAATTTAACCATTTTGGACTAAGATTCTCTGTATGGGCAAACCCCCCCCCCCAAAAAAAAATAATAATTAAATACATATTTCAATTGATGGTGGATTGGATTTGCTGTTTTTTTTTTTTTTTGTACATTATAAACGACATTGTCTTCAACCGTATCCAATCATACACTAAAATGTACAATTGCATTGAGCATGGGAGGCAAGATTTATGTAGTTACACATACATGCACACTCCATAATATGAGGCACCCAGTGTCTGTAACATAACTAGGTAGTGTGGTGCTGCCCATAATAGTGAGGCATTGGCTTTTATTTTCATATCTTCGCAGAAAAATGATAGCTGAAATATGATGGCTTGTTTGGGCCAGATCAGAACTTTAGACGGAACTATCATGGGTCAACATCGGGTGCTTGAGCTGTTTTACAAAATTAAAAAGAGGCATTCTATGACACATAAAACAGCATATAAAATCATTACAAGGTGCAAACCATTGGTAAGCAAGGATCTCCCTTTAGAACGACTGACAAAGCCCTTGTGTGAAGAAAGAAAAGCGTTCAGGAATGATAGAGCAGAATTTTGTGGCACTGGGTCAGTAATGGGCCACATATCCTCTTTAACAGCAGTACCAATACACCAGTTCAGCAAAATGTTTCCTCCTCGTTCCACAGGAAGGTGCAAACTTCATTATAAAATCCACAGCTCCATAGATAAAGTGCTCTATTCTGCGTATGTGAGGTCTTCAGAGCTGAAGTGCAGATGTGTCCAGGTGCATTCTAAGAGCAAAAGCTTGCCTGCAAATGAATCTTTTCATTCTTGCCATTGCTACTTATTATCCTCACATAGTGTGTGTTGTCACCCCAAAGGTATTAAAAGGACAGCTGGAGCCATTAGCCGACCATCTTGAATAATTAGCTTCTAACCAGCAGATGCAGTCATTTGCACTCCGTTCAAGTCAAGATTGTTTTATAATCGCCTCTGCATAATAAAAATGCCACGTGCTACTTGGATTGCAATCCCCACTCTTTAGTTGCCTTTTCTTGCTTCAGAATACTGTATGTGCATCCTTTAATCAGAAGGAGAGGAAAGAAGCATTAATTTAGGAGTCATTGCAAGATATTCATACACTGACAAAAGCAAAAATTCTATGCTGATTACTATCCGATTTATATCCATATTTTTCTTGCAGGCTAAAATTACTATCATCAATGATATAGGGTGTAGAATTCTATGCCTGGTAGGACAGACGCCTGTGCTGACCTGTTTTAGAAGTTAGTTCCCTTGCCCTTTATTCATCCCCAGCATGTGGTATTCTGTGTTGTTTGCTTCTTTATGATCAAAAGTTTCATGGATTCGATGCATTTATACCCCCATATTGGCAGTTTTTAAGGAAGCTATCAAGTTAGAAGTCAGTCATCACACAGGTTGTACAATGTTACATTACTGCTCCATTTTGTCTGGCATTAAAGGCTAACGCCATCTTTAGCAACACGTTACACGTGTGTTCAGGGTACATCATGACAGTGTGTGGGGGCTCCTCCAACCCCCCGCAGCTGCTATCACTTTTAAAGCAGTAGTAAACAGAAAAAAAAAAAAGTTTGCACCTGCAAGGCAATATCATAATGTGCTAGTATACACTGCATACTAGCACACTATGAAAGACTTACCTTAAAATGAAGCTCTCCAGAGGCACGCTCTCACCACTGCAGAGGCTTCCATCTTCACCTGGTCTTAATCACGAGTTTGCGGACTCCAGCCATCTAACTGGCCGAGCCGCGGCGACCTCACTCCCACACGGCACACAGCTCTGAAGGAACGGGACAAGTATTCCATTCCTTCAGAGTGCATGCGCTGGTGACGTCACCAGCTGCTGCTCGCTAGAATATGTTCTAAATGGTGCACGTTTAGGAGATATTCATTTTACCTACAGATAAGATTTATTATAAGCTTACCTGTGGGTAAAAATAAAAAACAAGAGTTTACCACCCCCTTAAAATCAGCATGGCTGTGTGAGGCTCTGCCTCCATAGCCGCTTCATTCATTCACATAAATCTGTGAATGAATAAAGTACAAGTCCCATCTTCCCCCACGGCGGATGGACTGTAGTTCTCAATGAAAAATACATGAAGGAGGAGTATACAGTCTATTAGGTTATAACAAAGAATACACAAGATGAAAGAGTTTACAGTCTATTAAGGTATATTTGACGATAAGAGCTTACCGTCTATTGAGTTATAATGAAGAATAAACAAGGGGTAAGAGCTTACAGTCTATTGAGGTATAGTGAAAAATAAACAAGGGGGAAGAGCTTCCAGTCTATTGAGGTATAATGAAGACAAAACAAGGGGGAAGAACTTCCAGTCTATTGAGTTATAATGAAGACAAAACAAGGGGGAAGAGCTTCCAGTCTATTGAGGTATAGTGAAGAATAAACAAGGGGGAAGAGCTTACAGTCTATTAAGGTATAATGGAGGATACAAAAAGGGGGAAGAGCTTACATTCTATTAGGATATAAGAGAGGATACAAAAAGGGAGAAGAGCTTACAGTCCATTAAGGTATCATGGAGGATAAAAAAAGGGGGAAAAGCTTACAGTCTATTCAGGTATAATGGAGGATACTGAAGGGGAAAGAGCTTACAGTCTATTAGGTTATAAAGAGAGGGATACTGGAGGTGAAATAATTTAAAATATTGTAGAGAATATAGTGATATAGAAGATTTCTTTGAGGTAAAAACACTTGCATTGTTTTCCTTAAATTACTGGTAAATGAACAGTGTACCCAAAAGGAAGGTGGCTTTGGCTGGGGAGAGCTCAAAGCTATTAGCCTCCTTATGTCCTTTTTTGGACTCTATATTGCAGGGACATGTAAATGCAATCTGAAATGTTTTAAGTAGGTCTAGAAGTCTGACCAGAGAGAGTGTCTTTTGCTTAGAAGTTTTAACTCTAGAAGGAGTCTGTCTCCCATCACACAAAGCTGGGAGGTATGTGAATAGGTCAGTATTTTGACCTGAACCAATTTCCCCATCTACACATTCAGTGTGAATGCGGGAGTCCTGCCAACAGTGTCATTGTATTCCAACAAAGTGGAGACCCCCCTGCCTCCCTGCTGTCAGAATACACAGATCTGTGCTTCAGCACTGATCAAACTAACATTTTCCAGCCATTCCATTTGTTAGAAGTCGGTCGAAAGATTGGCTTCTCTTGAACAGATTTGCTTCTCATGAACAGGTATGACCATACATTGATGAAAAGAACTGGCCAAAGAACTAGCCAAATTTCAATCCATGTATGGCCAGCTTAAAGGGATTGTAAACCCTCAAGGTTTTCCTTCTGCAGTGCAGCTGCCCCCCCAGAGTCCCCCTTTTACTTTCCTGAACCCAGGGGGACGGGGACGAGCACAGCAGCTACAGCCACTGTCCACACGAGTGCCCCCATGGAAAGCGTCTGTCTGTGGGGGCACTCGAGAAGAGGAGCCAGGAGTGACACTGAGGGACCCCAGACGATGAGGATCAGGGCCACTCTGTGCAAAACCCTTGCACAGAGGAGAGAAGTATGACATGTTTGTTATTTCCCCAAAAAATAAAAATCAAACCTTTACAACCCCTTTAAGGTTTCCGGTGATGTTGCTCGGAATAAGTGTTTTGGAATTATTTAAAACTTTTCCTATACATGTGTGTCTCTTATGGAAGCAGACATGGCAGTCTGAGAAGTTTTAACTTCATCAGAATGTAGTTTAGTTTTTCTTTACAAAACTATTGTATGCTTCCCCACAACAATCCTATGCATTTCAATATCATTTATCTGCTGCTGGGTCAGGCTGTGAAAACAAATTACAATTCCACAGAAATGTGCCCAGAGCCTCACAAAACAGGAACTGTGTGCTGCATTGTGAATTCGGAATGCGTTAAGCGCTTTCTTCCAAGTCTTATGGATTGCTTAAATTGTATAGAGAATTAGTTCTACTAC
The DNA here is from genome assembly GCA_029206835.1 of Rana muscosa. Lineage (NCBI taxonomy): Eukaryota > Metazoa > Chordata > Amphibia > Anura > Ranidae > Rana > Rana muscosa. The sequence goes on from CM055123.1 coordinate 195,622,773, forward strand.
ATCTGCCAAGGCTTGAAGCTCTACAACAGACTTCCCCTTGGGAAACAAATGTGCAAGTTATTGATAGATTAAATTTTAAGAATGACACATTGTCCCTGTTTAGAAACAAAATTTACTTTCCACTTGCTTCCATCGTTGTCCCCAATGAAAAACAGAGTACAGATGATGCAAACATCAGAGATAGGAATAATTTCTATCCAATCCTACAAAAAAAAATCTCTTTAAATTGGGTAATATTTGACCCTATCCTGTTTTGAAAGATCCAACTTGGGTAGGTTAAAAACCATCCTTATGTGGCAATGGTCCTGAAAGTCTTTTGCATACTGTATGTCTACAGATCTTTTTGTGGTAGATAAAATGGGGATGGTTTGGAACCCCTGTCAGGTTTTTATGGTTATCTGGGGATCCGCTAGAAAGTTTTTTTTCCTTGAAGCCTCGTATACACGACTGGTTTTCTCGGCAAGAAAACAGCTGGGAGAGCTTTTTGCCTAGAAAACCATTCGTGTGTATGATTTCTCGTCGGGAAAACTGCTGGGAATCTCGACGAGAAAAATAGATAACCTGCTCTCTATTTTTCTCATCCGGATTCTTGGCAGAGTTTTCCTGCCGAGAAACCCGGTCGTCTTTATGCTTACCTTGTCCAGGTAAACCCACACATGCTCGAAAGCATACAAGGGTAGTGTAGGGTGTAGCAAGATGGCGGCGACGGCATCGAATGTGATGAGCACAGGCTCCTCGTAGTCGATGACGTCACTGCGTTCTTGCCATTCAAAAGAACGGCAGTTCTTTTGAATTGCCGTGTGTACACTCGGCGAGCAAGGCAAGCTTGCCGGGAATCCCGTCGGGAAAACCAACGTTTTTTTTCCCGACGGGATTCCTGCTCGTGTGTACGAGGCTTGAGAGTGCTTTCACACTAAAAGCGCCCGGGTGTCGACAGTAAAACGCTGCTATTTTCAGCCGCGCTTTACCGTTGTTTTTGCAGTGCTTTTTGGCCGAGCGGGGCGCTTTTAACCCCCGCTAGTTGCCGAAAAAGTGTTAGAAGCGCCCGCAAATCGCCGCTGTTATTAGCTTTTTATTCCTCAAGCTGACAGCGTGTGGAGAGAAGAAGAAAGCCGATAACTGGCTTGTGTTAAAGGGATATCGGCACTGATTATCAGTGTCCTGATTATCAGTGCAGTCCCACCAGTGCTGCCAATTAGTGCCCACCAGTGCTGCCAATTAGTGCCCACCAGTGCTGCCAATTAGTGCCCACCAGTGCTGTCAATCAGTGCCCACCAGTGCTGTCAATCAGTGCCCACCAGTGCCTCCTTATCAGTGTCCCCTATCTGTGCCACCTACCAGTGCCCATCAGTGCTGCCTACCAGTGCCGCTTATCAATGCTACCTACCAGTGCCGCCTATCAGTGCCCATCAGTGCAGCCTCATCAGCGCACATTAGTGAAGGAGAAAAATTACTTGTTTGCAAAATTTTATAACAAAATTTTTCTCCTTCATTGATGTTGGCTGATGAGGCTGCACTGATAGGCTGCGCTGATGGGCACTGGTAGGCAGCACTGCTGCTTATCAGTGCCACCTCTCAGTGTCCTTCAGTGCCACCTATCAGTGACCATCAGTGCAGTCTCATCAGCGCACATCAGTGAAGAAGAAAAATTCGGTGTTTGCGAAATTTTATAACAAAGAAAAATGTTTTGTTTTTTTGTAAAAATTTTCAGTCTTTTTTTCGTTTGTTTAGCAAGAAAAAAAAAAACAACCCAGTGGTAATTAAATACCACCAAAAGAAGGCCCTATTTGTGTGAAAAAAATCTTAACGATTTCATATGGGTATAGTGTTGCATAACCGCGCAATTGTCATTCAAAGTGTGACAGTGCTGAAAGCTGAAAATTGGCCTGAGCAGAAAGGGGGTGAAAGTGCCCGGTAGGTGAGTGGCTAAATGCTTTGAAAATGCCTGCTGAAACAGATAGCCTTTAGCATAGCCTTTACAAGTCAAGCATGAACAATGTCTGTGTGTATGGTAGGTAAAGAATTCAGGTAGTACACTTTGAGATCAAGGATGATATATTTTCCTCCTCAACTACTAGTCTATAAGATTGAAAAAACATGGTAAAGCATAGGAAGGTTGTATGCGGTGATTGCGGTCAATGCGTGTGAATCAGTATTGATCAATCAAGCATGCCAGAGTTACTTGGTTTAACTACTTGTATAGCCAGAAACCATAAGTGAATTCAATTGTACTCTTTACATTGAAGATTTTAATGAGCTAGCACATCGATTTGCTGGATCAGGCTGGAGAGAGGAATAAAGCAATCACTTGAGTATGTGAGCAGAAAAGACTCAGCTAATTCACAGCATAATCATTCTGAGGTTACTTGTACTGGAGGATATCCAAGCTGGAAAGAACACTCACAATTTTCATTTCATTGTAGACCTTTTTCCTGGATTTTGGCAGTAAAGGGGTTGCACTTGCAATATAAACTTCTGATTAAGGAGTACATTGCAAAGTACACTAGGTGAATATGAATGTAAATTTAGTCTTTGTATTAGGCTATTAGAATTTAATCTACGATGAAGATAGGACTAAATCTACCATGAAGATATTACTAATTATTTTTTCCAAATGATACAATTCTCTATGTATCATATCCCCCTCCATGTGGCACCTCAGTGAAAAGCCGCTTCTCTAAAAATATGACTACCTACTTTATCGACAGAAGAATGAGATTGGTATTGGGGACCTCCATGGTCTACTACTCAATAGGAATCTATAGAAGGTTGGCCAGAAGTTCTTCAACAGAAGTCAAAAGATATTCAACTAATGCAGGATTGTTCCTTGCAATGGTTGCTAGAGTGACCATGTGTGCTGGCACAGGTCTAGGGCACATGATTAAAAAATAGCCCTGATCGGGATCTTCCTTTTTTTGCTCCCCTTTGGACTGCCAAATATACAATTTATAGTGTTACCTGTTCGATAATGCAAAAATTACCCGTTGATTTGGCCATAAATCTTGTGAGCTGAGAACTTACAGTGCTTTCTGCCAGTGTACAAGGAGGAGTTCATGGAGATGAGGTGGAGGGAGGAGATAGAGAGGTCAGAGTTCTTTCTATTTCCCCATGTGCTTAGGAATTCAGAGCTGTGTTCCCATGTCAAAGCGGTAGATAGGCTACAGAAGTATGCCATACATTGGCAGCGGGGGGGGGGGGGGGGGGTTATAAAGTGGTTCTAAAGTCAGAAGATTTTTTTACCTTAATGCAGTGCGAGATCAAGCCGCATTGTGTGGGTCTATAGACACACAAATAGTGGCTCAGGATCGAGCTTGCATGAGTGCCCCATAGCACATGGCTTGCTATGGGGCACTCAGCAGTGGGGAGGAGCCAGGATCACTGGCGGGGGCCCAGAAAAGGGGAGGATCGGAGCTGCTCTGTGCAAAATTATTGCACAGCGCAGGTAAGTATATAACATGTTTGTTATTTTTTTTTTAAAAGAATTCCCTTTACAATCACCTCCCCCTCCACGTATGTATGTAAAAACAAACGTCAATTGCATTAGGCAATACACATTGCGCTGTGTGCTGGACTGATAGCAATAACTAGGGCCAGTATTCATAGTTATCTCTAAACTGATGACCTGTTTGAAGCTTTTTAAAGCGTCACCTATGAAAAATGTGGGGTATTGAAGTTTGTCGCCGTCACACAGGTGTTTGCAATTTCAAGCCTTGACATGCTGGGTACTTATTTACTTAGCACAACCTCATCTTTTACATTTTACCAAAAATGGGTAACATATTGTGTTTGTAGGCACTAAAATAACTTCATGCATTTATTTTTTTTGCTGGAAATTTGCATTTGATAAACCATTGCCCTAATATCATGTGACGTAAAAAATTGGAACACCACCATTTTATTCTCTAGGATCTCTGCGTTCAAAAAATATGTACTATTTAACTGATCTTCAGGCCCAAAATAATTTTAACATACGTGCAAAAAACACCAATACTGCTCTGGCAGTGAGAGGGATAAAAAATTGGGGAAATAATAACGTCTTCCAGAGGTGTACAAAATATATATTAGCACTCTTGAAAGAAGTACAGAGGCTCCTCCCACCAGTCTTAATCTGCCTGCATTCCATAGAGATCCAGTGAGGACATTAATAGGTCTAAAATAGGTATGTATTACAATTATTAGCAAGTTCTTGATCTAAAATTTGGCTTTAATCTGGTCAGTGGATTATTTACCTGAGATAAATTGGCCTATGGATTGTCTGCAGGATTGTTTCCTTGTTTAAACATTATTGATCAGATACAACAACAATCATTAGGTTAGCAGAGTATACAATTGTACATCATACAGGTAAGGTATACATGCAATAATAAAGTTCGACTAGCACGTCGGCAGACTTGGATATGGGAACCTTAAGGGCCTTCCATCCAACAAGGGAGGAAAAAAACGAGAAGACAAACTAGGTAGTGATGTCAGAGGAAGAGGGAAATTTACGGTAGGAAGTAGTAGAGAGGGGTGGAAGGAGGGGATAGATAGGTGGAAAATTGTGTCTGTGGGAGCAATGAGCACAGCAGCTGTCCAGTAAAGGGCTTTAGGTCCTGTCCCTTGGCACCTTTGGGTAGTCCCACTATCTAAAGATTGTTCTGACGGTACAGAAAACCTGGGAACTTAGGATATTATTATACCCCCCACAAATGGAAGCTGCTAGTCTTAAGCAGGGTATACATGGATCAAAAATCGTCCAATTCAGCAGCGGCTTCTGTTGGACGGTCATGCTGGAAAACCAGCATTTGATCAGCGCATGCAGCCAAGGGGGGAGGACCTGAGGATCTGCTGTCAGAATACAAAATACAAAGACACAGTGGGAAATTCCTGCATCCACATCGCTTGCGTGGATGCAGGGGTGTTTTTTTTTCTTCCGTTCAACTAAAAAAAAAAGTCAGTTTGCATACTTTAGGCACATTTGACACACTTGATGGGGGGCTACCATGTGGCCCTGGCTCTTAGCCTGGAATGTATTTAGCAGTGGAGGGGTGCGCTATGTATGGAATGCACGGTGGAGGGGTGCGAAATTTATGGAATGCACGGTGGAGAGGGGCTGCTCTTTGTATGCAAAACCCGGCAGCCAGTGCAGGCTCCAGGGGCAGCTTAGCTGCTTTGAGCCCCCCTACAATGGCTGGGCCCTGGAGAAAGCATTGATGTCTATGAAGCTAGTATTTTTAGAAGCATGTTTTATTAAATTTTTTTGTGGGTCTGCTCTGGATGCTCCAGTTTCCTCGCATGGTCCTAGTTTTAAGGGCAAAAACTATACCCCATTATTTCCTTTGGTCTCCCTGCAGTTGATCTTTTCTGCATTAATGACTTGTCATGCCTTGTTCTGCACTCTGTGTATGTACAGGCAGCCATCTTCGTAGAGGCGGCGCTTTGCTTTCTCTTGTCAGGGCCTTTAGCAGGAAAAACAGTGAATCACATAGTATTGATATCACCAAACCTGAGGCCTCATTCACCGGGGGTGTACTTGAACTTCATCTGTGCCTAGGGCCTTGTTTGCCCACAAAGGATACACAGGTGTTCCTTACATCCATGTGCAGGCAGTCCCATTCATGTCTACTGGGACGCAGTGGCTGCATGGCACAGCCGCTGGTCCCAATTGGACAACCATACAGGTGCATGTCACCAAATCAAGACTGTCTGCATTTCATTCAGTGCATAGGTGTCCCACTGGTACGTGAAATTTTGGAGTCACTAAAATTTCAGTTCAAGCTCCCAGGTGCTAGAACGATCACCATCAATGCATTTGGGTAAGTGGGTCTACTTTTTGTTCAGATGGTCTGACATTTGTTTAGGATTTTGAGCTTTATTTAAGCCTGGTACACACATGCCAAAAATTGACTAGTTCAGCAGGAATAGGTCGACTTTCGATCCTGGTGTACAACTGTCTGTTCAACTGAAGCCGGTCTAATGACTAGCTTCTGCTAAACAAGCATGCTAGAAAACCAGCATTCAAACAGCGCTTGCAGCCAATTGCTGCAAGTGCTGATCAGTGTTTTCTGGCGGTGGGAAGGGGGGGTATTTCCCCTGTCAAAATACAATGTCTCAGCAGGAGACATCCCTGCTACAACAATGCTTGTGTTGATGCATGGATCTTTCAAGTTTTTTACATTCAACCCGCTGTTTGAATAAAAATAAAAAACTGTTTGTGTGTGTGTGCGCCCAGCTTAAGTCAACGCATTTTCCTTTAAAATCAAAGCCCATAAAGATGTAAATAAATGTCTATGCCAGCCATCCTCACCCAGGATTCCTCCGGAGGTAGCTAGGGGTTCCTTGAGCTGTAGCAGATTGTCTCCCATTTAATTGTGCCTGCATAGTTTCATGGCAAGGCCACTTGGCAGAGTTAGCTGCATGGCACCAAAGACCTTTTTAGTTCTCTGTAAGGGGGGTATTTTTCCCACAGACTACCACTGTAAGAGGATCATTCTTCCCACTGCCCCCCATTGTAAGGTGGCATTCTTCTGACTGAGAAAGGTTTTTCGCTGCTGACCTCCAATGAATTGGTTTTCACAGGGCTTCCTTTAGGCTTGAAATGATCTCAAGGGTTCCTCTGGGGTTTTAAGGCCGAGAAAGGCTGATCTATACTAAAAATGCCTGTATTCCTGAATTCTGCTTTGCTTTCAGTTATCCTTTAAACACATGCATTATTAACAAATAATAGAGACTACTTTTTGCATTAAATGTTTTTATTGCCAAACAAAATAATGTTAATGGCTTAACATTTTGCGGTTTATATAAACATTTCTCTTTATATTTTTCCACCAACTTTCATATTTTCCTTTAAACCATAAAATATTTTAGTCTTGCTAAAAACGCTCAATTTATTTAGTGACAAAACCCTTTTGTCTTTTGCATATAAAGATAATTTGTAATATCTGAGGTTTCTGTAAACATTTAGGGTTCATTCACACCTAAGCAGTCCGTTATATTGCGCCGTAATGTGTGTTGCATTAAAGCCCAATTGAACTTTGAGTTTAAATCTGCTAAATACATTCCAAGCACATACAAAAACGGTGCAAAGTCTCACAGTTTATTTTCTTTAGACAGCAGCCACAGCCAGAGTAGAAAATCCTGTCTTGCGCCAGCATGCTGTAGACTGGCGTGCTTGTTCTTTGTATGAAAAATGCTAGTCTCTGCTCTACTATGCCCCCTTCAGGGGCATAGTAGAGGGCCTATAGCTCTGCAATGAGCGAAGCTCAAGCTCCCTGCTGATTGGAAAGCGCTAGCCCAGAAGGGGGTGTAGCATGATGCCAAGGGACAGGCTTTGGCTGCTTTTTAACCACTTGCGGACCACCCACCCGCAATGTAGTGTGGACGGATGGCCCATCCAAAGTGACATACCTGTACATCGCTGCCCACTTCCCGATATAGGGCATGTACGTGCCTGTAAATTTTTTGGTCTTTTTAAATTTTTATTGCAAAAAATTTAAAACCCAGTGGTAATCAAATACCACCAAAAGAATGCCCTATTTGTGTGAAAACAAATACCGTATATACTCGAGTATAAGCCGAGGCACCTAATTTTACCACAAAAAACTGGGAAAACTTATTGACTCGAGTATAAGCCTAGGGTGTCCATCTGCATGCCTCACTGTGCCTCACTTTGCCTCACTGTGCCCAATCTCCCTACCTGATCTCCGGCGCTGTGTGACTAGACTGACGTTTAACATGGGAGTCTATGGAAGGGGTGTCCGGCTTTGAAAAATCGGCCGTAGGTCCCCCAGACAACAAACTTTGCACACTTGTAGAGGAAGCGTGGGGCTACATGTGTGCCAAGTTTGGGGTCCAGGGGACCTACAGCTAGTCGGAATCAGGCGCACAAAGTTGAAGATGGACACAGACTCGAGTATAAGCCGAGGGGGGCATTTTCAGCACAAAAAGTTGTGCTGAAAAACTCGGCTTATACTCGAGTATATACGGTATATACATTTAGTTTAGGTACAGTGCTGCATAACTGCACAATTACCAGTTAAAGTAGAACATTGCTAAATAGCAAAAAATGTCCTTGTCATGATGGGTAAAATCTTTCAGAGCTCAAATGGCTGAAGAAAACAAGCTGTAGGACTGTGCACAACTTTTGCTTTGCCGCACCTGGAATGTATTTCCATGATTTATAGTAAATGCTCAGTTGGCCTTTAGGCCTGGTTCACACTGGGGCGACAAACGCTCCGACATTGGGAGCTCATGTCGCATGACGTGTGAAAATCAATGTTTCCCTATGGGAGCCGTCCTAACTGGTCCGACACATGTCGGTCCGACTTTGAAAATGCTCCCTGTACTACTTCTGTCTGACTTTGATCCGACTTCAGCCCATTGACTATCATTGAAGTCGGATCAATGTCGGACTGCAGTCTTGCATGGTCCGACTTTGGCATGCGACTTGTGCTGTACTGCTCTTGAGGGGGAACTCCAGGCCAAATTTTAAATAAAAAACCGGCGTGGGTTCCCCTCCAGAGGCATACCAGGCCCTTGGGTCTGGTCTGGATTTGAACGGGCACCCCTACGCCGAAAAAACGGCGTGGGGGTCCCCCCAAAATCCAAACCAGACCCTTATCCGAGCACACAACCTGGCAGGCCGCAGGGGAAGAGGGGGGGACAAGAGAGCGGCCCCCCTCCCTCCTGAACCGTACCAGGCCGCATGCCCTCAACATGGGGGTTTGGTGCTCTGGGGCAGGGGGGCGACCTGCGGCCCCCCCACCCCAGAGCACCCTGCCCCCATGTTGATGAGGACAGGGCCTCTTCCCGACAACCCTGGCTGTTGGTTGTCGGGGTCTGCGGGCGGGGGGCTTATCGGAATCCGGGAGCCCCCTTCAATAAGGGGGCCCCCGGATCCCGGCCCACCCACCCTATGTGAATGAGTATGGGGTACATCGTACCCCTACCCATTCACCTGGTGGACAAAAAATTGCAATAAAAAAACACTACACAGGTTTTTAAAGTAATTTATTGCACAGCTCCGGGGTCTTCTTCCGACTTCCGGGGGTCTTCTTCCGACTTCCGGGGGTCTTCTTCCGACTTCCGGGGGTCTTTTCCGACTTCGAGGGTCTCCGGTGTCGTCTCCCACTCTCCGGTTCTTTCTTCCGCCGGGCCTCCGCTAACTTCTTTTAGCTCTCTTGCTAACAGAGGCCTGGTCTTCCCGTTGTCTCGTCCGGCTCTCCGTTGTCCTTCTGCCGGCCCCTCCACTAACTTCTTGGTAGCTCTTTCCCTAGTGGAGGGGCCGGGCTTCCCGTCGGCTTCTTCTTCCCTCTTCTCCTCCTCGATGTTGACGCGTCGCTTCCTCCCGCTGTAATACTGTCTCTCCGCTCCGCTCCGCTCCGCATTAATATAGGCTTCTCATTTCGTCACAGTCACATGTTCCAGGGCACATGGCCCCGGAGCATGTGACTGTGACGTCATGGGAACATGTGACTGTGACGTCATGAGAAGCCTATATTAATGCGGAGCGGAGCGGAGAGCCAGTATTACAGCGGGAGGAAGCGACGCGTCAACATCGAGAAGGAGAAGAGGGAAGAAGAAGCCGACGGCGACGGGAAGACCGGCCCCTCCACTAGCGAAAGAGCTACGAAGAAGTTAGTGGAGGGGCCGGCAGAAGAACAACGGAGAGCCGGACGAGACAACGGGAAGACCAGGCCTCTGTTAGCAAAAGAGCTAAAAAGAAGTTAGCGGAGGCCCGGCGGAAGAAAGAACCGGAAAGCGCGGAGACGACACCGGAGACCCCTGAAGTCGGAAAAGACCCCCGGAAGTCGGAAGAAGACCCCCGGAGCTGTGTAATAAAATACTTTAAAAAGCTGTGTGGTTTTTTTATTGCAATTTTTTGTCCACCAGGTGAATGGGTAGGGGTACGATGTACCCCATACTCATTCACATAGGGTGGGGGGGCCGGGATCCGGGGGCCTCCTTATTGAAGGGGGCTCCCGGATTCCGATAAGCCCCCCACCCGCAGACCCCGACAACCAACAGCCAGGGTTGTCGGGAAGAGGCCCTGTCCTCATCAACATGGGGGCAGGGTGCTCTGGGGTGGGGGGGCCGCAGGTCGCCCCCCTGCCCCAGAGCACCAAACCCCCCATGTTGAGGGCATGCGGCCTGGTACGGTTCAGGAGGGAGGGGGGGCGCTCTCTCGTCCCCCCCTCTTCCCCTGCGGCCTGCCAGGTTGTGTGCTCGGATAAGGGTCTGGTTTGGATTTTGGGGGGACCCCCCACGCTGTTTTTTCGGCGTAGGGGCGCCCCTTCAAATCCAGACCAGACCCAAGGGCCTGGTATGCCTCTGGAGGGGAACTCATGCCGTTTTTTTAATTTAAAATTTGGCCTGGAGTTCCCCTTCAAGATTCATACCAAACACAGTGCCTGATATTGGCGGGGATCCAAGTCGGATCCCCGTTCATTGAAAGTCGGACATATGTCGGCTTCATGTCGCAGGGCAAAGTCGGATCCAAAGTAGGACAGATGTCGTGTCGCACTAGTGTGAACCCGGCCTTATGGTCAAACCATCAAAACAGATCAAACTTTCCACAAGCACCATTTTCCCGATTCAGTGTGTCACTTTTGATGATCAGTGTTCAAAGTAAATCACACATAGCATAATAAAAAATAAAAAAAATGCTTGCATTTGAAAAGTGGTTAAAGCGGAGCTCCACCCTAAATTGGCTCATCGGATTCCTCCCCCCCTCCGGTGCCACAATTGGCACCTTTCGGGGGGAGGGGGGGCAGGATACCTGTCTTTGACAGGTATCCTTTCCCACTTCCGGTAGTCCAGCCGCGGCCGTGACGTCACCGCGGGGCTACCTCCTCCCCCGGCCACCAGGCTAATAGGAGAGAGGAGCGGGGCCTCGCGCATGCACAGTAGGGTTCCCGACGTGAAGCCATAATGGCGGCGGCAGCACCCGACAGCTGATGGAAACATCAGCTGCGGTGCCGACATCGAGGGACTGCAGGACAGGTAAGTGTCTATTTATTAAAAGCCAGCAGCTGCAGTATGTGTAGCTGCTGGCTTTTATTTTTATTTTTCCCCGAACACCCCTTTAATATGCACTCACATTGCATTTTAATTAAATTGTATACAGGAAGGAAAGACACACAGCAAAAGTGAACACTAGTCACCAAGATCAAATACAAGATGTAAAGTGTTTCTATGGTCAAAATGTAAAATCATATTTAATTTCTATAATAAAGGTTGCCTCTACAGTAAATATTGGAGATGGGGGGGTGCCTTTATCCCGAATGAAATTGATAGGGAATGGTGGGGATATATATAGGGATAACTCCTAACTCCCTTATCGCCCAGTAGAAAGTTGGGACTATTACGGCACCCAAACAAAGCATAAATGTAAAATTTAAAACATTTTATTTAGAACATAATTGACAGAGAAGTCAAACAATTGATATATAGATACAAAATACATTCACATGACAATAAAAACAGGGGGAAATTTTTTTACAAACTCCACAGGTGTGCAGAGGAGTGGTACTGATATAGTTGACGATTCCCCGACATGTTTCGCGGTGTAAACCGCTTCTTCAGGAGGCGTCAAAACAGTTTAATTTCTACATTACACTTCAATTATTTCTAGCCTACTTCTATTAATCTGAACAGAATTCACAGAACCTGCCTTCAGAACTACAGAGGTGATGAGAGGAGGAGTTTTGGGTCAGTACAGGAATCATTGCTTGCAGGCAGCAAGATACAATGGGATATAGACTGATCAGCCAAACCATTATGACCACTGACAGGTAAAGTGAATTACATTATTTATTTCATTACAATGGCAATGTCATGGGCCGGATTGACGGCTAGTGGGGATACAGGAGGTGGATCCTCTGTACCAGAGAGGGGATGGCACGGGTCGTAATGAGGGACCGGTTCTAAGCAGCTACCGGTTTTCACCAGAGCCCGCCGCAAAGCGGGATGGACTTGCTGCGGCGGTAGCAACCAGGTCGTGTCCTCCAGTAGCGACTCCACCTCTCTGGCGGCTGATATAGGCGTGGTACAAAAGGACTAGGCAGAGGCAAGGTCAGACGTAGCAGAGGGTCAGGGCAGGCGGCAATGGTTCGTAGTCTGAGACAATGGCAGCAGGTCAGATACACAGGCAAGGCAACTCACAAAACGCTTCCACAGGGTACTAAGACAACAAGATCCGGCAAGGACAGGAAGGGGAAGTGGGTTTATATCAGATTTGGGTGTGCACACAGTAATTGGACCAGGCACCAATCAATGGTGCGCTGGCCCTTTAAATCTCAGAAGGCCGGCGCGCGCCCTAGAGCGCAGCGGGGCCGCGCGCGCCGGGAAGGAGCAGGAGGGGGATGGTGAGTAGGATGGGATGCGATCCGTGGACGGAGATGTGCCGCCGCGTGGATCGCATCCCCGCCGGTAACAGAGCAGTGCCCACGGCCAGGGGGGCTGACCGGAGCGCTGCAGGGGGACCGATGCCGCGAGCGCTCCGGGAAGCATGGGACACCCGGAGCGCTCGGCGTTACAGTACCCCCCCTTAGGTCTCCCCCTTTTCTTGGAATCCAAGAATCTACGGATGAGCTCCTTGTCTAAAATGTTGGTCTCAGGCTCCCAGGATCTCTCTTCAGGACCACAGTTCTCCCAATCAATTAAAAAAAATATTTTACCTCGGATGACCTTGGAGGCAAGGATTTCTTTCACCGAGAAGACATCGGAAGAACCAGAGACAGGAGCAGGAGCAGGAGCAGTGACCTTGGGGGAAAATCGGTTAAGAATGAGGGGTTTGAGAAGAGACACATGAAAAGAATTGGGGATACGAAGAGAAGGAGGAAGATGGAGTTTGTAAGAGACAGAATTGATTTGGTTTTTGATTTTAAAAGGTCAGAGGTAACGAGGGCCCAGTTTGTAGCTAGGTACCCGAAACCGAACATATTTGGAGGAGAGCCACACTTTGTCCCCAGGGACATAGACAGGAGGAATTCTTCTTTTTTTATCTGCATGTCTCTTCATGCGGGCAGAGGCCAGTGATAGCGACTTTTGAGTCTCTTTCCAGATAGAGGTGAAGTCTTGAGTTAATTCATCCACGGCAGGAACTCCAGAAGAAGTGGGGATGGGCAGGGGGGGCAATGGGTGACGGCCATAGACCACAAAGAAAGGTGATTTGGAGGACGATTCAGAGTTCTTGAAATTGTATGAGAATTCTGCCCAGGGCAATAGGTCGACCCAATCGTCTTGACGGGCGGAGACAAAATTTCGTAAGTAGTCACCAAGGACCTGGTTAACTCTCTCCACCTGTCCATTGGATTGCGGGTGATAAGCGGAAGAAAAATTCAACTTAATCTTTAGTTGAGTACAGAGAGCTCTCCAAAATTTTGAGATTAATTGAACGCCTCTATCAGAGACGATATGTGAGGGTAGCCCATGGAGACGGAAAATTTGAAGAAAAAAATGCTTCGCCAACTGAGGTGCAGTAGGCAGACCAGGAAGCGGGACAAAATGAGCCATTTTCGAAAAGCGGTCAACGACCACCCAGATGACAGTGTTACTATGAGACAAAGGAAGGTCCGTGATGAAATCCATGGCAATGTGGGACCATGGTTGTTCAGGCACAGGTAGAGGAAGGAGAAGACCTGCAGGCTTCTGGCGTGGAGTCTTGTCACGTGCACAGATAGTGCAGGCCCGTACAAAGTCAGTCATATCTTTTTCCTGGGTAGGCCACCAATAGTGTCTGGCCATCAATTGTATGGATTTTTTGATCCCAGCGTGACCGGCTAGATGGGAGGAATGGCCCCACCTGAGTATCTGGAGACGAAGGCATGGAGGAACGAAAGTTTTTCCTGGAGGAACTGGCACCAGAGAAGCAGGAGCAGAGGAAATCAGACACTCAGGGGGTACGATGTGTTGAGGGGGAGTCCCGGTTTCAGAGGCATCGGAGTAACGGGACAAGGCATCAGCCCTGACATTCTTGTCTGCGGGACGAAAATGGATCTGGAAATTGAACCGGGCAAAGAACAATGACCACCTGGCCTGGCGAGGATTTAAGCGCTGAGCGGACTGAAGGTAGGACACATTTTTATGGTCAGTGTAGATGGAGATAGGGTGAAGGGATCCTTCCAGGAGATGTCTCCACTCTTCTAATGCCAGCTTGATGGCCAACAGTTCACGGTCACCTATGGAATAGTTTTTTTCAGGAGGGGAGAAGGTTTTAGAGAAAAAAACACACGTGACGTTTCCTCCTTTAGCGTTTTTTTGAAGAAGAACAGCTCCGGCTCCTACCGAGGAGGCGTCAACTTCAAGGAAGAACGGCTTTATGGGGTCTGGTCGAGACAGGACAGGTGCAGAGGAGAAGGCGGTCTTAAGGCGAGTAAAGGCTTCTTCCGCTTGAGGCGGCCAGGACCTTGGATTCGCGTTTTTCTTAGTCAGTGCCCCTATAGGAGCAACGATGGTGGAGAAGTGGGGTATGAACTGACGATAGTAGTTGGCGAATCCAAGGAAGCGTTGGATAGCACGGAGTCCAGAGGGGCGTGGCCAATCCAAGACTGCGGAGAGCTTGTCAGGGTCCATTTGAAGGCCTTGTCCTGAGACCAGATAACCTAGTAAAGGAAGGCTGCTGCGCTCAAAAAGGCATTTTTCAAATTTAGCGTAAAGATGATTTACGCGGAGGCGCTGGAGCACTTGACGGACATGGAGCCGATGTTCCTCAAGGTTGGTAGAGAAGATTAGGATGTCGTCAAGATAGACAACCACACAGGTATACAGTACGTCCCGAAAGATTTCATTGACAAAATCCTGAAAGACTGCAGGAGCGTTGCAAAGTCCAAATGGCATGACGAGATATTCAAAGTGACCATCTCTGGTGTTAAATGCGGTTTTCCATTCATCTCCTTCACGGATTCTGATGAGGTTATAAGCGCCCCTGAGGTCCAATTTCGAAAAAACTTTTGCTCCGCGCAGACGGTCAAAGAGCTCCGAGATGAGAGGCAGAGGGTAGCGGTTTTTAATAGTGATTTTATTGAGACCACGATAGTCTATGCAAGGGCGTAGTGATCCGTCCTTCTTGGCAACGAAGAAGAACCCCGCTCTGGCTGGAGAAGATGATTTCCTAATAAAACCTCTCTTGAGGTTCTCCTGTATGTAATCAGTCATGGCCTTGGTTTCAGGAGAGGAGAGAGGGTAAAATCTGCCACGGGGTGGTGTAGTACCTGGGAGCAAGTCAATGGGGCAGTCGTAGGGTCTATGTGGTGGTAAGACCTCCGCCTGTTTTTTGCAAAAGACATCAGAAAAGTCCTGATAGGCCTTGGGAAGGCCGGGCAAAGGAGTAGCGATGGGAACTTGACTGGTGGGTACAGACTTAAGACAATGCTTGTGGCAGGAGTAGCCCCAGGATTTGATGTCCCCAGTGGTCCAGTCGAGGGTAGGAGAATGACGCTGGAGCCAGGGTAGGCCAAGAAGGATGTCAGAAGTACAGTTCGGCAAAACAAAGAATTAAATTTTTTCTTGGTGAAGAACACCAACGGACATGAGCAGGGGTTCAGTGCGGTAACGCACGGTACAATCCAGATTCTCTCCATTTACAGAGGAAATGAAGAAGGGTTTGATGAGACGGATAACAGGAACGTTGACCCTGTTGATGAAAGAGGCTTCAATAAAGTTTCCTGCAGAACCAGAGTCCAGGAAGACCACCGCAGAGAAGGGGGAGCCAGCAGAAGGGGAAATCTGCACAGGAATAGTCAGACGTGGAGAGGAAGAATTCACACCTAGTAACGCCTCTCCCACGTTCACTAGGTGCGGGCGTTTCCCTGACGTAGAGGACGAATAGGGCAGTCCTTTAGGAAATGTTCAGAGCTCGCACAATAAAGGCATAAGTTCTCATTCCTACGGCGAGTCCTCTCTTGTAGGGTCAGGCGAGATCGGTCCACCTGCATGGCCTCCTCGACGGAAGGCATAGTATCAGGATGCGTTGGATTCAGGAAGAGAGGAGCCAGGCGCGGATAACGCCTGGTGCGAACAAGATCTTTCTCCTGGCGAAGCTCTTGGCGTCTTTCAACGTAGCGTATGTCAATGCGGGTAGCTAAGTGGATGAGCTCCGTCAGGGAGGAGGGTATCTCTCGTGCGGCCAGACAATCCTTGATGTGGCTGGATAAACCTTTCTTGAAGGTCGCGCAGAGAGCCTCAACATTCCAGGCTAGCTCTGAGGCCAGTGTGCGGAACTGTATGGCATATTCGCCCACAGAGGAGTTTCCTTGGACAAGGTTAAGCAGGGCGGTTTCAGCGGATGAGGCTCGGGCTGGTTCCTCAAAAACGCTACGAACCTCAGCAAGGAAGGATTGAACGGTGGCTGTAGCAGGGTCATTGCGGTCCCAGAGTGGCGTGGCCCAGGCCAAGGCCTTCCCAGACAACAGACAGACCACGAATGCCACCTTAGACCGTTCTGTGGAAAACTGGTCTGACATCATCTCAAGATGCAGGGAACATTGGGACAAGAATCCCTGGCACATCCTAGGATCCCCGTCAAATTTCTCCGGAAGAGACAAGCGGATCTTCGAGGTAGTAGCGGCAGCTCGGAAAGGGGAAGATGCTGGAGCTTGTGGTGGCAGACGCTGCTGGATCATGGCGGTCAACTGCGACAGCTGCTGTCCTTGTTGGGCAATCAATTGTGACTGCTGGGCAACCACGGTAGTGAGATCAGCGAGACTAGGCAGCGGCACGTCAGCGGGATCCATGGCCGGATCTACTGTCACGGGCCGGACTGACGGCTAGTGGGGATACAGGAGGTGGATCCTCTGTACCAGAGAGGGGATGGCACGGGTCGTACTGAGGGACCGGTTCTAAGCAGCTACCGGTTTTCACCAGAGCCCGCCGCAAAGCGGGATGGACTTGCTGCGGCGGTAGCAACCAGGTCGTGTCCTCCAGTAGCGACTCCACCTCTCTGGTGGCTGAGATAGGCGCGGTACAAAAGGACTAGGCAGAGGCAAGGTCAGACGTAGCAGAGGGTCAGGGCAGGCGGCAATGGTTCGTAGTCTGAGACAATGCCAGCAGGTCAGATACACAGGCAAGGCAACTCACAAAACGCTTCCACAGGGTACTAAGACAACAAGATCCGGCAAGGACAGGAAGGGGAAGTGGGTTTATATCAGATTTGGGTGTGCACACAGTAATTGGACCAGGCACCAATCAATGGTGCGCTGGCCCTTTAAATCTCAGAAGGCCGGCGCGCGCGCGCCCTAGAGCGCAGCGGGCCTGCGCGCGCCGGGAAGGAGCAGGAGGGGGATGGTGAGTAGGATGGGATGCGATCCGTGGACGGAGATGTGCCGCCGCATGGATCGCATCCCCGCCGGTAACAGAGCAGTGCCCACGGCCAGGGGGGCTGACCGGATCGCTGCAGGGGGACCGACGCCGCGAGCGCTCCGGGAAGGATGGGACACCCGGAGCGCTCGGCGTTACAGGCAACTGAAAGTGGATGGGATATATTAGGCAGCAAGTTAACATGTTGTCCCTGAAGTTGATGTGTTGAAAGCAGAAAAAAATGGACAAGCGTAAGGATTTGAGCAACTTTGACAAGGGTCTAATGATAATGGCTACACGACTGGGTCAGAGCAAATTCAAAACTGCAGCTCTTGTGGGATGTTCCCAGTCTGCTGTGGTCAAGACCTACCAAAAGTGGTCTACGAAAGAAAGCCGGTGAACCTGCAATAAGGTCATGGGCGGCCAAAGTTCACTTATGCATGTGGGGAGCGAAGGCTGGCCCACGTAGTCCAATTTAATAGAAGAGCCACTGTAACTCAAATTGCTTAATTGCTGGTTCTCAAAGAGAGGTGGCAGAAAACTAATGCCTTGTACACACGATCGGATTTTCCGATGAAAAATGCCAGATGGACTTTTTTTATCAGAAATTCCGATCGTGTGTGGGCCCCATCGGATTTTTTTCCGTCGGTGTTTAGAAATAGAACATGTTTTATTTTTTTCCCGATGGAAAAAAAACCGATAGGAAATTCCTATCGTCTGTGTGGAACTCCGACGGAGAAAAAACCCACGCATGCTCAGAATCAAGTCGACGCATGCTGGGAAGCATTGAACTTCCTTTTTCTCGGCTCGTCGTAGTGTTGTACGTCACCGCGTTTTGGATGGTCGGAATTTGGACTGACAGTGTGTAGGCAAGACTGATGGAAGACAGCTTGAACGGAATTCCAACGGAAAATTCCATCGGATTTTAACCCATCGGAAAATCTGATTGTGTGTACAGGGCAATAGTGCTACGCAGTTTGTTACACATAGGGCTGCATAGCTGCAGATCGGTCAGGGTGCCCATGCTGTCCCCTGTCTGCAGCCAATGTTCCTACAACTGACACATAAGCATCAGAACTGGACCACATGGCAATTGAAGAAAGGGCCTGGTCTGAAGAATTACATTTTCTTTTCCATCATGTGGGTGGCCGGGAGTATGTGCGTCACTTATCTGGGGAAGAGATGGCACCAGGATGTAATATGGGAAGAAGGCAAGCCTGCAGAGGCAGTGCGATTGTCTGGAAAACGTTCTGCTGGGAAACCTTGGGTCCTGTCATTCATGTGGATGCTACTTTGGAGTCCAAGCCTTGACTGGTCAGGGCTATTTTGGTGGCAAAAGGGGGACCTACTCACCATTAGGTAGGTGGTGACAATGTTATGGCTGATTGGTGTATAGTCCCTACAAATTAAAAGTAAACAGCAGAGAAGCTGCAAAGCATGCAGGGAATCCAGGACATTGTGGAAACAGATTGCAGCACTCACAATATGTAAGGAGATTTTTCAAGCAAGCTTAAATAGGATTGTCAAAAATGATTGTTTGTATTGCTATTACAATACTGATGCTACAGGGGTTGTAAAGGTACAAGTTTTTTCACCTTAATGCATTCTATGCATTAAGGTGAAAAAACATCTGAGGGTTAGCGGCCCCCCTGAGCCCCCGTTTACTTACCTGACCCCTCGAAAGACCCGCTTCTCGGCTCATTCATTGGTCGATTGAAAGCAGCGCAGCCATTGGCTCGCGCTGCTGTCAATCACATCCAATGACGCGGCAAGCTGGGGGGTGGGGCCGAGTGATACAGTGTGCGGCTATAGCCGCCGGCTGTATCACGGGAAAACGAGCTGCACAGTGGAGGTAAGTATAACATGTTTGTTATTTAAAAAAATAAATAAAAAAAATTAATTATTTTATGCTGTGACCACAGATATCCTTAAACCACTGTGCTTCAGATCCTTCACAAACACAGGTCAAGAGGCAAAACACATGTACAGTAACCCATAGCCAGGAATATACACAAGCAATGAAGGATGTTGTGACTGAAATACACACCTACCTTTTTTCCTTTGGTCACAGCTTTTCCAGAACAGAGCAGGATTTCTTTTCAAGGAGAGCACAGCCTCCTACAACATGTCCATTTTATAGCAGGAGAGAACCCTAAAGCTCCACAAATAAAGATGTATATAGTGTGAAGAGAGTCGTGGACTTGTCACTGCACTTTTTGTGTTTTTGCTTATAAATAAAATTAAAAGTGAAAGCAGAATGAAAATATAATAAAAAGTTTTTTGTTTAAAAAAAGTAATTTGAGGTAGATTTATGTTTTTTTTTTCACAGTATCTTATTAGTTTACTTTTTACTAAACTGAACTTTCATCCAGCTTTTCAACCAACTGCGTATGATTCCTTTTCTCCAAGATCTTGCTAAGTTCCTCTGTGAATGAATTGTACAAAGGAGAACTTGCCTCCTCACTCTGTCTTAAAAGCATGTAACTGTTACCATTCATTTTCCTCAGCATGTTAGGCAGGGTACTGATCCCATTGGTGAACTCTGATGGTAAAGGAGGTGGTGGTGGTGGAGGAGGAGGATTTGTTTTGGTGGGAGATGCAGTTGGTGCCTCTCCAGGAATTATCTGAAGGCATCCATCAGAATAATTATGTTCCTCAGACTTGTCTTTGAAGTTTGAAGACACCGTCTGAAGTTCTACACTGGTTATCCGAGAATTTCTCATTGCATATTTGCCCTTTCTTTTTTGCTGGCAAGAAACATACAAGAGAACTATAGAAAGGACTAAGCACAGTCCACCAAGAATCGTGATGATAGAAATGTACACAAATTCCAGCTTGGAAGAAGATTGAGGTGCTGGTGTTGGCAACTGGTTGTTGGGGGTAGCATCAGACGGTTTTGGCAGCTGTAGTAGAACACTGACGTTATATGAAGCAACTATAAACTGCAAGCCTTTTTCTTCAGAGTAACAGTCGTATTCACCACTGTATTCCAAAAGAGCATCTGTGATGAGGAGTCCATCGACTCCCACTCGAAGGCGACCATCATCCTCTTCCAGTGGGTCAGTGCCATTCACTAGCCAAAGAGGCTTAGCTAGGTTGGACCAAAGGTCACACTGCAGAAGGACATCATCTCCTTTCAAGACAGTTCTCTGTTTCTTCACTGGAACAACTAAAAAGAAAGGTATATTAGTAAAAATGAATGTTGCAGACTCAGCCTGCCTGTTGCTCAAGAATAAAAAACAGCAAAATGTAATGAGGTATTATGAGACTTCAAATGGAAAAGAATCGATGAAGGGTCTAAAGAGTCTACATATATTTACTGCTCAATGGAGCACAATACTGTCTTTTCATTCTCTCCTATACTTAACCTTCCTTCTCCTCATCCTAATATTGATTTATCTGTTATGGTGCAGAAAATCTCAGATAGAACAATCTGACACAGTCTAGCAATGAATAAAATGTAAAAAGAAAGAACCCCCGCGCTAGCTGGGCGTATAACTAGTGAAGGGGGATGGGGATCGAAGGGAAGGAAAAGGGCTGGGGACACTGCAGCAGTCACCGGGGAGTCTGATCCAAGCAGACAGAAGTGAATATATGAAAGAAGGGTGATGGTGGCTGCGCTGTGATTATAACTAGTGAAGGGAGTGTGGGGGAGGAGGTCTGGAAAAAGAAAACTACCTAATGCTAACCAAACTAAATCTAATATTTGCCAACCAGATGCAGTAACGTGTTGCCAACCAATGTGTAACATAAATAGTATGTGCATAAACTAAATAAGTCACACCTGTACGCATAGAAGGTATATAACCAGCAGTGGAAACGTAATGATGTATGCCAAAACGTGTATCACTCTGAATGATAAACCTGTGCATATAGTATATAACCAAACACTATAACTCTATGTTATCAACAGTGAAATAAAATAACAATATGTAATAAAGGTGTATGACACACAACTGGAAACGGTGAAAAAAAAAAATATTTTTTAAATAAATAATAAATAAAATATAATGACAGTATATGATGGGGTGTATAAACACAAAACTATAACAGTGAAATCCTCCAGGAGATGATATCAAAAGTCCATTGTATAGCAAGTCCCGTCACCCATACAGTGCTTGAAAGAAAAAACTGCAGTGCAAATCCACCCAGTGTTCACTAGCAGCTTACCTCCCTGCTGGGAAGAGACAGCATGCACTGGGACTTCAAATGTGGACAGCGATGCAACAATCTTGCATGGATGTATGCTCTCACTCACATGGATGCATAGGAATACACAAACAAAAAAAAAGGAAATTTATAGCGTAACTCTGTGGGTCCAGCAAACAAGTAACCAAAAGATGTAATCTCACACTCACATGAAACTAGTGAGCATGGACATCAATCCTACGAACGCCGAGCTCGTATATATTGCAGGATATGGTGATTCCAATCATGCGGTCCTTAAGCTTGCAGCAACCCCAGAGTGCCAGTAGAACATGTATAAAAAACATACAAGGTGCACATAGTGTGGGTCTGTAACCACTGGGGTATTTATTATAAAAAAGGTAAAACACTCACATTTCATAAGTGGGGGAATGACAATCTAAAACGAGCGCCGAGCTCGTCTCTTCTCCTGCAGCTGTCGGTGTATCTGTGCTGCAGGAGAGGAGACGAGCTCGGCGCTCGTTTTAGATTGTCATTCCCCCACTTATGAAATGTGAGTGTTTTACCTTTTCTATAATAAATACCCCAGTGGTTACAGACCCACACTATGTGCACCTTGTATGTTTTTTATACATGTTCTACTGGCACTCTGGGGTTGCTGCAAGCTTAAGGACCGCATGATTGGAATCACCATATCTTGCAATATATACGAGCTCGGCGTTCGTAGGATTGATGTCCATGCTCACTAGTTTCATGTGAGTGTGAGATTACCGGTACATCTTTTGGTTACTTGTTTGCTGGACCCACAGAGTTACGCTATAAATTTCCTTTTTTTGTTTGTGTATTCCTATGCATCCATGTGAGTGAGAGCATACATCCATGCAAGATTGTTGCATCGCTGTCCACATTTGAAGTCCCAGTGCATGCTGTCTCTTCCCAGCAGGGAGGTAAGCTGCTAGTGAACACTGGGTGGATTTGCACTGCAGTTTTTTCTTTCAAGCACTGTATGGGTGACGGGACTTGCTATACAATGGACTTTTGATATCATCTCCTGGAGGATTTCACTGTTATAGTTTTGTGTTTATACACCCCATCATATACTGTCATTATATTTTATTTATTATTTATTTTAATTTTATTTTTTTATTTTTTTCACCGTTTCCAGTTGTGTGTCATACACCTTTATTACATATTGTTATTTTATTTCACTGTTGATAACATAGAGTTATAGTGTTTGGTTATATACTATATGCACAGGTTTATCATTCAGAGTGATACACGTTTTGGCATACATCATTACGTTTCCACTGCTGGTTATATACCTTCTATGCGCACAGGTGTGACTTATTTAGTTTATGCACATACTATTTATGTTACACATTGGTTGGCAACACGTTACTGCATCTGGTTGGCAAATATTAGATTTAGTTTGGTTAGCATTAGGTAGTTTTCTTTTTCCAGACCTCCTCCCCCACACTCCCTTCACTAGTTATAATCACAGCGCAGCCACCATCACCCTTCTTTCAATGAATAAAATGGGTCTAACAATGAATAAAATCACTGATGCCCTGTACACACGATTGGTTTTACCGATGAAAACAGTCCGATAGACCTTTCTCATCGGACAAACCGATCGTGTATGGGCCCCATCGGTCTTTTTTCCATCAGTGAGAAAAAATAGAACATGTTTTAAATTTATCCGATGGGGAAAAAAGACGATAACAAATTCCGATCGTCTGTGTGGAACTCCATCGGAGAAAAAACCCACGCATGCTAAGAATCAAGTCGACACATGCTCAGAAGCATTGAACTTAATTTTTCTCGGCTGGTCGGAGTGTTTTACGTCACGACGTTTGGGACGGTTGGATTTTTGACTGATGGTGTGTAGGCAAGACTGATGGAAGTCAGCTTCATCGGATTTCAGATGGAAAAATCCATCGGATTAGAATCCATAGGAAAAACGATCGTGTGTACAGAGCTTGATACATTAAATATGCTCTTGCTAATTATAAAAACAAACAAGATGTAGTAAGCAGCTCTAATACCAAGGAAAATGATGTAAGAGTTTTGGAATCTTTGCTTAATAATGATCCAGAGAAGACATGGAGAGGATTTCTATGTCCTTGTGGAGGCCTCTACATCCTAGCCCCAGAACACTAGGCTCCACCCACTGTCATTCAATTGTCAAATGGCAGTAGTTTGACTGGGGACATATCGTCTGCCATCTGATTTGGCCAGAAGTCAAAGTTTATGTATTCAGCCTAGGTAAAGAATGCAGAGGGTCTCTATAAGGACACTCATTTATACATTAAGCCCAGGTTCACATCTGTGCAGGTTTCTGTACAGATGTCAATGTAAATCGTAAGCACAGAAACTACTTTTTTAAATTGGTGCAGCGCCGCAGATGTGGCGTCGCATCGATTAGGTGCCATTGCCGGTGCCATTGCCGGCAAATGCCGCTGACTTGACATGCGATTTGACATGTCAAATCGCATGTCAAAACGCACCAGTGTTAACCAGGGCTAAAGCACAAAAAGTTACTTGTACTATTTGTTAAGTTGGGTATTTCTTAAGGCAGTGGTCTCCAAACTGTGGCCCTTTGCTTGCCTTTATCGGGCCCTTGGGGCACTATTTGTCCCACTAACATTAACAATTCTGCATAATTCCTGCCACTGACACCAACAGTAGGGCATTATTCCTTTCACTGACATGAGCGATGGGGCACTACTCCTCCCACTGACACCAACGGTGGGGCACTATCCCTCCCACCGACACCAACAATGGGGCACTATCCCTCCCACCGACACCAACAATGGGGCACTATCCCTCCCACCGACACCAACGATGGGGCACTATCCCTCCCACCGACACCAACGATGGGGCACTATCCCTCCCACAGACACCAACGATGGGGCACTATCCCTCCCACCGACACCAACGATAGGGCACTATCCCTCCGACCGACACCAATAATGGGGCAGTATCCCTCCCACCAACACCAATGATAGGTCACTATCCCTCCCACCAACACCAACGATGGGGCACTATCCCTCCCACCAACACCAACGATGGGGCACTATGCCTCCCACTGACACCAACGATGGGACATGATTCCTCCCACTGACTCCAGCAATGGGACATTATTCCTCCCACTGTCCCACTGACACAAGCAATTGGGCACCATTCCTCCCACTGACACCAATGATGGGGCACTATCCCCCCCCCCCAACATCAATGATAGGGCAATATTCCTCCCACTGACATCAATGATGGGACATTGTTAATGACGTCAGGCCATTTTGGACTGTTACTGGCCACAATCCAGCCCCTCTAAAAACTGAAGGACAATAAACTGGCTCTTTGTTTACAAAGTTTGGAGACCCCTGTCATGCCAACTTCACTTTAAAGTAACAATATGATTAAACAAATGTTCAATTCCAAATCACAGAGAAACTTAAGACATAAAATGTTGGTTTTGATCAACCAGAAGATATAGAAATTGGCCCAAATATACCTAGAGGAAAAATCCTGCTGCCTTTTTTCTCTTTTGATTTGATCTTTAAATAAACGGTATTGACCCTGTCAATTCATTGCCTTGACATCATAATTGACCGAATTATGAACTGAGGGTAGATTGGTACATTCAATATAATTGTGAATCACAAAGGTCTTAAAAGTGTTTAAAGTAACAAAAATTGACTTGTGTACTATATGGCCAGACTAAAGCTGGGTATACATGTACTGAAATTTGGTCTGTGTGTACCTGTTTGTTCAACAGAAGCCAATCTAACTGGTTTCTGTGGTACAGTCATGATGTAAAACCAGCATTCCATCAGGGCTTGCAGCGCTGTTCAGTGTATTCTGATAGGGAGGGGAGTCCCCGCTGTCAGAATACAAAAGTGCAGCGGGGAAGTGTGTGAATGTGGATGTTGCTTGTGCAGATGCAAGGATCTGTCAGTTTTTTTTTTTTTACAATCAACCTGCTGACTGAAAAAAGAGAAGTGCGGGGTATTAAAAAAAAACAAAAAAACATTCATACTCACCTAGGTGGATGCAGCATCAATCTGATGCTTCATCTGTCCCCCGCCACCTCTACACTGAGAACTGAGCAATCAAAGACTGCTGATTACTCAGTTCTTGTCTTGGTCTTCAGTGAGCAGAGAACCAATGACTGTCAGTCACCAGCTCTCTACTCTTGCCCCCCCTCCCAGTTCTCACAGAAGCACTGGGTTGTGGAAGGGGCGGGATCGGCTACCTCGGCTCGCTGACAGGGTGAGCCAGCTGGCGGTTCAGGAATCTGGGTGGATCCCGACATTTGCTCCGTGTATGGCCTGCCTTAGAGGGAAGTCTGAAACTTCAAGCCAATCAGGCTATGTTGCATAGCTCAGTGTTTCAGTCACTGGGAGGTATTTAGGCAGCTAATAAGAAAGAACACAGGGAGGATTTTGCCAGTTTGGTGATGCTCATTCATAGTCCAGGGAGCCAATACTTACTTATACTTATATATTTAATGTTTTTTTTTAATTATTGATAGAGAACAAAACTAAGACCCCATTCACACAGGGGCGGCTGAGACACCTGACGAGTTGCGTCCCATTCTGTACAATGGAACCGTTCTAAGCGGAGCGACTGAAGTCGCTCCGACTTAGAAAAAGGTTCCTGTACTACTTCAAGGCGACTTCCATTGACTTCAATACAGAAGTCATTTTGGAAGTCTCCTTTGAAGTCGTCTGCAGATCGCCCAGCACAGTCGCGGCACGAGTCGTGCCGCCCCTGTGTGAATGGGCTCTAAATCATTTGTTTATTCCTCTAGAGTTACAATTAACCATACAATGCATATTATCAAAACTTTTTATTCCACTTAACAAAAAAGTGTGTCATATATTAATAGCTGTGAAGCCTAATTTACATGATAAAGCTGAGAGCATTTTCTATTTATGTACAGGACTGGCTGCATCCACCAAGTATCACTGCTCCACTATGCACTATGACTTCTGACTCTTCTCCTTTAACACACTGGAGGGATTGCACTACAACACTTTCAGCTTGTGATGTTAATTAGAAAAATTGGACAGCAGTGAAGCCTAGTACACACGACCGAGAATCTCGTCGTAAAAAAACCCGTTGTTTTTCTCGACGAGATTCTTGTCAAGCTTTCCTTGCATACACACTGTCAATTCCAAATCTCGTCGTTGTAAAGCGCGGTCACGTACAACACGTACGACGTCAGTATAAAGGGGAAGTTCGATTCCAATGGCGCCACCCCTTGGGCTGCTTTTGCTGATCTCGTGTTACTGTGTGTTAGTAAAAGTTTGGGGAGAGACGATTTGCGCTTTTCAGGCTTCGTGCTTTCAGTTCGTTTTAGCGTGACGAATGTGCTATCTCCATTACGAACGCTAGTTTTACCAGAAGGAGCGCTCCCATCTTATAGTTGATTCTGAGCATGCGCGATTTTTTAAGACTCGCAAAAGCATACACATGATCGGTTTTCTCGTCGGGAAACAGGCCGACGAGTATCCCGACGAGAAAAACGAGAATCCTGATGAGAAAATAGAGAGCAGGTTCTCTATTTTTCTCATCGAGATTCCCGGCAGTTTTGTCAACGAGAAACCATACACACGAAGTCTCATAGGAAGCACATGTTAAAATAGCATCTGCTGTTGCTGTTTTCTCATCTGGTTGTTACTCCCCTGAGCCTGCAAATCAGCACGAAGTACATTATATCTTATAAGAGCTTTTACAGTTTAATGAAAAACATTTGCTTATTAGTTTATATAGTCAAACTACATGTTGGTTCACCATAACAGAGGCTATTTTCTTAGTTGAGCTGATAATGGTAAAAATACAAAATAAATATATATAAAAAAAAAGATTTTTACAGGATAACCTTTTTATTCTAATAAAACCAATCTTTCCATTAAATAGTTGATCAATCTTAACCCCCCCCCCCCCCCCCCCACTGCTGCACCTCATGTCATAAACTGCCCATACATGGTTCAGTTTTTATTTTCTTTCAGCCAGACAGCACAACGAAAACAAAAACTGAACTGTTTCCCCTCTCCACACATTTGGTGTGCATGCGCCGTATTATTGTATTCTGACCTTGGGGAGACTCCCCCCTCCTCCCTGTAGAGAACTATAGCCCCAACACTCCCCACTGTCAAAATACACAAATTATCCAGCAGTCCTATTTGTGAGAAGTTGATTGATAAAACGACTTCTCATGAGTGAGAATGGCCATACATGGGTCAAAATTTGGATGGTTTCTGCTGAACCAGCCGAATTTCAATCCATGTATGGCCAGCTTTAAAGTGGAAGTAAACCTTCCTATCGTTTTCAGTCAAGGAAGCTGCCATCTTGGCCTCTGTTTAATCTTCAACTGCCATGATGCTGCACATGTGATCAGTTATGACACCAGCCATTGGATAGTTTGACAGTTTGGTTGAGAGCACAACCAATGGGAGTGTTACATTTCCGGCACGTGCCGGAAATGAAACTGTTTCATGGATGGGTTTACTTCCGCTTTAAGCCAAGTAAACACTATTCGTTTTTTTTTCGTGCAACCCAGCGGTTGCGGTTAGTTCAGCGATCTCCCCTGTTGTGCTATTGTGAGAGGGGAATGCCGGGCCCGCAAATAACCTCCCCACCCCACCCCACACCAGAACACCCCAGTCAGCGCGCTTAGCTATTGGCTAAGAGCGCTGACTGGGAGCCTACTGGCAGACCTTTTTCGGCCCCATGCCGAACGGCTGGCTTCTGTCGTACTGGCTCCAGTCTATGTGTACTAGGCTTTACACAGTTCAGTCCATGTGTTCTAGGCTTTACACAGTTGTCACTTAAACAGTTATCCTTTTGCCGCGTACACACGATCGGACCTTTTTCCGACCAAACTCCCATCGGGAAAAAATAGAACAGGTTCTATATTTAAATTCCGATGGAATTCATTGGAATTTCTCCGATGGGGCACACACACGATGAAAAAACACCGTCGGACTCCATCTGACTTTTTTCATCGGAAATTCCTATCGTGTGTACAAGGCATTAGTGGAACATTTTCTTGGACACAAATGCTGCATATTCCAATAACAAGGCTAAAATTTTGCACTCCCTATCAAATTCTAGTACAATCTCCCTAGCAGAGGCACAGATGTCACTAAAAATCTGACTCAGGCTTTGACTTTGATTAAACTAACAGTTTTTTTTTTTTTTTGTTATTCTAAAAGAAAATATTTCCTTCAATTTCCTCCTACTTATTTACAAAATTACTTTCTCACTACATGTCATAAAGTACCACATTCTCACTAACATGCAAGGCTGATGTTGTAAAATAAACAGAGCATTTACCCTGGTCTGTGTTGTTTAAACATCCTCCGTTACCATTCTGCATATCCTGCGTCATCTGTACCCTGCAAGTAGCCAAAAACAACAATTTTAGCTGTAAAGTGTGATGACAATCACAGGCCGCAACAAAATCTGAATTTAAAATGTATTAAGAAAAGGAAAAGCAATATATGACTCTTAGGAAGGCCTGAACACTTTTCAACACAAAAGAAAAAGTTATATAATGCCTCTTCGATAAATAATGGAGTCCTGCAGTTACATCTGACATTCCACTTTGATTAGTTAGGTAGTTGTTTTGCTAATTGGGTAGGGTATTACATTAACCTCTTTCCACAAAAGTAAAAAAAATCAATAATAGGTAAAAGGGAAACGATAATTAGTTTTATGTTTTTTTTTTTCTCTAAGTTTATAAATTTTTAAACTGTTGCCTTGTATCTGTTTATACAATTTACACACACAATATTTACATTGCAAATAAACGTGGATTTGTAAGAACGATGACATAGGAATCACTTGGCACTCTGGTTTAGCCAAAAAAACAGCACAACAGATGCTGTCTACTTTAAGACTCAGTTTGTCTGACTGGAAGCTCAGACTGAGCTGTCTGCTTATAGATAATCACCACATCCCTATATACTAAACCTACTGACAGGCACACCCTGCTGCATTTTCAGAGTGCACATCCTGCGCATTTGCGCAGGAATTTGCCCATTTCACAGTTCGTACGGATCTTACGCATTTTCTCAAATGAAAACGACAAAAAGAAACAACTTGATATAATGTATCACACGTTTTTGGAACGTGGGTACCCCACATCAGTACTTGATCAGGCCCTTGACAAAGCCTTGACTGGGAGCGTCAGAACCCCTAGTCCTATCACTCGCTTGTTTGTGCACACATACAACCAGGAATCAGGTGCAATTGAACGTGCAACTGAACGCAACCTCAACATTTTGCAATCTGATAGATCTTTGGGACCCGCTATCAGGACTAGACTCATGATAGCGTACAAACGTGGTAGGACGCTGCGCGACCATTTGGTACAGGCTGATCCTAGACACAAGTATACCAAAACTTTACCCAAGATATCCCAGAAAACTGGTTGTTTTAAGTGCTATAATTGCAATGTGTGCAATTCACTTATTTGTGGTAAACATTTCTCACATCCACGCATGGGTAATCGATACCTGATACGGGAATACTTCAATTGCAACACTGATTTCTGTGTGTACATACTGAAATGCCCCCGCGCATTGACGTATGTGGGTAAAACTATTGGCCTGTTCAAAAAACTTTTCCAGAAGCACAGGAGTGATATTAGGGTAGCACTGACCAAGATTGAAAAGGGCGAGCAGGCTGACCCCAACAAACATGTAGCAATACACTCTGTGACAACCAAACACCACATCCATGAGCTACGCGGAATGGTGATCGAACATGTGAAGCTACCTACCGGGGGGGTGATCGGGATCGATTACTCCTCCGCCGTGAGGCATACTGGATACATACATAGATAGACTGTCTAGTAACTGAATGAGATGATCTCAGTTCCATTTAGCACATGTCAATTATAATTATTTTTGACAAATTCCGAGCTTCTGTCGTGACATTAGCATTTAGCGTTTTCACGTAGCGACGTGCTTGAACTTCCACTTTTCATCTTTAGTCATTTTTTCTATTGTCTTGTGTCCAATTAATTTATTTTATTATTTTTTTGATTTTGATTCTTTTTCTTATTTTTTTTATTTTCCTTTTCTTTTTTTATTTATTTATATTTATGTACCGTATATACTCGAGTATAAGCCGACCCGAATATAAGCCGAGGCACCTAATTTTACCACAAAAAACTGGGAAAACTTGTTGACTCGAGTATAAGCCTAGGGTGCCCATCTGCATGCCTCACTGTGCCTCACTTTGCCTCACTGTGTCCATGTGTATGCCTCACTGTGCCCATGACTAGACTGACGTTTAACATGGGAGTCTATGTTTTGGGTCCAGGGGACCTTGGACCGGCCGGTACCCCAAAAGTCACTGGAGAAATTACCGTTTAACATGGGAGTCTATGGAAGGGGTGCCCGGCTTTGAAAAATCGGTGCTCCCCAGCCGTAGGTCCCCCGGACAACAAACTACACACTTGTAGAGGAAGAGTGGGGCTATATGTGTGCCAAGTTTGGGGCCCATATGACCTACGGCCGGCCGGTAGCGGGTTCCCAAAGTCCGGGAGATCAGGCGCAAAAAGGTGACTCGAGTATAAGCTGAGGGGGGCATTTTCAGCACAAAAATATGTGCTGAAAAACTCGGCTTATACTCGAGTATATACGGTATATTTGATTTAATTTTAATTTATTTTTACATTGATTTATTTTAATTTTATTATTACATTTTTTTTCACTTAATCTCTATTACCATTATTTTCTTATTTTTTTATTGTATTTGTTTATTTTCAATTTTATTTATATATTTTTTTTATATTTATATATATATATATATATATATATATATATATATATATATATATATATATTCATTTTTATTTTATTTATTTTACATTTACACTTATTTAAATTTTTGCATTTAGTATTCATTTTTTTTTCATTTAATTTTCATTTTTCTTCTTTTCTTCTATTAGACTACCTCTTTCTTCTGTTTTTCTTTTCCCCTTTTTGGTTTTCTTTTCTTATTTTTTTGCTCCTCCCCTGCCTTTCCTTATTTCTTATCATAATTTAACTTTTTTCTTTCTTTTTCTCTTTCTTTTTTTTCTTCCTCCTTTTTTTCTTCCTTTTTTCTTTTGTTTCCTACTGATTTTTTCTCATTCTATGTTCTGACTCATCTCTCTTGGATGCCGCTTGCTTTCCAAGCCTCGCTCCCACACTCTCTCAAACCTATTGGGTTGCCTTGTGTGGCGGTGCCTGTACGTCACTGGTTTCCGTGACAACGGCGGCCCACCAGACTGGTGTCCTCCTCGTTCTCCTGGCATTATGTCTCAGGTGCATGCGCGGAATACGCGGCACGCCGTGATTGGCTGTCAGCGCTACTGATCGGCTATTGGACCACTGTGCTGTGGCAACAATAAACTACTGACTGCACATAACGGGCCAGTGCATTGAGCACAGCGCCCGCAAACTAATGATGGAAGTGCGGTTGGGATTGTGCATTTACTAGGCTACAGCAACATGTCCCATGTAAGTTATTTGTATTGCCTGATTTTTATTGCCCGATTGTGTTTATTGAATTGTTTTGGCGGGATTCTGACGCCATAATGGCGTCACGGGGAGGGGGTGTTAACCTTTATTTCTCACATGATTTGATTGGTGACTGTTGTATATATATTTTGCTGATGCACTGGTACACTTTATCACTTGCCTGACAAAGGGGTCCTACGCGATTCCGAAACGTTGCACCTTTGTGATGGAATTTTTTTAGTAATAAAACCTTTTTGGACGTAATTGAGCGATCCTTGGTGTGCTGGCGAATATGTTCGATTGCTTATGGATAAGTCACTCCCGACTTTTTATACTTATTAGTCCAGAGAGACCATAATGAATATGCACAAAACCACTATGCATTTCCTTTAATAAAAAATATAAACCTGCATTCATTGCTAGAGAGAGGTGGTAAAAAAAAAAACTCTCAATGCGATCACAAAGTAAAGGAATCGGTTTATGCAGAACTTGATTCCATGTACTCTATAAAGGTATATACAGGCGAGTATAAAGTTAGTCAGACATATGAGGGCAATCAGGTGGCTGTATGTTTAAATGTAGTTATATGAATGGTACAAGTGTTGCTGACTGAATAAGGACTGCAACATGCAAGGTGCTCATAGCTATCAGATTGGACTTTCCCCTCCAAGTGCTTAGTTGGTGTGTGTCCAAATTTTGCATTCGACTCTTGGCCAGATAAGATGATTGTTATTGTATGCCTATGGCTGGTGTTAGAGATATGTGCCTCTGTTTCTTTTGTCAAGCTTCAAAAAGGTGCTGAAGGCCAAGCGAAGTTGAAACATATAATAGTTGTCAATGAGCAGTGGTGGCTTGATTGCCCTTTGATATTTGAAATTATACCTGTGAGAATGGCAATAAGAGAGCTGCCGATGGTTTGTTTTTAGGATTGCTGTGATCCTGGTGAATTCCTGAACTGGAACAAGCATGTAGGATCAGAGGTTTTAGACTTCACTTGTTACATTCTTATTCCAGGTCAGTGTAAGGCAATGAACTCCCATAATTTGCTGAATCACATGGGGTTGACGGAACAAGCTTGTTGTCCTCGATGTGGGGAAGAAAGTCTCTGCTAATGTTTTGGTCTTATCCAAAATGATTCTCCTTCTGGGCTGACCTGCTGGATATGCTAGCATCTCATCTAATGCCTTGTACACACGACTGGTTTTCCCTTCGGGAAAACTACCATGAGAGCTTTTGGCCGGGAAAACCGGCCGTGTGTATGCTCCATCGCAGTTTTCCTGACAGGAAAACTGCCGGGAAATCCGGCGGGAAAAATTAGAATATGTTCTCTTTTTTCCCCGCCGTAATTAACCCGGCAGTTTTCCTATGGGAAACACTGCGGTGGAGCATACATACAGCCGTGATTCCCGGCCAAAGCTCTCACCGCAGTTTTCCCGACGGGAAAACCTCTGGTGTGTACAGGGAGAAAGTTACCGACCGAGCAGGTTCTCGGTTTTCCCCCTGGGATTCCCGGCGGACTTTTTACTGCCGGGAATCCTGGTCGTGTGTAGGAGGCATTAGTCTACAAGTTCTGAAGCCTGGAGGTTTGCCTATTCGATGTACTTCATAACTATGTTCCACCTACATTTCCATACAT
This sequence comes from Rana muscosa, assembly GCA_029206835.1. Lineage (NCBI taxonomy): Eukaryota > Metazoa > Chordata > Amphibia > Anura > Ranidae > Rana > Rana muscosa. The sequence continues at coordinate 195,656,352 of CM055123.1, forward strand.
TTGTTGCCAGATAAACCAGGCTTTAACTGTGTATAAACTTATTTACAAAGGACGTGCCTGTTTGAAAAAACTTAAACACCTAATTTGTCCTCACTAGTTTACTTTGTACTTCCAAAAATGTGTCAATCTCCCCTCTTTTTTTGAATTCCTTTCATTTAAAGAACCATTTTCGATATGGTTACCTTGCAATCACAAAGTGCAATACTGTGATTCCTAACAGAAACCGTGGTCGCACTTCAGTACTAGAATTCAACAGCAGGTGGAGCAGCATTTAATTTTGATTGCCCTGTTTATTCAAGTCCCCTTTAAACCTTTTAGGTCATACAGATATTTGGCATTAATTTGTGTTGTCTATCAATATGTTGGCAACAATGAATTTGCAGCATCATTGAATAATAATTAAAAGGAGCACACTGACCTACTACCCATGTAATAATTACAGCCAGATTACAGTCTCGCTTTTGTGTTGTTATGTAGAATGTAGAAAGAAGGACTGTCCCTGTTCAGGCATTACAATGGAGCACTAGGAACACACATAGATGAGAGCGGATTAATCTTGCCAGTGGAACCATCTGAAGGTTTAAGGAGCTAATGAAGGTTTGAAGCCATCACCTTCCACTCAAAACGGAAATATAGGGCTCTTCTGATATGCATGGATTAAAAGCAACCTGTGCTGACATAAATGCAGATGTTGTCATTGTTAAAGTAATCCCATGGCCAGGCTATGAACATTTAAAATATTTACATATTCCTAAACAAGCAATACATGACCCTTAAAACAAGCCCTTGCACATCTCTATAGTTGCAGGCATGTGAAGAAATGCATCCTCAAAATGTATAACAGAAACAGTGAAATCCCAACTCATCTTTGCAGCCTGCCAACTAAACAGTTTAGAAAGGGACTGCAACCTCTGTTGTGATTGTTGAGGATGAATTACTTCACGGTACATGCAGCAAGAAAAGGTCAGTGAGGGCTTGTATTAAGGCTAAGTTACTGCTTCTTAAGGGTTAGTAAATACTAATGACTATAGCCTGGACCCAGCTCATTCTGAAAATGCTAACTGCCTGGCTCTCAAGCTGAACCACCGGATTCATAATGGTCAGTAATACGGATTCTAATCAGTAATACTGATTCTGATCAGAAGCCCTGACTTCAGTTTGAGTTAAAGTGTTACTAAACCCAGGACCCTGCAGAACATGGAAATGCAATAGTTTTAGTAAATCAAAACTGCTAAATACCTTTTTTAATCAGCAGTATTTAGCAGTCTTGTGACTTCTATCAGTGTCTGGTTAAAGCTTGTAGGAGGAGTTTTCATTCTCCTCTGACTGTCCTATGAAGCTGCAGGACCCCTGACCCTCTGTCTGGACACATCTCTCCCCACTGTAATATCCACATCTCCCCCCACTGTAATATCCACATCTCCCCCACTGTAATATCCACATCTCCCCCCAGTGTAATATCCACATCTCCCCCACTGTAATATCCACATCTCCCTCCACTGTAATATCCACATCTCCCCCACTGTAATATCCACATCTCCCCCACTGTAATATCCACATCTCCCCCCCACTGTAATATACACATCTCCCCCCACTGTAATATACACATCTCCCCCCACTGTAATATACACATCTCCCCCACTGTAATATCTACATCTCCCCCACTGTAATATCTACATCTCCCCCACTGTAATATACACATCTCCCCCCACTGTAATATACACATCTCCCCCCACTGTAATATACACATCTCCCCCCACTGTAATATCTACATCTCCCCCACTGTAATATCCACATCTCCCCAACTGTAATATCCACAATCTCCCCACTGTAATATACACATCTCCCCACATCTCCCCCACTGTAATATCCACATCTCCCCACATCTCCCACACTGTAATATCCACATCTCCCTTACAATTTTCTGCTTGCTTACCACTACAAGCAGGCAGATCCACGAGCAGTTGAGGCGGGTGATGATGACGTCAGCACGCCGCTCACCTAGGGCGCCGTCAGGTGTACCAAGATGGCTGCCGCTCCGGAGCTAGGCCGAAGCCGCGGCCTTACCTATGGGCTCAATCCGCGGATTGGCACACCACACTATCCGCGGATTGAGAGGCAAGAGCCAGATGTAGCGATCAAAAGAGCCACATCTGGCTCGCGAGCCATAGGTTCCCGACCCCTGCTATAATGCATATACAGACTAATTTTACTCATGTCTGTGTCCCTGGTCACCAGGATAAATAGAGACAGTGAGTCTCCCCTGTGGGTACACACTATCCTGGTGAATTACTGGCTGTCTAGTGTGTGCGAGTATGACTTTTGGGGACAATTGAAGGTATCCTCTTTAGAAAAATGAAATTAAAACTAGTTCTATAGACTATAAAACTCCTCTGAATGTCTGAGTCCTAGATAGAAATAAAGACATAACATTTTTTACACTCGGGTTTCTCCGATATAGTTTAGTACAGGATTACTTACATGTCCTGTGATGTTCGAGGTTCTCGACAGACTTTGCCATCCCACCCACAATACGGGTTTCGGGCCAGGATACAGTCATAGCATGAGGTGCTTCGGCTACATCCAGACAGTGGTAACTGCAGGACTCCACTCTGTGCTCCAATATACAAACTATTCTGTAACACAAAGACAAGACACAAGTTCTATTTATTGCATAAATTTCATTTTATTAATTAGGAACTTGTTGGAACAAGACTTTAATTTGTGACCAGCATCTAATTAACTCTGCTGAATCATTTAATATCATTAGGGAGGCCCAGAATTGCTGGTAGTTTAGATTTCAAAGTGGGTTCAATAAGTTCACTACAAGATGATTAGAATGACAGTAGACATTAGAATGACATGAAGATACAAGCTGTCCCTTTTCCAAAACAGTCTAGGAGCTCATGTAAACTGAAATAACACAAGCAGTAAACAAGCCCTAAGAGAGGCTCTTAGAATTGACAATTTGGTAGCAAACCAGAACAATTCAGCAAGTTCAGCGAAATAGAGAGGACATGATGTGAATACAAGAAGTGGATACAATATGACTAAACTAGGTGGAATACATTAGAGCTGTCTTGGCAAGATGTGTCTTTCCAGGACGCAGGAGATGCGTTCTCCCACCCCCTCCGCTACCCAGGTGCCTCAAACTTTTCTACATGATTTCTCACTTTCTCAGGCACCACAAACAGCCCTCTTCACAGGCTCCATGATAAAGACTAGAGAAAAAAATGTACAAAACGTCCAAATATAAATTAAGAACTAAAACCGTGGATAGTGTTTATTTACTTTGCAGTTTTCTTTTCTTTGAGGTTTAATGGTAAATAATGATAAATAAGTACAAAACAGAGCCAACTGGGCTTAACCTGGCTCAAATATCCACAAAAGAAAAAACAGAAGAAAATATAGAAACCATAGTGAAAAAACACTTGGTTCCACCAAATATAGTGGAAGAACCAAATTGACCAGAGATGTACAAAAATCTAAAGTAGGGGCAATAGGGGACTTCCATCTCAACACAATTTCTTTCCTGGCATTAAACAAAAGAAGACCAAAAAAGGTTCTAGATGCTCTTGTAAAGGCCATCGGGTCGACCAACCCCAGCAGACAAATATCCACACGCAGCAGATTTATGCTGCTGTTTTTAAAGGAATATATAAAATAGTTGTTTTTTTACTATATTAACTAAAAAAGTGTCTTCAATTTTGAGCAAAAAAGAAACAATGACAACAGTCTCTGCAAAGTGTCAATGAAACACCCAGTACCCCACAAAACCTTGCTGTCTAAGGGTCCTTTCACACGGGGCGGATCCGTGCAGATCCGCCCCGTGAAGCTCCGCTTGCTCAGCGGGGATCGCTCCGTTGATCCCCGCTGAGCCGACGGATGACTGGGCGGTCCCCGCACACTGTGCAGGGACCGCCCTGTCAGAGCGCCGCTCTCTCCCCTATGGGGAATCGGATGACGACGGACCATAGAGTCCGTTGTCATCCGATTCGCTCCGCCGACGGAAGGAAAAATAGGGTTTTCCTCCGTCACACTTTGGCGGAGCGGATGTCAGCGGACATGTCTCCGCTGACATCCGTGCCTCCATAGGGGTACATGGAGGATCCGTTTCAGGTCCGCCTAAAAAACTGACAGGCGGACCTGAACGGACCTCCGTGTGAAAGAGCCCTAACTTAAATTATCTTTGCAGTAAATACAATAACACGAAAACTAAGCTCCAACAATAAAGACAATGGGGTTGATTTACTAAAGGCAAATAGATTGTGCATTATGTAAGTGCAGTTGCACTCTGCAGGTGCTCCAGAGCTTAGCAAATGAGGCAAAGCTTCACTTTGCAAAGAATACCCAATCAGATGCAGGGAAAATTAAAAAAAAAGCATTTTTGCTTGCACATGATCAGATGATGCAAAGTCAGCAGAGCTTTGCCTCATTTACTAAACTCAGGAGCAACTGAACTTGCAAAGCGCACAGTCTATTTGCCTTTACTAAATCAACCCCAATGCATCCTGAATGTCCTTAACTGCCATAATTCACAATCTTATGTATAATTGCTGTTATTATTGCTTATTGCTCATGTCGAAGAGAGCCAGATTGTTATATTGTAACTGAACTAACAAAAAAAGAAAAAAAAGGTGAAGCTTGTTTGCTATACGTTCCGATTTTCCTCCACTTGAAAGCCAAAGTATTAAAATCAGAATTAAATTGCACTGCAGCACCTACCACTATGATACCGGAGACTAAACAGAACTGAACCACATGGTAAAAAAATAATAAAAAACACGCAGGGACAGCAGATAAGACTTAGCAGAGACCATGTGGTCCAGTAATATGCAACTCTGTGTAAACCTTTAAAATCAAATCCTGACATAATTTTGTAAGTGGGAAAAGCAAGTCTTTCATTCCTTTCCTTGGTTGGAATTCCAAACATACTCTGGCTGAATGGAGCCAACTAATAAATAATATATTTCCTGCTGGAACACTTCACATTTGCACTTTGATGTAAAAATGCAAGCATTTATCAATATGTGCAAAAGATGGGAGAGGCTTGTGGATAAGAAATGGCATCAAAATATCATATCACATGTGAGTGCAATTTGTTCCCAAATTAGAAAGATGGACAAAATACTAAATTTAAATTTATTTTAAAAAAACGAAAAATTTAAAATTGTGTTTACAAACTGGTTTCTTTTAGTGGCTTACTAAAAATAACTTAAAGTGGTTGTTAACCCACTCGGTGTTGTTGCTACAATCCGCTCTGTAATATTAAATGATGTGTTGCACGGCAGGTGTTTTCTAAAAAATCCGCCGTTAAATACCTTATTTTATAGCACCGATCGGCGCCCATGTGTCTGACTGTCTCTGTCCCCTCTCGAGCTGACAGGAAAGCGGGTGGAGCCGAGAAACCCCCGCTGACATCAGCCAGGAGGAGGAGGGGAGAAGAGAGCCGGTCAGTCACGTGACCGCCGACCGGTGCTATAGAATAAGGTATTTAACGACGTATTTTTAAGAAAACACATACAGTGGGGCACATCATTTAATATTACAGAGAGGATTGTAAAAAGAAAAATATCAATAGCACGCTGCCCCCCCAGCCCCCGTCCTACTGGTATCATAAGATATTTTTATTTTTACATTTCTCTCTGTAATATGAAATGATGTGCCCCACTGTATTTGTTGGCAGGCAGGCAGGGGAGGGGGGGGGAGGACACAGGGGCACAGAGGAGAGCAGAGCAGAGAGCAGGGCTGCGGATGACGGAGGCATGTAAACTGACCACGGTGTCAGGGCTCAGCAGCCTTGATAAACTGTGGTTAGTTTACAAAGGGGAGGGCAGAAACTGGCAGGATCAGCCATTTTTAGGTGAAACGGGGGGCAAATGACACAGCACAAGCACTTTGCTGTGTAACATGCTTTAGGGGAACAGGATCTAATTTTTTTTTTTAGGTTAACAAACACTTTTACAATTTACAAAAGTTTGGAGCTCAAAGGTCCATTGCTGTGGAAAATGCATTTACAACTCCAACTGCTCTAAAGTGATAAAATGTAACATTGGATTGGCTAAGCATAATCACACTTAAAGTTGCTTTTTATTAATAAGTAAATAAGTCTGCAAATGGCAAACATTTTCCATGCCCTTTTTTGAAAATATATCAAAATGGCACAATTTTCAGGACTTTGTGCTATTTAATTTACTTCATTATCAGCAATAGACTGGGTGAGGTTATTTTGCACTATGATTGGAATCCTACCTGTTGATTAGGAAAGAATGTTGAATACAAAGCCAGAAAAGCTAGGTATTGTAGAGATAACACTGGAATTGCTGGCAAACTATTATTTGACATAGATTATCGTGACTATAGCAATGGAGTATGCTATCAAATTAGAAAATATTTACTATTGTCTTTTAATCGTGAATTATTAAAATAAAATGTAGATCCAATACAGTATACTGCTTAATAGCTGTCCATATATGACAAAGAATGGTTATATGATATATGCATATAATCTGACCACCCATCCATTAATGCCTGCAGACAGAGTCTCTGCTTGTTTAGAATATGATGGAAGGAAGAACTAACTGATAATTCCAATCTAGCCAAAAATAGTTGCAATAGCCTCTAATGTCTATGAGATAATTTAAAGAGAAACTGAAGTCTGCTCACATAATTTGTAATAAAAACATCTTTGCCGTTCTGAAGCTTCCCTCCAACCACTTTTATTATTATTATTTCATATATACTGTGATTCTGTACTTGTCAAATATGCTGCAGAAATCTCCCTCCACTGAGTCTGGCTGCATCCATTTTAACTGGGGGCAGCTGAAGCTGCTGCCTGTTCACTTCCTGGATTTACTCCCAAAGGCACACCTCCAGCTCTGCAGCTCTCATTGGCCCTCTTATGACTCACCCCCTCCCTTCCTGGAAAATTCTCACGGGAGTGAGAGAAAATAGGATTTTTATAACAGCTTACCTGTAAAATCCTTTTCTTGGAGTACATCACGGGACACAGAGCGACATAGTCATTACTAATGGGTTATATAGATACCGTCAGGTGCTGGCACTGGCAACTTCCAAAACCGGAAGTACCCTCCCCTATATAAGCCCCTCCCATCCGGGAGCACCTCAGTTTTGTAGCAAAGCAATAAGTGTCCCCAAAGAGGGGTGGGAGCTCTGTGTCCCGTGATGTACTCCAAGAAAAGGATTTTACAGGTAAGCTGTTATAAAAATCCTATTTTCTTTTTCGTACATCACGGGACACAGAGCGACATAGTCATTACTAATGGGATGTCCTAAAGCAATGCCAAATGAGGGGGGGGATACACCATATATAAGCTGAGCGCTATCAGACATGAGGATCTTTTGCGGCCTGCAACACACTGCGCCCAAAGGCGACATCCTCCTGACTTCTAACGTCCACCTGGTAGGACCTAGTAAACGTGTGTACTGAAGACCATGTTGCGGCCTTACAGATTTGAGCCAGGGAGGCCTGGTGATGCACTGCCCATGAAGTTCCAACTGCTCTCGTGGAGTGCGCCCTAACTTTGAACGGAGGCGGTCTATTTCTCAAGCCATAGGCTTGTATTATGACCTGTCGAATCCACTTGGCTAAAGTAGATTTTGACGCTGCCTGACCCCTTCTGGGGCCTTCCGGCAGAATAAACAAAGTATCCGTTCTGCGAATCTGAGCAGTGGCTTTTAGATAAGCTTTAACTGCTCCTACTACATCCAAAGAATGCAATAACTTTTCCTCTACCGAAGTAGGTTTGGGGAAAAAAGAAGGAAGAACCACATCTTGGTTCAAATGAAACCTCGATACCACCTTAGGAAGAAAGGCTGGATGAGGACGTAACACTACTCTGTCCTTATGGATAACCAGATATGGCTCCTTACAGGACATAGCTGCTAATTCCGATACTCTTTTAGCCGAACAAATGGCTACTAGAAAAATCAATTTCCTGGTGAGAAGCACCAAGGAAATATGCTGTAATGGTTCAAATGGTTGTTTCTGTAGAACCGACAGAACCAAGTTTAGATCCCATGGACATATGGGAATATTAACCGGAGGACTAATACGCATCACTCCTTGTATAAAGGCTTTGACTAGTGAATGCGAAGCCAAGGGCCTTTGAAAAAATATTGACAAGGCCGAAATCTGACCCTTGATAGTACTCAAGGCAAGCTTCCTATCTACAGCCCATTGTAGGAAGTCCAGAATCCTACCTATTACGTACTTACGTGGATGCCATTTCTTGGCTTCACACCAGGCGACGTACGCCTTCCAGATTCTATAGTAGATCTGCCTGGATACCGGCTTCCTGGCATTGATCATGGTAGATACCACAGAATTAGAGAGCCCTCTCTTTTTTAGAATGTGGGCTTCAATAGCCAGGCCGTCAAACCTAGGGCTGGTAAGGAAGGGTGGTATATCGGTCCTTGCGAAAGCAGGTCCGGACGATGTGGGAGAGTCCAAGGACTCCCCACTGACATTTTACAATCTCCACGTACCACGCTCTTCGGGGCCACGCTGGAGCCACCAGAATCACTGGTTTCTTTTCTACCCTGATTCTGCGGAGTAATCGAGGTAACCATTGTGGCGGTGTGAATGCATATATCAGCTTGAACTGATCCCAAGGGAACACTAGGGCATCCGAGCCGCAAGCTAGGGGATCCCTTGTCCGAGAGACAAACCTGTCCCCCTTTGCGTTGAATCTGGATGCTAGAAGATCTACATCCGATGTTCCCCACCGCTGACATATTGTCCAGAAAACCTCGGGGTGAAGGGACCCTTCCTCTGGGCCTAATTGCTGGCGACTTAGAAAGTCCGCCTTCCAATTCTCCACTCCTGGAATGAATACCGCAGATATGGCTGGGACATATTTTTTCTGCCCATTTCAGGATGTAATTTACTTCCCTCTGGGCTGCACGACTCCTGGTGCCCCCCTGATGATTGATATATGCCACTGCTGTGGCATTGTCTGATTGAATTCTGACAGGGGACCCTTGGAGTTTGGATGTCCATGCTACTAGGGCATACTGGGCTGCTCGTATCTCTAAGAGATTGATGGGCAGGGCCTTTTCTGCATCCGACCATCTGCCCTGGAGAGACTATTGCTCCAGTACTGCTCCCCAGCCTATAAGGCTGGCATCTGTAGTGACCACCTTCCAAGAAATCGGACTGAAGGATTTCCTTTTTTCCAGATTCTGGGAAACCAACCACCAACGGAGGCTCTTGCGAACGGAAGGGGACAAGGACATTGTAAGTCTAGGCCTGAATTTTTTTGTTCCAGGCTGACAGTATGGCCCCTTGCAAATTCCTTGAATGGAATTGACCGTAGGGTACTCTTCGAATGATGCCACCATTTTTCCCAGCAGCCTCATATACAGGCGTATGGACGGCTGTCTTTTTTGTACCCACTAAGTGGATCAAATCTTTCAAAGACAACACCTTTCCTCGAGACAAGAATATTTTTCTCTGGCCTGAATCCAACCTTAGCCCCAAGTATTCCAGACTTTTGACTGGTTTTTAGGGCTGACTTGTCTCGGTTGATAATCCAACCGTGAGATTCCAGATACTTGATCGTCTTGTGAACGACTACGTCTAGTTTTTTCACTGAGTGGTCTATCAGCAACAACTCATCCAGATATGCCATTATCATTACACCTTGTGTTCTTAGATTGGCCAATAAAGGGCCAGAATTTTTGTAAACACTCGTGGTGCTGTGGCCAAACCGAAGGGTAAGGCTCTGAACTGAAAATGGCGCCCTTCTACTGCAAAGCGTAGAAATTTTTGGTGGACTGGAAAGATGGGAATGTGCAAATAAGCATCTTTGATGTCGATCGTGGCTAACCAATCCTCCCCTTGTAGGGCAGTGGCCACCGATCGGATCGACTCCATCGGAAAGACCTGATATACAGGAATTTGTATAGCCCTTTTAGAATTAATATGGGCCTCCCGTCCGCGTTTGCTTCGGGACTGTAAAGAGGTTTGAGTAAAACCCGAACCCTCCTTCTTCCAGGGGAACCTCCATAATTACTCCTTGGAGCAATAGTTGTTCTAGTGCCAACAGGAGGGACTCTCTCTTCCGGGGATCCCTTGGCACGTTTGACCTCAAAAATGGGAAGGAGGAGAGTCTTTTAACTCCAAACTGTATCCCAAACATACTGCGGAGAGCACCTATCTGTCTTGATCGTGTCCCGCCAGGTCTCTTGCGAACAACTGGAGTCCTCCCCCCACCCGACTGAGTGGGGGCTTCAATGAATTTAACTTTGGGGGAGGTTATGTACCTCCCCTGACCCAGGGTTTCTCATTACCCTGCTACTGTCCCTGTTTTTTATCCCCGGGATTTGACCGAGGAGGCCGTCGGAACTGTTACACAGCCGATGCCCCAGGGACTGGAGAAGCAGGCCTCTTAAAGAGGGACCTCTAACTCTGCTTTTAACCGGCAAGAGCGTATTTTTACCGCTGGAAATTTTCTGGATATATTTGTCCAGGTTTTCCCTGAATAAGCGTTCACCATGAAATGGGACGCTAACCAGCCATTCTTTACAGGGAGCTTCAGCAGACCAGTTTTTGAGCCATAGGAGCCTACGCGTATGTACTATAGACAGCGTAAGGCGGGAGGCCTGATGGACTGAATCCTCTATGGCGTCAACCGCAAAGCCTAAGGCTCTAGGTAGATCAGCTAGGGCAAACCCTGCTGATCTGTCAAGTCCCTCAAGACCTGTTTCAACTGATCCTTCACTGCTTAGCAGACCCCAATAGCTGCTACTGCTGGTTGTATCACCAAGCAGATTTTCATAAGGACTCCAACCTTTTATTTATTGGGTTCCTGAACATTTGGACATTATCCACTGGACATGTCAGTGATTTATACATACAAGAGATGGCTGCGTCCACTGTAGGGACCTTCCATTTTTTTTTTTTTTTGATGAACCTATCCTCCATGGGATAGACCACCGGAAATCTCTTGGGGGAATAAATATTTTCTCAGGACGTTCCCAATCCTGGTAAATGAGCCCTTTCAGTAAAGGGTGAAGTGGAAAAGAACAAACAGTCTGGGGGCTTCTAGCGACCCCAACGAGGATACAGTAGTGGTTGATGGTTCCGCAAGGTGCATTTTTAAATGCTGATCGGACCATGTTAGTCAGAGACTGAACCCATAATCTTTCAGCTTGAGATGCTGAGAAAAGGTTCCCCCACTGTTGATTCCTCTATAACAGAATCAACCTCATCCTGATCCCCTTCAGGCAGGTCGATCCCTGTATGGGACTGTTGCTCTGCTAACAGGCACTCTGAAGGAGGAGACGGAGATCGGGCGTGCTTTCCCTGACAGGGAGGCAGCGATAAATGTTGACAATCTCTCTCTAATCCTCCCAGAGCTGAGGAAAAAACCTCCTCTGTTACATACACAGGAGCAGGTGACTGAGGACAGCCACAGTACCAAGTACCCCTGCGGGGTCTCTACGGTCACTTACCTCTGAACTTCAGGGGAGACTGGTGCAGCAGAAGTATGCCCAAGATCCTCAGAGCCCGATGAGACCCCCTTCGCTTCCTGGAAGATTCAGTTCCGGAGCTTCTGGACGGCATATTCCTAAGCCTAAAGCTGAGGTATTCCAGCCGTAATACACCACTTTTACTGAGAATAGTCTAGCACAATTGCTGCTATATCACAGTTGGTGTCTACTAATGTGCCTTTCTAGGGGATGCCTGTATCAACCGCTTGCTGTATGCCTTTAAATGTTGCCAGCTCTGTCTCTGTACTTCATAGCCAGCTCACTACAATATTGTGGTTTTTTTAAAACTGCTGGGACGCCCGCACATGCGCAGAAGCGCTGCGGCGCGCACAGAGCGTCATCCCCCAGGCTCCGCCCCCTTTCCCGGCTCACCTCTATATATAGAGGCGCGTGCACGCGCACGCGCGCGGGCACGTGCGCCTTCGGCGCTAATTTCAAATATGGTAACAAGGGACAGGAGCCAGGGCCCCTCTTTGCCGCAGGCCGGGGGATGGACAAACACTGCAACATGGCAGAGGAAGCAGTTTCCTATAAGAGAACTCACCATCTGCCTGGACTTTGCTCTGCTGAGAAGAAGCTAGTCCACATGACAAGAAAACATTCCACAGTGGCCTCTAGTGGACAAACACAGGTACCGCAGTCTAATATATTAAATATATATAAAAAAAAATTTTTTTTTTTTCTTGACCACCATTAAAAATTATTACATTTTTTTAGTAGTTACAGGCATGCACAGAATTTTGCGGGAATACCATTAGGTAACAGACAGAAAGACAAATTAGGCTTGGGGGTCCCCCAATAGAACCAAGTTCCTGGGGGCCCCCACTTACCTGTTCCCCGCCGCAGGACTTTGTTTGGTCCACAAAAGCCCAAACTTCACCTATCACGGCAGGCATTGTAATCAAACCTTCAGGGACCGGGTTCCCAAGGATTCCACTCCCCTGGACCTGTATAGCACCCTGCACAGAAAACAACATCTTGGTCGTGGGTATGACCAGAGCTCTGGATCCCAGGGTCCAGCTCTCCTAAGAGAAGCATTACAGGCAAAACCTTGCTCTTCTCTGCAAGGCCCGGGTACCGACCGTTTAGCTATGAAGCTTTTTTGGTCGGATCCGGAATAGCTTACTGAGGCCCAAAAGAACCTGTACGCAAGCTCAGTGAAAAACACATGTTTCTTCTTGGCCAACACCTTAGACACTGGCAAAAAACTGAGGTGCTCCCGGATGGGAGGGGCTTATATAGGGGAGGGTACTTCCGGTTTTGGAAGTTGCCAGTGCCAGCACCTGACGGTATCTATATAACCCATTAGTAATGACTATGTCGCTCTGTGTCCCGTGATGTACGAAAAAGAAAGACCTGTGTATGATGTCATAAGCCTAGGCTGTTTACCAGACATTAAACAGGAAGTGGGCTGTATAAGGTATTTATTGGCAGAAAAAAAAATGTTTTACTATCCAAAGTTAAAACAACAAGGGCAGACAATCTACTAGATGGAAAGTTGAAAAAATTACTGAAGTTCCACTTTGAGAACAGCTCGATCCCAAGACTAATATGGTAAACTCAAACTAGGTTTAGTAAATGCAGGCTTAACCAGGGTAGAGTACCGGTAGCCTATGGTAATGTTCATATTTAGTAAGCAGCACAGGGGCTCTATTCCTCAATAATAGCAACATTTTTTCTATTTTAAATCCAGTAAAAATGACAAATGCATAAAGCAACAGACAAGACATATTTACCACCAGGTTGGATTCAATGTGCTGCTGGCAACTTAGAGACACTCTCACCTTGCTCATGCAGTGATAGTGACTCTGCAAAGTGCAATACATTGCCAGCACCCCCTCACTCCTTTACAGCATACAACACTATAGAGCACTAGCGAGTATGGAAGAAGCTTGTGACCTGTACCCCTGTAATGGTACCCAGGCCAAGCAACCAACTGCTATACCTAAGCATGGTCACATGACCAGGGGAATGACTTCTGTTCACTTCCTGTATTTACACAGGCACCCCCCCAGCACTGGAGCTATCATTGGCTCTCTTATGACTCACCCCCTCCCTTCCTGGCAAACTCTCAGGAGAGTTAGAAAGAGAGCTGTGCATGATGTCATAAGCCTAGGCTTATTACCAGACAAGAAACAGATAGTGGGCTGTATAAGGTATTTACTGGCAGAAAAAAAATGTTTTACTATCCAAGGTTACAAACAACAAGGGCAGAAGATTTAATAGATGGAAAGATGAAAAAATTACTGAAGGTCTACTATAAGGTCACCATAAGCATGAGCTACCATCGAGGATCTGGGCAACAATCTTCAAGCTGAGCAGCAACTGCTGACCACCACACACTACTGACTGTCTTATCTTGGGGGAAATAGCAATTCATTTTCACCTGGCCACTACTTTAAGATTTATCTGGCATACGTTGCACTGCCATTCACAATCAAATGTCCATTTTTAGCTCTTGGGAGGATATAGAGTCCCAATAAATGCAAATAATGCAACCAAGGACATATAAGGGGTAACAAAATCAAAGTTTCCAAAATATCAGAAATGCTCTTTATTCCCGATGCAGATATTCTAACACACTGCACAACCTGTGCTGCATTTGTTCCTTGTTATGTTGAAAGATTGTACCAGCCTGGTTGCTTGAATGAGGGCAAGTAGGTTACTTCCATCTAGAGTTCTAGCCAACCTCACCAACTTGATATGGAGCCCAGTAATGACAGGAAAGTCACAGATAAGAGATTCTAAGGAACAGCTGAAGACAGAACCTGTAACCTTGAGCAACATATCACATGAACCTTGGTACAAAGCTGGCCTGTGGTGTAGGCAAAAAGAAAGGTCTGCTATGTGCCGATTGCTGGAACAGATAATTATTTTAGACTTCAGGGTTGCTTTAAAGTGGTTGTTAACCCACACGGAAATCTTAATATAATACTCTGTGTCTCCTAATGATATTTGCTCCTGTATCAGTGTTTTCTAAAAAAAAAAAAAAAGCAGTTTATACCCGTTTTTCAAATCGCCACTCGGTGGGCGGGGCCGAGATTCCTCCGCTGACGTCAGTCAGGGCGAGAGGAGGAGAGACACAGGAGCAGACAGGCAGCGAGGGAGGGGGGAGGGGAGGACAGAGGAGGAGAGGAGAGCTGCGGATGACGTAGGCATGTAAACTGACCACGGTGTCAGGGCTCAGCAGCCATGATATACCGTGGTCAGTTTACGGGGGGGAAGGCAGAACCAGGCGGGATCAGCCAGGTATTTCAGGTGATAGGAGATGAATTACAAAGCACAAGCACTGTGCTGTATAACATGCTTTAAAGGAACAGGATTCTTCTTCTTTTTTTTTAGGGTAATAAACACTTTAATAATACATGCAATAACACATAACATATAACACAGACGGTACCTGTTTCTTGGAGATAACCAACTTCTCTACCGGCTGTGACTTTTTGAAGATCTGGATCTCCTCTATGATATGAACTTGGGATTTGATGACTACTGCCTTGTGAATCCAACCATTATCTGCATTAAAGCATGAGGAACATCAGATACATAACCAGCAGTTTATAAAACACCAAGAGAGACTTAAGGCCCGTACACACGGTCTGACTTTTTGCCAACAAACTTTAAAATGAGCACGTTTTTCAAAAAATCCGACCGTGTGTACGCTCCATCGGACAAACTTTTTCGGTTTTCATCGGACAAAAGTTCGCTCTGCAAGCGGACAAACTTTTCGGCAACAAAAGTCCTATCGTGTGTACAGAAATCCATCAGACTTTTTTCCGAGGTACAAATACGCATGCCCAGGACCAATGTTAAAATCAACCAACAATAGCAGAAGTTTACCAAAGGGTAGAGGTAAAGAGCAGAAAAACCACGTGATGTTGGGAAAGTTTTGGAAAAGTTTGCAGAAAAGTCAGCGCGTGTGTATGCTATGGGTGTGCCCAGCCAACTCCCTTCAGACAAAAATCCACGGAAAAGTTTGTTTGAAGTCCGACCGTGTGTACAAGGCTTTAGGCAGTCCAGAGATGATTCTAGTAGAACAAAAAATAAATGACTTGACTCCGTCATCCACACATTCAAGGTGGATGGAGGAATCCACCCCGCTGAGTCTTTGTATTCTGACAGCGGGGAGACTTCTCAGCTATAGCCGGCAGCGATGATCAAGCAGAAATTTTCCAGCAGGGCAATAGATAGATTGACTTCCGTAAAACCACCCTGCCCATACATGAATCAAAATTTGGCCAGTCCTTGCTGAGCCGGCCAAATTTTGATCGCTGCATGGCTGGCTTAAACCTGGCCATACACTAACTGTAATGCAAATGCTTCAGCAGGGACCGGCAGAATATCAATCAGTGTGTGGTTGCTCCTCCTTTGATTGTTTGAGTTCTGTCAAAGGGACATGCTGGGGGGGATTCCACCATCCAACTCATTTGTGTGGATGGAGGAATCTGTTTATCGACAGCGCATGACCATGAACAGCTTTAGATTCACCAAAAAATATTAGCATCCCCTTCATATGCAAACTCAGACACTTGTTTGCAACCTTAGCATGCATATGCAATGTACATGTACAACATTTATCATTACACTTGCTCTCTTACATAATCCAGAACCATGTATAAGAACCACTCAGGGTATTATTTTAAACCAAAGCAGACAGCCTATTGCCCTGTACAGCCACTGCAAACAATTTGGCCTAACAGTGAACCATCCAATGTGCTATTGATAGTTAAAAATAATAAAAGCACATCTCTGACCAATATTAGAAAACCAACCCAAAATCCACACTAGTTATCAAGGCTCCCATCTGCTAAGAAACAGTTTTATTATACAGACCTGTGCCAAGAAACAGGACATCGTATTGTTCCTTATCCAGGGCTGTGACTCTGTCTGCCGCAATCTGGGTATAAATGATGTTCTTCTTCATGAGGACTGGTTGCTTGTCAATAGACTTTACCGCCTCAGCCATGAGAGGATGGAGTTTCACAAAATCCAGGACATTATTGGGGAGATCCTGAGAAGTGGTGTAATTGCTGCTTCGCAGTTCATTTGTAATGCACTGTGTGAAAGAAAAGGTATTAGTGGAATTATTAATGTGAGAGTTCTCTAGACAATTTCTGCTGATGCTTAGATTTTTTCACCTATGTCATTTTTGTTACTTTGAGGTAACTTTGAGGTCAATTAAGATCGTATAAAACAAGTACAAATCAAGGAGAAACCTCTAAACCTGTAATATTTTCACGGTCTCTAAACATTTCTTTATGAAGACATAAAGCCTGGTAAACACAGGCATTTTTTTTTATCGTTCAACCCAGCAGGCTAAATAAAAACAAAACAAACGCTGAGCTCGCTGGGCTATGCGATGTTAGTACAGCAATCTCTCCATTGAGCTATTGTGCTCAGACAGGTGGACTGCGCCCCGCCAGAAGACACCGGTCAGCAATTGAAGCAATTGGCTGCGAGAGAAGATTGGATGTTGATCGGCAGCTGTTTTTCCATCATGCCGCGGATGTTTGGCCAGCTTCTGTCGGACAGGATGTAGTACACCCGGCCCGAATGTCGGCCGGTTTCTGTTGAACCAGCCGATACTAGACGATATTCGGCCCATGTGTACCAGGTTTAAAATGGAAGTAAACCCTCCATTAAATCTTTCACCTACAGGTAAGCCTAGATTAAGGCTTACCTGTAGGTGTTTGCAATATCTCCTAAACCTACACAGTGCTACAAAGTGCTGAGCCAGAAGATTACGTGAGGCTTCTGTTACCTATTCTCCATGCATGACATCCTCAACATAGAAACTGGCAGTGAGACTGGCAAAAACACAGGACACCAGTCTCACTGCTGGAGGTGAGGTGGCAGGGCCAGGAAGAGTGGGGAGTGACTCTAGCAGCAAACAACTGCCTATGCAGCCACCGACCTACTTACAAAGCAGTGAGTTTTTTTGTTTTAACAATTTGATTAGCATTACATATACAGTACTATATGTCATTGGCTACCTAAAATAGGTACAGCAATGATGGACAAGGCACATCTTTGGTGGTCAAATGGGTTACAGTATACCTAACTACACTGCTGCTAAATATTCTACATTTTTACAGCCTCTGAAACAATGTTAATATAATGGCTAAACTTTACTGAAGAGAAGTCCTGTTTTCAGCAGTACCGTGTGCAGCTTTCTTGTACATTATTATTATTATACAGGATTTATATAGCGCCAAAGGTTTACGCAGCGCTTTACAACATAAGGGCAAACCGTACAATTACAATTTTAATACAGGAGGAATCAGAGGGCCCAGCTCATTAGTGCTTACAATCTAAGAGTGAGGGTCAAGAGATACAGAAGGTAATAACTGTGGGGAATGAGCCGATGGAGAAAATAACAGTACAGTTGTTAGGTGGGGCAGAGTAGGCCTTTCTGAAGAAAAGGGTTTTCATGGATTGTCTAAAAGTGGACAGACAGAGATAGTCAAACAGATTGGGGTAGGGAGTTTCAGAGGATGAGAGAGGCTCGGGAGAAGTCCTGGAGGCGAGTATGGGAGGAGGTGACAAGGGAGCTAAAGAGCAGGAGATCTTGGGAGAAAAGAAGAGAAGGATTTGGTTGGTATGTTGAGACTAGGTTAGTGATGTAGCTGGGGGGCTAAGTTGTAGATGGCTTTGTAAGTTATTGTTAGTATTTTGAACTTAATTTGTTGGGTGAGCAGAAGCCAGTGGAGGGATTGGCAGAGAGGGATTCTACCTTCTTAACCTCCCTGGCGGTATTCCCGAGTGTGGCTCGGGGTGAGTTTTTACTACCAAAAGCGGTAACCCTGAGCCACATTCGGGATCGCATCGCAGTATCCAGGGAAAGTTACTTACCTTGTCCCCTGGATCCTGCGATGTCTCCCCGCTGTGTCTGCGAGCCGTGTCTCCTCGTTTGATTCACACTGCCGAGCTCAGTTCCCTGCGAGCGTTGCGACGCACGGGGATGGAGCACGGCGCCAAATTCAAAAAATTTAAAACACACAATACATACAGTACACTGGATTACAGTACTGTTTAAAATAATTACACATCCCCTTTGTCCCTAGTGCCCTGCATGCACTTTTATATTATAAATACTTTTATTTCTGCCTGGAATTTGGAGATTGTCCATAGCAACCAAAAAGTGTCCCTTTACGTCAAAAGTGTTTTTAGACCAGCTAGAAAACAGCGATAATAAATCAGAATCACTTGCAGAATTCAGCAATAGTGATTTGTGGGGAAATTCGTCATCAAACACTAAATCTAATGACAGCGACAATTGTGCAACTGAGCAAATTTCAGTGTTTTTGATTTGATTACATTATTAAATAATTTTTATTATTATTTGTTATAATTTTTATAGTTATTTATTTTAATATAATTTATGATTTTGTGTTTCAAACGTTATCATACCCGGGATATCTTCTAGACTCTTGTTTGGACAGATTTAAGTGAGTTATTTCTAAGAATTACAGGCCTACAATATAAAACGCCAAATTTCCATGCAAAATAATTGTACCGCTTTCAGCATCAAAAATCTGACACATAATCATACCGCCAGGGAGGTTAATGACCAGGCCATTTTTTACAATATGGCACTGCATCGCTTTAACTGACAAGTGCGCGGGCATGCGACGTTGTACCCAAACAAAATTAACGTCGTTTTTTTCCCACAAATCGAAGTTTCATTTGGTGGTATTTGATCACCTCTGTGGTTTTTATTTTTTGCGCTATAAACAAAAAAAGGAGCGACTATTTTGAAAAAAAAACACAATTTTTTACTTGTGTTATAATACACATCCAAAAAAAAAATAATGTCTTAATCAGTTTAGGCCAATAGGTATTCTGCTCCATATTTTTGGTAAAAAATCCCAATAAGCGTATATTGATTGGTTTTCGCAAAAGTTATAGCGTCTACATAATAGGGGATAGATTTAGGGACTTTTATTTATTTTTATTGTTTTTACTGGTAATGGCGGCAATCTGCGATTTTTAGCGGGACTGCAACATTGCGGTGAACAAATCTAACCCTAAGTGACACTTTTTGAGGACCAGTGACACCAATATAGTGCCTTTAAAAAAGTATTTATACCAATTGAAATTTTACACATTTCGTCATGTTATAACCAAAAACGTAAATGTATTTTATTGGAAATTTATATGATAGAACAACAAAAAGTGGCACATAATTGCGAAGTAAAAGGAAAATGATAAACGTTTTTCAAAATTTTTAACAAACAAATAAAAATCTGTAAGTGTGGAGTGTATTTGTATTCAGCCCCTCTGAGTCAATACTTTGTAGAACCACCTTTTGCTGCAATTACAGCTACAAGTCTTTTTGGGGATGTCTCTATCAGGTTTGCACATCTAGAGAGGGACATTTTTGCCAACATTAGCCATAGTAGGAGATTCATCTTTCTGCGCAGCTTTACATGGATACATCTGTTCGATAGGCTGAACCAAACAAATCTTTTGGTCTATGAACAGCTTAGGGTCCGTCCTCCTGGAACCCTCTTTCCAATGGTAACTAAAGATGCCCTTATTAGATGGGTAGGTGGCAGTATTCCATGATGAGCCTGATCAGGGTAAGAAAGACAGTACTTGAACATCTTTCCCCAGATATACACTCATCGGCTACTTTATTAGGTATACTTTGCTAGTACCGGGTTGGACCCCCTTTTACCTTTAGAACAGCCTTAATTCTTCGTGACATAGATTCAACAAGGTGTTGGAAACATTCCTCAGAGATTTTGGCCCATATTGACATGATAGCATCATGCAGCTGCTGCAGATTTGTCGGCCCTCACATCCATAGCGCAAATCTCCAGTTCCACCACATACCAAAGGCGCTCTATTGGATTGAGATCTGGTGACTGTGGAGGCCATTGGAGTACAGTGACCTCGTTGTCATGTTTAGGAAACCAGTTTGAGATGATTTGAGCTTTGTGATATGGTGCATTATCCTGCTGGAAGTAGCCATCAGAAGATGTAGTCATTAAGCGATGGACATGGTCAGCAACAATACTCAGGTAGGCCGTGGTGTTTAAATGATGCTCAAATAGTACTAAGGGGACCAAAGTGTGCCAAGAAAATATCCCCCACTGTCAGGGCTGGGCTCAGCCCTTCCTTCTCTGAGCTGGCTACTCAACTGTCGGTTAATTGCCAGCTCCTATCTCTCCACAGGGACTCACCTGTTGATGATATCCTGCTCGTCAGTCCTGCTTACTTAAGCTGTTCAGCCCAGATCTTCTCTGCCTTCGCCTGTTCAACATCACAGAGACTCTCTCCTGCGTGCCTGTTAAAGACTTGCTTGGCTGACGTCCCTTCTGGTTCCAGATCCTGCTGGCTTCCTGACTTCCTGGCTTGTCTGACTATCTGTTTGGGTTACCAAACTTTGGCTATGTTTTCACTACATTCGTTCTATTTACTTTTATTATTATTAAACAAGTGTGATTTAACTGTACTTCTGTCTCGGTCTGATTCATGATTTCTGACACCCACACCATTACACCACCACCAGCCTGAGCCATTGGATACAAGGCAGGATGGATCCATGCTTTCATTTTTACGCCAAATTCTATCATATGAATGTAGCAGCTGAAATTGAGACTGATCAGATCAGGCAACGTTTTTCCAATCTTCTATGGTCCAATTTTGGTGAGCCTGTGTGAATTGTAGCCTCCGTTTCCTGTTCTTAGCTGACAGCAGAGGCACCTGGTGTGGTCTTCTGCTGGTGTGATCTTCTGCTGCTGTAGTTCATCTGCTTCAAGGTTCGATGTGTTGTAAATTCAGAGATGGTATTCTTCATACCTTGGTTGTAACAAGTGATTATTTGAGTTACTGCCGCCTTTCCATCATCTCAAACCTGCCCATTCTCCTCTGACTTCAGCAAGTAATTTTCGTCCACACAACTGCCACTCACTGGATATTTTCTCTTTTTCAGACCATTAAACCCTAGAGATAGTTGTGCGTGAAAATCCTAGTAGATCGGCAGTTTTTGAAAAAACTCTGGCCAGCGCGTCTGCCACCAACAACTATGCCACGTTCAAAGTCACGTAAATTCCCTTTCTTCCCATTGTGATGCTCGGTTTGAACTTCAGCAAGTCACCTTCACCACGTCTAGATGCCTAAATGCATCGAGTTGATGCCATGTGATTGGCTGATTAGCCATTTGTGTTACCAAGCAATTAAACAAGTGTACCTACTAATGTGTCCGGTGAGTGTATATTCATCTTTTTTCATATTCAAGTTGATCCTGCTTGCTTATGCCTTGACTCCAGATGAGTTGTGCACGTTTGGCATATGTTTTATATACACATAACATGATTGATACAGGGCTAAGAAACACTTACAGAACCTGGTCTTGGCCCTGGTGTATACCCTTGATATCGAGACCATTTCCGCAAATTATTCTGATATTCCATGTAATCACCCTCAAACACATCGTGAATATCTGTTATGCTATACCGGCAAACTGCTGAGGCTTCCATGTTTCTCCTGGAAGAGAGAGACAAAACAAAATTACTACACATTTGCAGCAGCGGTCTTTAAATTTTTCTGAAACAACAGAACAATGCACTGCTTAACGCAAAAACTCGGAATTAGAAAACACGTATCAAGATACATGAGCTGAGCTAATAACCTATATTATGGGCATTTATACTGCAGCAGTCGCAAATAAACTACACTGATGGAACAGCTGAGGCCCCTGTGATTCTCCAAGGCAAGCAACACACTGACTTGGCTAGATAGCTCCACTAGTAGGCAACACATTTTCTGAGATGACTGAACCCCATTGCTACAACGTGGATAAAGAAAGAATATTATGGATGTGCAGAAAATGCAACAAGAGAGATGGAATGAAGTGAAAATGAATATGAGAGCAATTTAAAACAAATCAGAGCCACAAAAATATATTAGGCGCATGGAGAGAGGAAAAGATCAGCAAAAGGAACATAAACAACCCCCCCATGTAGCATACAGCCTTCCAGCAGATGACTTGTTTATTTAAGCAGACTTTCCTCAAATGATTACTGTAAGCTATGTTTAATGTCTGGCAGTAACAGATAAATCAAGAGTAATAAAAGCAAACCATTCTTTTTTTTGGTACCAGAAATAAAAATAGTGCCACACAGCATTAGGGCCCTTTCACACTGAAGTGCTTTTGCTGCGCTAGAAAGCACCTTTCCAGCATGACAAAAGCGCATCAGAATTATTTCCCTTTAAATCCTATGAGAGTTTTCACATCACTGCACTGCGTTCTGAAAATTCCTCCATGCATCTTTGGTGCACTTTCCAAAAGCCCACCAAAGATGCACCTTCCATTGAAATCAATATGAACCGCATCAAAAATGCAACAAAAAAAGCACCCAGGGTGTGTTTGGCCCCTTCCACTCCTCCCCTCACATGTCTCTCAATCTGCACCTGGCTTTCAGTTCAAAAATTTTGCTTGCCCCCTCCTTCCCACTCATTTATAGTGGTTCACAGATCCTTTGTCTCGCCCGGTGTTCCTGGCTCCTCCCCCTCTGCAGTGTACTGTGTAATGACGGGGAAAAAGATGGTTGGGCTCTGCTCTGTCTGCACCACTTGAGCAGAGAGGAGCTTGGTGACCACAAAGTAGGTACAGGGGGGCACTGTATGTGTAGGTATCCGCTTGTTAAGGATACTGGCGAGTTCTGGCTCCTTAACCCCTTGGCGCCGTCCGTACGCAAACATGCAGCCCTAGGCGCCTGGTCCTTAGCGCAGAGGGGCCCCATTTTTGCGTGAATTGCTGCCAATACACCTGCGCTGCTGCGTGCTCCTGGCACAGTTACCGTTGCCTGACCGAAAGCTCCTGATCGCTCCTTGCAATCAGAGTTTTTGGATCACGTGACAGCCAATCACGACTGTCGCGTGGCCCTAAGCCCCGCCTCCCGGCATCATAAACCTTTTTAAGGGCAAGGAGGCGTCGGGGCTAACAGGTTAACAACAAATAAATAGCCGGTTGTTAAGAAGCCAACACACAAAGGCTTCCTTAACAATCAGCTATCCGCTGCTTATGCACTGTGTGCAACACATTTAAAACGCGATATGCATTTTTTTTAAAACGCACAGTGCATTTTAAAGGCGCTGCAGTGTGAAAGGGCCCTTATACTGCTGCATGATTTTGTATAATATGGTGCCCAAAATAGTGTGGTAAGAGACGGTTTAATTGAGATACACTTGTAACTAAATGTCTTATTACTTTATAGACATAGATGCATTGCATGGTGCTATTAATCCTGTACTGCCCGGGGAGTGTAGAATGAACAGTTTATCTCAGCAGCAACAAACTGCCTAATCAGTAGGCTGGGAATGGGTTAGTGACCAAGATATATTGCTTGAATGCAGAGATGAAAGGTGAGGTTAGGAACCTGGCTATGATGTTTGGTAGGTGTGTCTGGATTATACAGGCAGGTAAGACAGTTCTTGTATGTATTTCAGCTATGTAATATAGACGCTTGCCTGGATTTCCAAAATGCTCTGGTACCTACCGTATATACTCGAGTATAAGCCGAGTTTTTCAGCACATTTTTTTGTGCTGAAAATGCCCCCCTCGGCTTATACTCGAGTCACCTTTTTGTGCCTGATCTCCCAGACTTTGGGGACCCGGTACCGGCCGACCGTAGGTCCCCTGGACCCCAAAATGTCTTCCTCTACAAGTGTGCAAAGTTTGTTGTCCGGGGAACCTACAGCCAGGGAGCACCGATTTTTCAAAGCCGGGCACCCCTTCGATAGACTCCCATGTTAAACGGTCATTTCTCCGGTGACTTTGGGGACCCGGTACCGGCCGGTCATAGGTCCTCTGGACCTGAAACTTGGCACACATGTAGCCCCATTTCTCTTCTGTAAGTGTGCAAAGTTTTTTTGTCTGGGAGGCCTACGGCTGGGGACCACCGATTTTTCAAACCTGGCACCCCTTCCATAGACTCCCATGTTAAAAGCCAGTCTAGTCATGGGCACAGTGAGGCATGGGCACAGTGAGGCATGGGCACAGTGAGGCAAAGTGAGGCACAGTGAGGCATGCACATGGACACCCTAGGCTTATACTCGAGTCAATACGTTTTCCCATTTTTTTGTGGTAAAATTAGGTGCCTCGGCTTATATTCGGGTCGGCTTATACTCGAATATATACGGTATCTGCCTAATTACCCAAACCACAGCAGTGCTAAAATGAACTCATTTTTGTCTGTTGCCATAAATGTGTTTTCTGTATCCCACTAAAAAAAATGGCATGCATCAATTTATCCTGATTAAGGAGACAGAGGAAAACAAGCTTTCTCCATGCTGCATCTCTAATTCTTATTCTATACAGTTTATATTAGAGCGAGGCAGCTTGTAGCTGGATGTGGAGAGAAATGCCAAAAAGAATTACAAAGGAAGGTTTGACGTTCTGCATTATTGTGTGACACTGCACGGGCCAACAGCTCCCTGACAGGCTAGAAAATCATTCCTATTTGTCTGCATAGAGGGGTGCTATTAACTCTTTTGCTGCCATATTAGTCTGCCATCACAGATTCATAAAGAGACATTTCAGTTATTCAAAGGATTTCTTTTCAATGTTGTACTACAAAGCTCTGCCTACCAAACAGACATGAGAGGGTAGTTAGAAAATCCTACGACTGAAAAATCATTATCGAACATGATCAAGCCCTGGCTGTTTAATTCTTCTCATCAATAATCAATCAGCATCTTCAGCAGTCATTCTCTGATTAGACTGTTATAGATTGGAGGGCCAATGATCCTATATCTATGCAATTATAAGCTCCTTTTGGGTAACAATGACTAATGTGAATAGTCTACGTTCTCTATAAACAGCTGAAGGATTTTTAGTTTCTACACTATATTACCAAAAGTTTGAGGACCCTTGCAGCTCTAAAAGCCTTCACTCTTTTTGGAAAGTGTTCCAAAACAGTTTAGAGTATATCTGCAGAAATGTATGACGATTAACCAATAAAGCAGGGGTAGGCAACCTTCGCGAGATAGAGATCTATTTGATCAACACTGATGAAGTCAAAGCACAGTGTCCCCACCCCAAAAAAAAGACTAAGACCGACCCCTTTTTTTTGGATGAAATATTATTACTCAGAACAAAAATAAGTACCGTATTTATCGGCGTATAACACGCGCCGGCGTATAACACGCACCCCAA
The DNA here is from genome assembly GCA_029206835.1 of Rana muscosa. Taxonomy (NCBI): domain Eukaryota; kingdom Metazoa; phylum Chordata; class Amphibia; order Anura; family Ranidae; genus Rana; species Rana muscosa. The sequence continues at coordinate 195,682,036 of CM055123.1, forward strand.
GTTTAGGAGGGAATTTTAAAGAAAAAAACTTTTAGGAGGGAAATTCAAGGAAAAAAAACTTACATTTAAATGCAGCATGCAGCCTTGCCCAGTGTCCATCTGCAGCCTTGCCCAGTGTCCATCTGTCCATCTGCAGCCTTGCCCAGTGTCCATCTGTCCATCTGCAGCCTTGCCCAGTGTCCATCTGTCCATCTGCAGCCTTGCCCAGTGCCTTTGCAGCTTGTCAGTCTCTGCGTTTTTTAAATTTGGCGCCTGATTTCTGTGGAGAGGAGCGAGCGGGGCCGAGTGTACTTCGGCTAGACTCGGCTCCTCTCGCAGTCCCGCCCATCTCCACTGACTGCGCTGCTGACATAGAGAAAGCCGAGTGTACTTCGGCTAGACTCGGCTCTGCTCACAGTCAGGGGCAGGACTGTGAGAGGAGCCGAGACTAGCCGAAGTACACTCGGCTTTCTCTATGTCAGCGGCGCAGTCAGAGATGGGCGGGACTGCGAGAGGAGCCGAGTAAAGCCGAGTGTACTTCGGCTCCGCTCGCTCCTCTCGCTCGTTTCAGCAGGGGAATTCGACGGAGTATCGGCGTATAACACGCACCCACGATTTTCCCCTGATTTTAAGGGGAAAAAAGTGTGTGTTATACGCCGATAAATACGGTATTAGGCCTCATGCACACTGGAAGTTTGACGTTTTTACAGCAGCTGTTTTTGTCCGTAGACGTTTTTTTCTACAGTCATTAAACTCTCCATCATGTTATCCTATGTGTCCATGCACACATAAGCTGTTATTAGCAGTTTTGGGCGGTGGCGTTTTTAAACATTAAAAAAATTAAAAATAAACTAGTGGGTTCTGAGAGACGTTTTTCAGCTGTAAACGCTCAAAAATGCAGCTCACCAGCATTTTTGGACGTTTTTGATCCATTGAAAGAAAAGAAAACAAAACAAAAAAAAAAGAAAAAAGCTAAAGAACACTAACGGGAAAAAGCTAGAAAACGCTATTGCAAAAATGTAATTTTTTTTTTGAAAAACTCACTGCAAAGCTACTGGCATTTTTTTTAACATTTTTTTAATGTCCAGTGTGCATGAGGCCTTACAAGAGAATGCAGGGTTTAGGAATGCGTTATGCAGAGAATGCAGGGTTCACCAGTGCATTACGCTCAGAATGCAGGGATCAGGAGTGGGCTGCGCTCAGAATGCAGGGTTCAGGAGTGGGCTGCGCTCAGAATGAAGGGTTCAGGAGTGGGCTTGATGGACAAAATATGGTGGCGCGTGTGGAGCGCTATTATAGTTGCATTTTAATATGATTTTTACAAACAAGCCTGACGTCTATTCTATAGACTCACTAAAGCTGGCCATAGATAAAACAGTTTGATGAGGGTGATGAGGACCTCATTCTTCATCAATATTGAATTGATAAATTGCGAGATATCAGCAAACAACTCCCATCTGGGCAGGCACCATTTAGCCCAATCTTGGCAGCTGACAAAAATACTAATTGGGCTTTCTCTGCCAGAAATTAAGAGCATCTGTTATCAGCAACAGCGCCTATCAATGGCTTTTCTACTTTGCAGTAAATAAAAAAGCTTTTAGTAGGTAAATTTAGTACCATACAACTTATCCAACAGGTGTCACACGATTACAAGGTATACTGTAAAGTATCAAAAGTCTTGGGTCTTAAGCCGGCCACAGATGGCTCAAATCATAGTAGGGATCAGCCAAGATTCGAACCATCTATGGGCAGGGCAGGCTGAATATACCCAAGTCAATCCATCAATCAACTTGGGTACAACCAGCATGTCGGATTTTTGGCAATATTCACTGTTCTTCACCTGGCAGGGATGGCTTCCCTGCGCCCCCTCCCCCTTTTCCTTCAGGAAAGAAAATTGCACCATCTATGGCCTGCCTTAGAATCAAGCAATTTAGTTATGACTTAGCAGTATTCAAGTTATTTAATAATTGCCTATACATAAGGACACAACTAGAACTAGCAAGGATCTTTATGCAATGCAGACATTGCATATGTTTCTAATTCTTTCACCGTGCAGCAATCTACAGGTAGATATGAGTTGGGATTCCATTAAGCCCAGAAGCAAGTTGTCAATGCCACCCGTTTAACTGCAGCCAGGGATACCCCCACCCACAGCTATAAGTACACAATGGGGAGGGGGATGCTTGTGACATCATTGACCTAATATGGCCCCATTCCCCATGGGAATGCCCTGGCTGCAGTTGATTTGCAACAGTGGGTGGGAGTGACAGTTTACTTCTGGGTTCAATCCAAATTTAGACCCAACTTAAGCTCATTCTTATCTACAAGGTATTAAAGTGATTGTAAATACAAACACTTACCTGCTCTGTGCAATGGTTTTGCACAGAGCAGCCCTGATCTTCCTGTTCTGGGGTCTCCTGCTGGTACTCCTGGCTCCTCTCCCCTTCTGAGTGCCCCCATAGAAAGCAGCTTGCTATGGGGGTACTTGTGCAGGTTCAATCCCGAGCCGGGCTGTGTGTGTTCATAGTATAATAGTATTCACCATTTTTCACTGTTGCCTGCAGACACACTGTCAGGGACGTACTGTCCGCTTCAGAAGACGTGCGCCTATGCACATGCGCAAATATCTAGTAATGCTCTATGGCCTATGTAACGCCCCTGCTACCTTTCAGCATCTAGTCAATGACGTTTTCAAAGACTGTCTGGACATTTATGTAGTTGTCTATCTAGATGATATTTTGATTTTTTCCACATCTCTTGAGCAGCACCGGGAACACGTCTCCGCCAACATGGACTGTTTTGGTGGGCGGATCTTGAAAAAAATTGAAGGGAATATATAAGTTCATGTGCCACCTGTATCCATAGCAAGACCACTAGAAGCAAGGCCTGGGGTCTGTTCAGACCCTTACCAGTCCCTGACCGGCCCTGGAAAATGATTGCCATGGATTTTATAGTGGAACTTCCCCTGTCAGAAGGTTGCTCAGCCATTTTTGTAGTGGTTGACCGTTTGTCTAAAATGGCCCACTTCGTGCCACTGAAGAGCACGCCCTCTGCCATGGAAACTGCCCAGGTCTTCATTAAGGAGGTAGTAAGGCTACATGGGGTCCCTGCGGACATTGTTTCGGATAGAGAGGTGCAGTTCACCTCTCACTTCTGGAAGGCTTTGTGCAAGGTCCGGAAGATTGAACTGTCCATGTCCTCGGCCTATCACCCCCAAACTAATGGCAAACCGAGAGGACGAATCAAACACTCGAACAATACCTCTGATGCTTCACCACCTTTGTTCAAGACGACTGGGTAGCATTACTAGCCCTGGCAGAGTTTGCCTTTAATAATGCCAGTCATTCGGCTACAGGTCAGTCACCATTTTTCGCCAACTACGGGTTCCACCCGACCTTTCTACCTGATCTCATCCCTGATTCGACAGTCCCGGTGGTCCAGAGTACCGTTGATTTCCTGACCCGTAACAGCAAGATATTGCAGGAAGCCATGACCAAAGCACAAGCAGCCAGTAAAAGGATGTTTGACAGGAAGAGGAGAGGGGAATTATGCCTGCAACAAGGCGACCAAGTATGGTTATCTACCACCAACCTTAAGATGACTTGCCCCGCAAGGAAACTGGCACCCAAATTCATCGGTCCCTTCCCAGTAAAACTAAAAATAAATGAAGTCTCCTATGAACTTGCCTTATCAGAGTCGATGAAGATCCACCCAGTAATCCATATGTCATTACTGAAACCTGCGGTGCCCGATCCCTTCCCAGACAGGGGTCGGGACCGCCTGAACCTGTAATCATTGACGGAGACGAGGAGTTTGAGGTGGAGGCCGTCTTGGACTGCTGAAGAAGAGGGAACCAGCTTCAATTCCTGATCAAGTGGAAGGGGTACGGCCTGGAGGAGAACTCTTGGGAACCTCAACAGAACATTCACGCCCAGGAATTAATTCAGGTCTTTTTTCGCAGTAACCCCCAGAAAAGAGTTCTCTTGGGCACCCGGATGTTGCCCTTAAGGGGGGGGCACTGTCAAGGACGTACTGCCCGCTTCAAAAGGCATGCGCCTATGCGCATATCACGGACTTCGCGCACGAATGTGCGAGTGTTAGGCACGCTTTGGCGCCCAATGGCCTATAAAAGACGCTCCAGGGATGTTGCCCCTTGAGGTTTGATCTGCTTCTGTTCCCTGTGTTCCCGATTCTGTGCCTGTATCCTGTTACTGTGTTTGACCCAGCTTCCCGACATTGCTTTTATCTCCAGTCCTGACCTCGGCTTGTTTGACCCTGCTCAGTTACCTGCCTGATTGCCTGTTGCCAAGACCCAGCCTGGACTCTGACTACTCTCTGCCTGCCGTTTACGCTGTTTACCCTGATATGTATGACCCAGCTTGTCTGACTCCGCTTCTGTCTGCTGACCTGCATCCGCTGCACCTGCTGACCTGCATCCGCTGCTCTGCAAACCTACACCTGATGACCTGCATCCGGTGCTCTGCAAACCTGCATCTGCTGACCTGCATCCGCTGCTCTGCAAACCTGCACCTGCTGACCTGCATCCACTACACCGGCTGACCTGTATCCGCTGCTCCCTGTACCAGCTGTTCCAGTTTGCACTTGGCTCCACTACTCCAAGCAGTGAGGACCGAACAGGCACCCTTACCACCACTGTCCCCACTCCAGTGGTCTCTGAGCCAGGGTTGTACGGGAAGTCTCCCTCTGCACGTCAGGCTCACACCTAAGGTACGTTACACACTCATAATTTTACCGCTCTCCAGCCCTTTGCTAACAAACTGCCTCCTGCTATAGCCAAATATTCCAGATTTTGACTCATCAGTCCAGAGCACCTGCTGCCATTTTTCTGCACCCCAATTCTTATGTTTTAATGCATACGACAAGTAAATAAGGCTAAGCGACTCAACACATTGCATGGCTCACACCCCCCCCCCTCCATATACATACATAAGTATTGAACACATCACCATTTTTCTAGGTAAATATATTTCTAAAGGTGCTATTGACATGAACTTTTCACCACATGTCGGTAACAACCCTTGAAATCCATACAAAGAAACCATAACAAATAAGTTCAGAAATGTTATGTTATGTGTATTAAAATGGAATGACAGGGGAAAAGTACTAAACAGAACTAACTGAAATGTATTTAATACTTCGTACAAAATCCTTTGTTGGTAATGACAGCTTCAAGATGCCTCCTGAATGGAGAAACTAGTCGTATGCATTGCTCAGGTGTGACTGTGGCCCATTCTTCCACACAAAACTGAAAATCTTGAAGGTTCCGTGGGCCTCTTCTATGAACTCTGATCTTTAGTTCTTTCCATAGATTTTCTATTGGATTCAAATCAGGTGATTGGCTGGGTCATTCTAGCAGCTTTATTTTTTTTTTCTTTGAAACCAATTGGGAGTTTCCTTGGCTTTGTGTTTGGGATCATTGTCTTGCTGAAATGTTCACCCTCGTTTCATCTTCATCATCCTGGTAGATGGCAGCAGATTTTTATCAAGAATGTCATGGTACATTTTTTCCATTCATACTTCCTTCAATGATATGAGGTTTGCCTGTATCATATGCTAAAAAACAGCCCCACACCATGATGTTCCCACCTCCAAACTTCACTGTTGGTATTGGGGTGTTTTTGGGGTGATGTGCAGTGCCATTTGAACTCCAAACATGGTGTATTATGGCATCCAAAGAGTTACATTTTGATCTTCTCTGACAAGACTATATTCTCCCAGTATTTCACAGGCTTGTCTAAATGTTGTGCAGCAGATATTAAACAAGCTTCAACATGCTTTTTCTTCAGCAAAGGAGTCTTGCATGGTGAGGGTGCATACAGCCCATGGCCGCTCAGTGCATTACTTATTGTTTTGTTTGAAACAATTGTACCTGCTGAGTCCAGGTCTTCCTAAAGCTCTCCACAAGTGGCTCTTAGACAACTCTTCTGATAATTCTTTTTACTCCTCTGTTGAAATCTTGTGAGGAGCAGCTAGTCGTGGACAGTTTATGGTGAAATGATGTTCTTTCCACTTCTGGATTATGGCCCCAACAGTGCTCACTGGAACATTCAGAAGTTTAGAAATCCTTCTGTAACCAATGCCATCAGTATGTTTTGCAACAAAAAGGTTGCAAAGGTCTTGAGAGAGCTCTTTGCTTTTATCCAACATGAGAGGTTTCTTGTGTGACACCTTGGTAATGAGACACCTTTTTATAGGCCATCAGTTCAGACTGAACCAGCTGATATTAATTTGCACTGACAAGGGGCAGGATTGCTTTCTAAATCCCGATACTGATGATTTCAGCTGGTGTTTTGGCTTTCCATGCCTGTTTGCATCTCCCCTTCTTCGTGTGTTCAATACTTTTTCTTGGTGTCATTCCATTTTATTACATATAACTTCATTTCTGAACTTATTTGTTTTGGTTTCTTTATATGTATGGATTGTATAGGTTGTTCTTGACATGTGATGAAAATGTCATGTCAATAGCACCTTTAGAAATATATTTCCTGTCGCATCATGGCAGCATACACCTTTGGGTTGTGGCTCCGCCCCTCACAACCTGATAGGACCGTTTAACTATTAAGCCCATAGCGGGCCCCCGCCCAGGTATTCTCTTTTTTTTCCTCACCTAAGACCTGACAAGGACAGCAAAGATGAAGAACCCCCCTTACCGCTTCGCCCCAGCCAGGTTTAGCCTCTCCTGGGTGGAAGTCCTATCCTGTACAGCCTCTAAATGAGCTAGATGGAAGGAACCCCACTCTGATGGTCTCAGGGGTATGTACCAGCTTTATATTACAAACCTTAAATAGGTTTTCTCTTGGCAGCGACCTCCAAGCTCTTCTGTGCACTCTGTCACTAACCTGAGACTTGTAGTTCCTCAGCATCCCAGTCTGATGAGCGCCAGCTTCCCACAGACCTTAATTGGGTCTCTATTGCGGCCTCTAGCTCTCCTGATAACCTGCATAAAAAACGGGCCTACAGCGATCTGTAGTCACACACATGCATAGCGCCGAGCGACAGCTACTTCCGCAGACAGAGAGAGGCATTCACATCGATAATTCCTATGCATGCCAGCTTCCAAGATGGCGCCGGCTCGCTCACGGCGCTACGGCACATGCGCGGTCATGACGTCATCACCGGGCGATGGCGGCGGCAGTTTTAAAAACCAAATCCTTTTCTGCTGTTTTCCTCTTGAACACTGCACCTGTCAACAGCGCTTTTCAGTGGGATAGATTGCACTACTGTCTCTTCCTTAAGGTAAGCCTCTAAAATCTATTTTCCTACTGGGTCTCACCTACCACTGCCTGCATGCTCATTCCCCACCATCTGTTGTAGGGGACTCAAGACTATATCTCTCCTCATGGAGGTCGCTGCCCAGGTAGACCATCACCAGCCTAATAGGTAAGGGGGGGGGGAGATTGGTAAGTAGTGAAGATTGAAAAAGAGAGCCTGCCACTAATGCTGTCTAAATTGGACAGCCCTATCAGGTCGGCCAGATCGTCGGACTCAAGACGACAAGAGCCATCTAGAAGGAGCCCAAGCCATAGACAAAGCCGCTCAGATCGCGGTAGAAGTCGCTCACGCACAAGACGAAGTCGCTCAAGTCGCAGAAGGAGCCGTTCAAAATCCTATTCACGGCACAGACACTCCTACCGGAGGTCTCCTTCACGCAGACGCTCTCCTCCCCCTCAGCATTCCCGTCCATCAGGGAACTCATGCTGGGTGTGCGGTGCCATTGCACTTCCGGACAAGCTAGCCTGTCGCACATGCTTGGACGAAGCAACCAGAGAGAGAGAGCCAAGTAGAGAACCGGCCATATTTACACCCCTGCAAATCGCAGAGTCAGAAACAAGCAGATGAGTGCAAGGCACTTCACCTGCGACTCCCTCCACATCTAAAAAGTCAGACCCCCTATCTGACAATGAGGACTTGGAGGTATCCACTGGCTTTGACTTCGCACTTATAGAACCCTTCATAAAGTCAGTGAAGGAAGCTATAAAATGGGAAGAGGAAAAAGAAACTCCGCAAAAAGCGAAGAAATATTTTCCGAATCTCAAAAAAGAACCAGAAACCTTCCCATTTATAGAAGAACTGGAGGAATTGATTAAAGACGAATGGCAAAAACCTGAGAAAAAGACCAGTCTCAGCAATAGACTTGAAAAATAATTTTGAATAACCAAAATAGTAGCGCTCAGTGTCTTACAACACAAATCTAAATATAAACCATATACACTCCGTGAGATAGTGCATAAATGCGAATGTTCATAAATATACACCCTGTAAAGAAATATGCATACAATAAACTCATCAAGTGTCCATAACGTTCATGACAGTGATTTAAAAAAATTGATATAAAGTGTTTAACTGAAAATGAGTCCATAAAAAAAGTGCACAAAATAAGTCCATAAAAAGTGCATCCAAAATTGACTTCAAATGAAGATGATGACAAATAAAACTTTCTTGTGTTTTCTTCAAACCTTCACCACACCAATGTGCTCAGTGATTCCACTCCCTAAGGACTTGCACTCACCACAAGAATATGCCTCGCACTCTCATGCTTGGCTAATCAGCTTGATTACCCCCCAGGGTATCACAAACGATTCCAAAATGATGAAATTAGGTCAGTCAAGTCTCCCACATGAAAAAACAAATGCTTCCATTGGAAGAAGTCTTACGACGAAACTAGTCTGGGAGGAGCTACACGACAGTCACCTGGTGTGCAGCGTTCGGATCTTTTGACCACTCGTCGAATATACAGTTTGGTGTTTGGGCGGGAGTCTGCGGTGATTCGATTGCAGTGGAGAGGCAAGCGTACATGAAGAAAACACAAGAAAGTTTTATTTGTCATCATCTTCATTTGAAGTCACTTTTGGATGCAGTTTTTATGGACTAATTTTGTGCACTTTTTTTATGGACTCATTTTCAGTTAAACACTTTATATCAATTGTTTTAAATCACTGTCATGAACGTTATGGACACTTGATGAGTTTATTGTATGCACATTTCTTTACAGGGTGTATATTTATGAACATTCGCATTTATGCACTATCTCACGGAGTGTATATGGTTTATATTTAGATTTGTGTTGTAAGACACTGAGCGCTACTATTTGGGTTATTCAAAATTATTTTTCACTTTTTATTTTTTAAAGTAGCAGCTGATAGGGTAATTCAGTCTAAATTTATCAGACGTTTCTCCAAGGCGCAGTGGAGTGTGTTAAGGAAAGGGGGCGGTTTATTCTTTTAAATATTTTATTTTTCTTTCCGGTTATTCATTATACAAAGGGTGGAAATTCCTTATAGCATATTACATATATTGCTTTTTCCTTTTAGCGTTTCACAGCCATCAAATATTACATGCATTTTTTTACAGATTTCAATATCTAACATCCTGTCCAACAATAACACCCTGTATATGCCATTATACTTGGGTTTCCTCTACTCTGTATTCATCAGAGCCTATCCTTTAATTTAAGGATGGTTCGTATTCTAAGTCCCTTCCGTCTTACCCACCCTAGTCCTTTAAACAACCGTTTTTTCTCTTTTTTTTCCCCTTCCTTTTCCTTAAATCACCTAAATAAACAAAACGAATAGCAGACAAAAAACAAAAACAAAAAACAAAACAAAGGGGTGCCCTCCCCTCTCCCTCCCCCCCTCCCCGCCCCCCCCTCCACGATCTCCACATTTAATTTCAACATATTGACGGAATTACGGAGTAATCTTTTTTTGGCTCCTATTCTACCCAGGATCATAATACAAAAAGGGCCTTTCCTTCTTCTGATGATTTAAATACATTCCACTCAGCCCATGTCTGGGAATACCTCTCATATTTATTTTGACCTAATAATACCAACTCTTCCATTTTATTAATCTCTTCGACTCTATTAAGCCACTCCGGTACTGTCGGGGGGTTTATGTCTCTCCATCGTCGTGCTATGCACGCCCTGGCAGCATTAAAGAAATGCCTTAGAATCAGTTTATTGTACAAATTCCCTGGTATGCTAGAGACATGTAATAAAAATAACGCTGGGTCTATCGGGAGATTATAATCTGTAAATTTCTGAGATATTCGATGCATCTCTTTCCATAAGTATTCCAATTTCGAGCATGTCCAAAAAATATGAAGTAACGTCCCTCTATCTAGTTTGCATCTCCAGCATCTATCTGATTTCGATGGTGAGTACTTATGGAGCACTGAGGGTGTACAGTACCATCTCGTCAATATTTTAAAATTTGTTTCCTGTACCCTTATACTTATTGATGATTTTAAGGTATTATTTATAATCTGTCTTTGTTGTGGAGGGGAAAAGGATCTTCCCAATTCTATTTCCCATTTCCTTAGAAACGGGGGTACATATTCATCTGGGGGCGCAATCAATAAGGCGTACATTTGTGAGAGTATATGGGAGGAAGGTCCTTCCTCTTCACACATTTTTTCCAGTGTGGTACGTGGTCGCTGAAACCTACTCAGTGGAGGTAAAGTGTTGAGAAAATGTCTCAACTGAATTCCACTCCAGAAATCTAAGCAATATTGGTCGTTTGGTGCTGTCAAAACCTCCATTGAAGGCCAGGTCGCTGATTGTGCAAAATGTGAGACTTGATAGCATTGTAAGTCTATTAATCTTCTAAAGTTACCCTGGTCTATTCCTGGAGGGAAACGTGGGTTCCCTAATATAGGGTAGAGGGGGGAGTATGGTGATGACAGTGAGGTTGTCCTACAGATCTTAGAGCATATCTGTAACGTAATCCCTATAATTGGATGTTTCTTAGTAATGGGATCAATGTCTGTAAAACACCACACCGCTCGTCGCAATAGGGCCCTGCTTTGGGATTGCTCAATTTTTGGCCATAATTTAAGCTCTGTATGCCTACACCAATCTATTAATCTCCCCATATGGGCTGCCTGATAGTATTTCCTTATGTCAGGTACTGCCAGCCCCCCATATTGTTTGGGCATTGTCAGAAGTCGTTGTCTTATTCTAGGTCTCTTATTTGCCCAAATAAATTTTGTAATTATTGTATTTACTTGCTTAAAAAATTCTGGGGGTATATGAATCGGTAACGTTTGAAAAAGGTAGGAGAATTTAGGTAAGATTGACATTTTAATTATATTGCATCTCCCCATCCATGAGAAGGGACCTTGTTGCCATTTAGATAATAATAGCTTAACTCTATTAATTAGGGGTGGAAAATTCCTCTCATATACTTGTTTTAAATTAGGGGGATATACGTACCCAGGTATTTAAGTGCTATATTAGTCCATCTAAAATTAAAATTTATTTTTAGGTTATTTACCTGTGATGTCAACATTGATACTCCCATTGCCTCTGATTTGGTCATATTTATTTTAAGATGGGATAATTCCCTGTACTGATCCAGTTCTTTTATGAGGTTTGGTAATGATATCGCCGGGTTGGTCATGGAGAATAGAAGATCATCCGCATATGCGGATATCTTATAGTCTCCATCTCCTGTTCGTATCCCTGTTATATCTGGGTTCTTTCTGATTTTACATAGAAACGGTTCCAGTGAAATAGCGAATAGGAGGGGTGATAGGGGACACCCTTGCCGGGTTCCATTGGAAATCGAAAACGTTTCCGATAGCATCCCGTTTATTTTGATTTGTGCCCTAGGTCTCAAATAGATACATGAGATCCACCCCATCATCTTCTCTCCCATTCCTACATATCTTAGGGCCGACATCATAAAAGACCAATTAACCCGGTCGAACGCTTTTTCCGCGTCTGTACCGAGGAATACCGCAGGTGTTTTAGTGGAATCCGCCAAATGAACAAGATTCAACACTTTAATAGTGTTGTCTCGTGCTTCACGGGTTGGAATAAAACCCACTTGGTCAGGATGTACCAGGGAAGTCAAATGTGGTTGGATACGTATAGATAGAATTTTTGCAAATATTTTAAGATCCACATTTAATAAGGATATGGGACGGTAACTACCACAAACTGATAAGTCCTTATCTTCCTTTGGGATGAGCGTAATATATGCTTTTAATGCTTCCGGGGAGAATCCTGTTTTATGTCCTAATGCATTAAACGTTTGTATCATGTATTTACCTAATTGTGGGAGAAACGTTTGATAATATTTGTGTGTAAAACCATCCGGTCCTGGTGATTTCCCTGGTTTAAGTGCCCTGATTACTTCCTGTAGTTCCTCGATAGAAATATCCCTTCCCAATTCCTCTTTAATTTGCTCTGATAACTGGGGGATCCCTGAGGAGGCTATGTATTCCTCAATCCTATTTTGTAATTGTGTTTGTGAGCTATTTGGTAAATTGTAAAGAGATTTATAAAATTCACAAAAAGCCTCCGCAATCTGATTAGTTTTGTGAACTTTTCTACCCCCTGTATTCACTATATGTGGAATGTAGGTTTGTACTCGTTGATCCTGCAGGGCTCTTGCTAATTGTGGGCCGCATTTGTCGCCACTTTCATAGTAGTATTTTCGACAAAATTGCAATGCTGCCTTTGCTCTATACTGAAGAATCGTCGTTACCTGTCGGCGTAAATTAAGTAATTCCGCCTCCCCTCCAGATCTAGTGTTCTGTTTATGTTGTATTTCTAAGTTATGTATTTCTGTCAATAATTTCTTTAGTTCAGCTTCCCTCTCCTTTTTGATTCTAGACCCATGTTTAATAAATACCCCCCTTATCACTGATTTATGTGCTTCCCATATGGTCCCTATGTCCATCTCAGGGGTATTATTCTCTTGAAAGTAATATTGCATTTCTTTAATTACATCCTCTACTACCCTCTTATCTTCCAACAAGCTCTCATTAAGTCTCCACTGTCTGGTCTTTGGTTGTACATTCTCATTCATAATCAACGTCAGTATCACCGGAGCGTGGTCTGACCATGTAATGTTCCCTATGTCTACTGTTCTAACCATAGATAACATGTAGTGAGGGATAATAAACCAATCTATTCGTGTATAAACTTTATGTGGACCCGAGTAGAAGGTATAGTCCCTCTCGTCAGGATGGTATATTCTCCATACATCAGAAAGTTGATGTTCATATAGGGTACGCATTACTTTCTTCCTAGCGCTTGTAGTAGTTGATGAGTTTCCTGTAGACGTATCTAACCTCGGATCTAATGAAAAATTGAAATCTCCCCCCAACACCATCTTCCCTTCTGCGAATTTCATTAATTTGTTCACTACCGAGCAGATAAATCGATCCTGATTATCATTTGGGGCATAGACAGTGGCCAACGTCACTTTAATAGCCCCCATCATGCCCTTCAAGAATAAAAATCTACCCTCCGGATCCATCTTAGCATCCAGTAGCTTCCAGGGTGTCTGCCTTGATATCAAAATAGATACACCTCTTGATTTGGACATCTTGCTACATGCATGATAGACAAGAGGATAGAGATTATTCCTCAAGGATGGTATCTTTCCTTCTTTGAAGTGGGTTTCCTGAATTTATTCTTTAGTACACTGTTATTTTTATCAGCAATAGACTTGCCAAACTGTACCTATTAAAGGAATCCAGTGCCAATCCACTAGTAACTCCACCAGTGGTGGACTCCTCCCTGATGCGCCTAGCCCGGCACGTAACTCTTCCAATAGAAGATGCGACCACATTCAAGGATGTATTGGACAGAAAGATCGATCTGGATCTTAAGAGAGCCTACTTATCCGCAGGTGGTGCCTGCAGACCCGCAATAACACTAGCAGCAGTGGGAAGGGCTATCTCAAGTTGGTCCTCCAACGCTGAGAAGTTGGTAGCAGAAGGAAGAGAACAAGAGCGAGTAATCACAGCTCTCCAGGAACTCAGCCTTGCAGGCGACTTTGTCGCAGAAGCCTCTGTAGACATAATTAAGTCAACATCCAGAGCAATGTTAAGCTCAGTGATGGCCAGGAGGGCACTCTGGCTAAAGCCATGGTCAGCAGACCCCTCCTCAAAGTCCAACTGGTGTAAAATCCCATTTGATGGCACAAACCTCTTCGGGGAGAAACTGGACTCGGCTATTTCAAAAGTCACAGGCGGGAAGTCTGGACTCATTCCTTCAGATAGAAGGCCTAGACAACAAAGGGCACCCACATTCAGACGGAACCTCCCAGATAAATACAGGGAGGCAAAGTCCTACAAGCCCGGCAGGGAGTACAGAAAAAATTGGAGGAATCCACAATCTTCCTTCCTAAAACTCCAAAAATCTAAGACCCCTACCCCGGGGACCAGAAGTCTTTTTGAAGTTACGCCCGCCCAACCAGCCATAGTAGGAGTCAGGCTAAAGGACTTCAAGCAGGTTTGGGCAGAGATAATAAGAGACCCATGGACAGTGGCTACTATCCAAGACGGACACAAATGGAGGTTCAAGAATCGACCTCCCAGGGACCAATTCATCGGAACCAGAATTCCAACATCCCGAGAAAAGAAACTCATATTGGCAGAATATGTCCAGGATCTAATCCAAAAACAGGCCATAGTGGAAGTCCCACCTCCACAAAGGGAAAAGGTTTCTACTCCCCCCTGTTCTTGGTAAAGAAAAAGACCGGGGATCTGCGTCCCGTCCTAGACCTAAAAAGTCTCAATTGCTCAATCCTGGTGGAGACTTTCAAGATGGAAAGTCTACAATCAATCCTCCATGCCATAAATGTCGGCGATTGGATGCTCTCTGTGGATTTAAAGGACGCTTACCTGCATGTTCCCATTCACACAGCATTCCAAAAATTTCTCCGCTTTTCGGTAAATCACCAACACTTCCAGTTCCAAAGTCTCCCATTCGGGATCTCTACCGCTCCCAGAACATTCACCAAGGTCCTGCTACCAGTGATAGCTCTACTAAGGGAGCAAGGATTGAGAGTCCACCACTATCTGGACGACATCCTATTGCTGGCAGACAACGAAGAGTCTCTTCTACTCCACCGAGACACATTAATAACCACCTTACAAAAGTTTGCGTGGCTGATAAACTGGGAAAAAAGCAATCTCCAACCCACTCAGAGAATGGTCTTCCTGGGGGCAGAACTAGATACAAAACTCAACACCATAGAACTCCCGAGAGAAAATTCCCATCATTATCCAGAGGACAAAGAGATTACTCTTATCCAACACACTCCCAGCCAGAGAATGTCTCAGCATCATGGGGTCACTATCAGCAACCATTCCTATGGTCCAATGGGCCCAGTGGAACACAAGACCTCTCCAAATGTCATTTCTAAGACAGTGGAACGGGGTATCGATGTCCCAACGAATCACCATCCAAAACAAGGTCAAACAATCACTATGGTGGTGGACCCGGTTGCACAACCTAAAAAGGTACAAACACATAGTCACCCCCCCCTCAGGAGGTGATCACTTCAGACGCCAGCAAGGAAGGCTGGGGAGCACACTACATGCAACTCGCAGTTCAAGGCCGTTGGTCTTTCGAGACACAGGATGTAGTATCGAACATCCTGGAGATGAAAGCAGCTTTTCAAGCTCTTCTAGCCTTCAGTCCCCTCCTGAAAGGGAAAGAAGTCCTACTGAGGATGGACAACAGAGTGGCAGTTGCCTATATCAACAGGCAAGGCGGCACCAAAAGCCGATCTATGATGCAGGAAGTCCGCCCAATCCTCGAATGGGCGCAAGTGAACCTATCAGGGTAAACGGCGTTATATGTCCCAAGAACGCAGAACCAGCTGGCAGACATGCTAAGCAGAAGCTTTGTTTCCAACAACGAATGGGCTCTGAGTCACCAAGCCTTTTCCCTCATAGCAAGAACTTGGGGCATGCCGGATATAGACCCCAAGAACGCAGAACCAGCTGGCAGACATGCTAAGCAGAAGCTTTGTTTCCAACAACGAATGGGCTCTGAGTCACCAAGCCTTTTCCCTCATAGCAAGAACTTGGGGCATGCCGGATATAGACCTGGCAGCGACGCCAGACAATGCGAAGTGCCAGAGGTACCTGACAAGAACCCCCTGCCCATCAGCGGAAGGGACAGACTGTCTTCAACACGAGTGGAACTTCCACCTGGGTTACATCTTTCCCCCGACACCTCTCATACCGAGATTCCTCCTCAGGCTCAAGAGGTCGTCCTCCACAGTGATAGCAATCCTTCCATTTTGGCCGAGACGGCCATGGTTTACCACTCTCCTCCAGCTGAACACAGCAAAACCTTTACCGCTTCCACCAGCAGCGGACCTACTTTTCCAGGGAAAACTCCTTCATCCATCCCCGGAAAGAATGCACCTGACAGCCTGGAGATTGAAAGGGCTAGGTTCTTAAACCAAGGCTGCTCCCAGAAAGTGGTAGAAACCCTTCTTCAAGCCAGAAGATACACCACCAACAATACCTATAAGAGAATCTGGAATAAGTTTCTCTCAATAGCACAGCAACAAAACTGGAATCCATCATCTCCAACAGTTGCTCAAATCCTTGAGTTTCTCCAGCTAGGCCTAGAGAAAGGCCTCGGGTCGAGCACTTTAAAAGTTCACGTGTCAGCATTATCAGCTATGACAGGAGTCAAGTGGGCACAAGAGCCCCTAGTCATTCAGTTCCAGAGGGCCTAAAGTTAAAACCTCCCAGAAAACCTTCCTTCCCGACTTGGGATCTTTCGGTAGTACTAGAAGCACTATCACAAGAACCATTTTTTCCGTTAGAAAACATCTCCTTGTGGGACTTAACACTCAAAGTTACTTTCTTAATTGCAATAACATCAGCCAAGAGAGTCTCAGAGGTGCAAGCTCTACTGGCGAAAGAACCATACTTGATCGTCTACCCGGACAAAGTAGTCCTAAGACCATCTGACCGCTTTATTCCGAAGGTGTCATCCTCCTTCCACTTCAATCAAGAGATTAACCTTCCTGCGCTCTCCACAGAACAAGGGGATCCACATCCGCTGGATGTAAGAACTAACATCCTAGCCTACCTATCAACAACAAACGACCTTAGGAAGTCGGAAAACCTCCTAGTCATCCCGCACGGCATTAGAAGAGGTCAAGCAGCAGCCTCTCGCACCATCGCAGCATGGCTAATGAAGATCATCAAAAGGACTTATTCTCTAAGTCAAATACAAATACCTGAAGGCTTAAAGGCACACTCGACAAGGGCAATGGCGACCTCCTGTGCGGCCTACTGCAGAGTGTCCTCGGAAACTATCTGCCGAGCAGCGACCTGGTCCTCAAGGAATACCTTTATTTCTCACTACAAGGTGGACTCTGCCAGATTATCCACGGCAGAGTTTGGACGAGCAATCATTCAGTCCAACACCTCCATTCCATGTAAATAAAAAAATTGTCTTTATGCTCAGACCCACCCAGTCTGCGAGTTATTCACCCAAAGGTGTATGCTGCCATGATGCGACAGGAAAATGGAAAATTGTATACTCACCTTTCCGTAATTTTCCTTTCCTGTCGCATCTTCATGGCAGCATACAGATGCCCACCCGTCTGAGGTGAGGTATATATATACTAGAATACCTGGGCGGGGGCCCGCTATGGGCTTAATAGTTAAACGGTCCTATCAGGTTGTGAGGGGCGGAGCCACAACCCAAAGGTGTATGCTGCCATGAAGATGCGACAGGAAAGGAAAATTACGGAAAGGTGAGTATACAATTTTCCATTTTATGTGATGGTGACGTGTTCAATGCTTATTTTAACCACTATATCTGTATTAACCACCTCGCGCCCGCCGTACGACTATGTACGGCCGCAAGGTGGCTCCTAAATGCCGGGAGGCCATCTTTTTACGTGCCTGGCACTTCACTGTAATGCCGATGCGCGTGCCTGGGGGCCGCGATGTCCGCCAGGTACCCGCGATCGGCCAGTACACAGACAAGGATGTGGATCTCTGTGTGTAAACACAGAGATCCATGTCCTGTCAGGGAGAGAGGAGACCGATGCTGTGTCCCTTGTACATAGGGACACAGATCAGTCACCTCCCCCAGTCAGTCCCCTCCCCCCACAGTAGTAATCACTCCCAGGGCACACATTTAACCCCTTCCTCGCCCCCTAGGGTTAACCCCTTCCCTGCCAGTCACATTTATACAGTAATCAGTGCATATTTATAGCACTGTTCGCTGTATAAATGTGAATGGTCCCAAAATAGTGTCAAAAGTGTCCGCTGTGTCCGCCATAATGTCGCAGTCACGAAAAAAATCACTGATCACCGCCATTACTAGTAAAACATTTTTTTTTATAAAAATGCCATAAAACTACCCCATATTTTGTAAACGCTATAACTTTTGCGCAAACCAATCAATAAACGCCGATTGCGTTTATATATTTTTTTAAAAATTGGGATATTTATTATAGCAAAAATCAAAAAATATTGTGTTTTTTTCAAAATTGTCGCTCTTTCTTTGTTTATAGCGCAAAAAAGAAAAACCGCAGAGATGATCAAATACCACCAAAAGAAAGCTCTATTTGTGGGAAAAAAAGGACGTCAATTTTGTTTGGGAGCCACGTCGCACGACCGCGCAATTGTCATTCAAAGCGTGACAGTGCCGAAAGCTGAAATTTCGCCTGGGCAGGAAGGGGGTTTATGTGCCAAGTAAGCAAGTGGTTAAGAACGGTTTCTAAAACCAAAAAAACAACATTTCATATATTTCAAATTAAAAATCCTTGCTGGCTGCATTAGTTTTCTCTTTTCAAGCTTTTTCCCTTTATTCTTTTTACCTTGTGATTTTGTCAAAAACTAAATAGAACTGTACCTCTCTCTTATTCTCCATAACATAGTGAGGCATGATTTTGGGGTGCTCAGAGACAGCTTAGAACAATGTAACTGATAACCACAAGAGCTGACAGCGCAGGGAATTAACAGCTTGCAAGATTTCTGGCAAGGGTATTTTTGAACTTCTCAAACAGACATAACAAAGTGCATTCAATGTATGTTTAACAGACCAAAAGAGATTAAAAAAGAGAAGTTCATTGTGCGGGTTTATAAACACTTTTAGGACATGTTTTTGTTTGAAGTTATTACGTTTCCAGCTACACAACGACCCGTTTGCTCAACTGCTTGTGACTATATTTTTTCCATTCTATCTTCCTGCTGTGATGCCCATGAAAATACTAATGGCCCAGAGACTACCCCTGTCCCTGTGGTCCCATTTTACCAGTCTGATTAATAGCAGTTAGATACATTGCCCACAACCAGACGCATGAGGCAGAAGACATACTGGGTTGTGTAGAGACAGTGCTTTTATATCTCCTGGGGGGGGGGCATACTGGGAATTAAAAGCATTCCTGGCTTATGGACTATGTATGCAAATAAGTAGGTTTGCCTTCACTAGCTATATGCATGTTCCAGGTCAGTGACTCAAAGTAAAAAGTCAGAAAAATCAAACGTGACTGCCAGGGAGATAGCATTTTTAGGACAGTAAAAGCATCTACTGTATTTTTTGGTACAGGTTTCCTATAATATAACACTGCAGCCTAGTGCAGAAAACATGGAAGACGAGCTAAAGCCTATGTGAGCACAAACTAGCTTTTCTTCTTCTTGCAGAGACACACCAGGCCTTCTGGTAAATGTCAGAATTGCTATAAAACTGGTTTAGGTTTGTCACTAAACATGACTAGATGATGCACAACACTAGCTCTTCTAGTCCCAGGGAGTGGAGTCAGGCACTCAATTAATTGCAGACTTGCATTACAGCAGATAGCACTGCAAATCACAGTAAACTTTGGGTAGTCCATTTATTTCCTCTGTCCGAGAAAATATTCTTCCCTGCGACAAGTTGCACACATGAAATATTTAAAAAGAAATTAAAGACAGTAAAATTCACACCGTGAAAGAGAACAGCATACTAAACACAATTGCTGCATAGTCAGAAATTGGTCATATCCCACTGATTAGACAATGCACTTAAAGTGGAGCTCCACCCAAAAGGGGAAGTTCGCTTTAAGGCCTCCTCCCTGGCTCTTGTTTGTGAAATGGAGCTTTTGGGGAGGAGAGAGGGAGCAGGTAACCAATTTTGAGAGGTACCCGCTCCCACTTCTGCTTCGACCGCCTAGGTGATTGGAAGCAGAAGTTCTTCCTTCTACCTTTTCCAAAGTCTTCTGGGACATGACAGGCCCCAGAAGACTGCGGGACCAGTCCCAGAGTACAGCGCCGGCTGTGAAACCGCAAGCTGTCACAGCCGGCTGCCCATAGTAAAGATGCCAACGCCGGCAAGGGAGGATATAGGTTATATTAGGAGGATATTAGGTTAGAAAATTGGCTGGGGTGAGCTCACCGCTGGATCATGGGACAGGTGAGTGGCTGTTTATTAGAAGTCAACAGCAACAGTTTTTGTAGCTGCTGACTTTTAATTTTCACTTAAGAGACTGGAGCTGACCTTAAAGTGGATGTAAACCCTTACATATACTCAGTGAAGTGAATGGCCTCAGGTGATACACAGAGATGAAACAAATCCTCCTACATAAGTTGTACCAGTTTAACAGTCTTCTTTTCTCTACGTCTGTTCAAAGTGCTACATTTTAAAGCTTGTCTTTAAAAAAAAAAAAAAAAGGAGGCGGAGAGCTGAAATTACACTATACAGAGTTCAGTGAGGAGAGCTCTGAGAGCTGATTGGAGGGAAGAGACACCCCTCCCCTTACATAGTACACAGGAACAGAGCTGAGCCTGTCAATCTGCTGAAGGTCCCTCCCGTCACCATTTTTCCCTTGGCATCAGGAAAACTTGTCAGAAGTGATTCATGCTAAAAGCAGAGCAATAAAGCAGCAGACAGAAATGACACTTAGGGGTTTATTTGCTAAAACCAGAGTGCGCAAAATCAGGTTCACTTCTGCATAGAAACCGAGCAGCTTCTAACCTCAGCTTCTTTTTTTTTTAACAAGAAAAACCTCAGCTTCTTCAATTAAGCTTTGGCAATAAAACCTGAAAGCTGATTGGTTTCTATGCAGAAGTGAGCCTGATTTTGCACTTTCTACCTTTAGTTCTGGATTGAGACAAGTACACACTATAGAGGGATATGCTTTGTTCATATTTCATGTCTGAGGCTTACAACCACTTTAAATAAGTAGGACTACAGGCATTTAAGAATTAGCAGATATGAAAGCCTGACCGTCACAGTTTCAGCATCTTTATCAGCATTTCCAATAAACATGGAAAAAGTATCCATTTTGGAGATCAAGGAACCAGGTATTCTAGAGTCCTATTTACACCTGAGCGTTTTATGAGCTTTTTAGGTGCCTTGCATTAAAATAAATCCAACTTGCTGAATCTTTGATGCTCTTTTATGTAAAATGTACATTATATAGAGTTCAATGGTAATTCACTAAAAACATCTTAAAAAACGCACCTAAAACAATACACTACATAGATGAGAACCAGCCCCTAATGACACTTTTGTAATGTAGGAGTGAGAAAATCACTAAATACAACTAAAAGACTTTTACTGACTTTCACTGCATTAGAAGAGCAGTTAGTTTGCACTACAGTACCTGGCACTCACATACAAGGTCTATGCTCATCCCTTCCACTAATCATGAGGGCTGACGATGTAAAGCAGAGCATTAAAAGCTTTATTGAATCGTCAGCGGATCGGAGACTGCGATTCAGACTTACTGTGACATGGCGAGGAACACAAGTGATCGCATACCGAAACGAAAATGCAAACTTAAACACATATATCTTGACAAACACACTGGAACATAAAAGTCTTTCTTTCACAGGAAAGGTAGTGATTTTTTGGTTAAGTATATAGATGTGTTATGCAACCATTTAGGCCACTTTCACCCAGTCATTGAGGCCCGTACACTGAATTGGCAGCTGGACACATACAGGTGCAGGTGAGTGGCTCTGAATGTACAGAGTTTGCTCACCCACATGCCTGTCAAATTGGGATGAGCAACTGTGCCAGTGCAGCAGCTGAATCTTCATCGACAGAGGAGGCTCTAGGCTTTGTGAGGCCTTAGGCAAAACTTAGACATGATGCCCCACTCACGCCCATAATTGGAAAAATAATTCAAGCGATAAAAGTTAACTGTATAAGGAGGGTACAGTACAAATAGATAGGTGTCAAAAGGACTAGAGAGGGATAGTCAAGGATGGACATGGGGAATATTGTCGCCTGGTGAGGAATAGCACCAAAGAAAGCAAGAAAGAGCTAGACTGCCCCCTTCCATCAGGATCCGCACAGGGCCCTCCTTACATCAGAATCCGCGCAGTGCCCTCCTTACATCAGAATCCGGCAGAGTGCCCCCTTACATTAGAATCCTGGCGGAATGCCCCATTACATCAGAATCCGCACAGTACCCTCCTTACATCAGAATTCGGCGGAGTGCCCCCTTACATCAGAACCTGGCACAGTGCCCCTCTTACATCGGAACCCGGCACAGTGCCCCCTTTCATCAGAAGCCGGCACAGTGCCCCCTTACATCAGAAGCCGGCACAGTGCCCCCTTACATCAGAAGCCGGCACAGTGCCCCCTTACATCAGAAGCCGGCACAGTGCCCTATTACATCAGAATCTGGCACAGTGCCCCATTACATCAGAAGCCGGCACAGTGCCCCCTTACATCAGAAGCCAGCACAGTGCCCCCCTTACATTAGAACCCGGCACAGTGCCCCCCTTACATTAGAACCCGGCACAGTGCCCCCCTTACATTAGAAGCTGGCACAGTGCCCCCTTACATCAGAAGCCGGCACAGTGCCCCCTTACATCAGAAGCCGGCACAGTGCCCCCTTACATCAGAAGCCGGCATAGTGCCCCCTTACATAGGAAGCCGGCGGTGTGTCCCCTTACATCAGAACCTGGTGGAGTGTCCCCTTACATCAGAACCCGGCGGAGTGTCCCCTTACACCCTTACATCAGAACCCGGTGGAGTGTCCCCTTACATCAGAACCCGGTGGAGTGTCCCCTTGCGCCAGAGTTTCGTTGTCCCTAAGTTCTAGATGGGGGACAGAAGGGAGGGAGATGGGGAGAGTCCAGTGGTAGTGAAGAGCTCACTAACCCCAGGCTGGTTTCTGCAGGCTCAGACAGCGACAATCAAAGCCAGATGGATCGTCCACCCGCGGTGCTTCAAATATCCCGCCCACATCCCTTTCTCGGGTACACCACTATGCGGGGCAGACACAGATGAGAGAGGCAGGAGGAGGTGGGGAAAATGGATATCTCTCTCCTCTCCTGTCCCGTGTCTGGAGAGAGGGGGGGGGGTGGGTGCTGGCTTCTCCGGGAAAATGGCAAAGGCATTTTTGAGCTTCACAAGTGCAGCCAGCGTCATTAAATTAACAGTTGTCAACCCTGCCCGTGGACAATATCCATGGCGGTAGGTATTGCCTGGGGGCACAACCCACCCCAGCACCCTCTAGATACAGCCATGTGGAGGAAGAGGAGGCAGAGCAGAAGCAGCTATCTTCTCCCGTTCCTGTGGGAGCGGGGGGGAACTGTCAGCGGCAGCGCTGGTTCTGCTGAGCGGTGACTGTGATCTGGAGCTGTCAGTGAGCTCTCTCCACGGAGCATGGACCGTGTAGCTCTCTCACTGGTGCAGTTGAGCGGATTGTACAGCAGACTGGCAGGGACTCAGCACAGCGCTGACGGCGGAGGAACCCTTGTTGCCAGCCTCAGAGGCAGCTCATAACAAATTAGGCGGCCGCGAGGCCCCTGTGAGTGCGAGGCCTTAGGCGACTGCCTAATTAAAGCGCCGCCTCTGCTTATCGACTTACATGGGCTGCCTGCACGTGGCACATGGTAGTTCCAACAAACAGCCAATTCATGGTGTACGGGCGGTAACACCCATGTGCGTGAATGAAGCTTTATTATGGTTTTATTATTATATAGGTTTATGTGCAGGCGCATTGCTAAATATACAGCTAAAATACACAGCTCCCCATCTTACTAATCTTTTAGGCACCTTCATACTCATGCACCTAAAGTGGTTCTAAAGGCAGGTGTTTTTCTTTTACCTTAATGCAATCTCTGCATTAACCACTTCGCGCCCGTCATACGACTTATGACGGCCGCAAAGTGGTTCTTAAATGCCGGGAGGCCGTCATTATACGGCCTCCGCTCCTTCGGCCACTGGGGGGCGCGCGAGCACCGCCGGCGGCGCGCGCGCATGCCCGGCGCATCACTGAGATGTCGATGCGCGTGCCTGGCGGCCGCGATGTCCGCCAGGCACCCGCGATCGGCCTGTACACAGACAAGGACATGGATCTGTGTGTGTAAACACACAGATCCATGTCCTGTCAGGGAGAGGAGACCGATGCTGTGTCCCTTGTACATAGGGACACAGATCGATCACCTCCCCCAGTCAGTCCCCTCCCCCCACAGTAGCAATCACTCATAGGGCATACATTTAACCCCTTCCTCGCCCCCTAGTGGTTAACCCCTTCCCTGCCAGTCACATTTATACAGTAATCAGTGCATTTTTATAGCACTAATCGCTGTATAAATGTGAATGGTCCCAAAAATGTGTCAAAAGTGTCCGATGTGTCCGCCGCAATATCGCAGTCATGATAAAAATCGCTGATCGCCGCCATTACTAGTAAAAAAAATAAAAATAAAAAAAAATTCTGAATTCTATCCCCTATTTTGTAGGCGCTATAACTTTTGCGCAAACCAATCACTATACGCTTATTGCGATTTTTTTTAACCAAAAATATGTAGAAGAATACGTATCGGCCTAAACTGAGAAAAAAATAGTTTTTTAAAAATAAAATTGGGATATTTATTATAGCAAAAATCAAAAAATATTGTGTTTTTTTTCAAAATTGACACTCTTTTTTTGGTTTATAGCGCAAAAAATAAAAACCGCAGAGGTGATCAAATACCACCAAAAGAAAGCTCTATTTGTGGGGAAAAAAGGACGTCAATTTTGTTTGGGAGCCACGTCGCACGACCGCGCAATTGTCAGATAAAGCGACGTAGTGCCGAAAGCTGAAATTTCGCCTGGGCAGGAAGGGGGTATATGAGCCCAGTAAGGAAGGTGTTAAAGTACAAGTAAAGGTAAAACCTTTTTTTGTTTTGAATGAAGAGGAGAGGGATAAGAACCCCTGTCAGTATTTATTGCTGCCTGTAAAGTAAAATCCAAAATTTTGGGTTGTCTTCAGAAAAGTAATAGAGGGAAAATCTTCTAAAGGGGACACTAGTTCTGGTGACCTGGGGGTCCCCAAGGGTTTGCCTTAATTTGCAGGGATTTTCTTTCACTTTCTGTTTTGGATATGGGACAGGAATTAAATAGAAATCTCCCCAATGAGACACAGATGGTAAAAACTAAAAACTGACAGTGGTTATGACCATCCCTTTCTCTATCCAAAAATGAAAAAATAAATAAAAATGTTTTGCCTATAATTCTACTTTAGGGTAAAAAACCTTCTGTATTTATCTCCCCCCCCCCCGCCCCCTTTATAGAAGGCTGTTCTAGTGAGCACACACCACCGTGGTCCTTCTCAGGGCTCAGCCCGGCCCCATCTCTCTCCTGATTGGCTAGCTGACTTTTTACAGCAGCTGGAGCCAATGGTGCGGCTGCTATGTCTCAGCCAATCAGGAGGGAGAGTCTTGGATGGCAGAGACACTTGTGTACATCACTGAGCAGAGATGGCGCTCAGGTAAATATTAGGGGGGCTTCTGTACACAGAAGTCTTTTTATCTTAATGCATAGCATGCATTAAGATAAAAAACCTTTTGACTATACAACCCCTTTAAGGCTCCCCTCTCGGAGATCTTTCGATATATGCAAATTAAACTTTTTCTTACATCAGTGACAACTAAGAGATCTCACTGTTCAAATAGCTGTTTTTGAGCACATTTTCTACCATACGCCCCTCTCCCCAAAGCTGACTTCTATGATCTATTTGCCAACTCAACCTTCTGCCTAAAAATGCAGCTGTCAGAGAAATAACAAGTTCAGCCGCACCAGCCACGTCCCCGCACGCATGCGTGGCGGAAAGGCGCTTCGGCACATGCGCGTTCGTGGCCCGATGGAACAGGGCGCGCACATGCACGCTAGTGCACGCCCAATCAGCACTCTGGCTGGCCTATATAAGGCTGCCCAGGTACTCTGACAGATTGCTGGTTTGTCTCCAGCTTCCTGTTTGAGCCTGCTTCCTGTTTCCTGTATCTGAACTCTTGTTGTGACTCGGATTTACACTGACTACTCTGCTCTCCTCCTGGACCTGACCCTCGGCCTGCTTAATGGACTCTGCCTTGCTATCTGTGCTTGACCACTGGCCTGTGACTCAGATCTGCCTCTTGTCTCCAGCCCTTGACCTTCTGCCTGCATCTCGGACCTGCTACTTGTCTCCAGCCCCAGACCTTCTGCTTGTACCTTGGACTTGCTACTTGTCTGCAGTGCTAGACCCTCAGCCTGTAATCTGGGTTGGACTCCTGCCTCCTTGCCTGGATCCTCTACTTGTGCTCTGGACTCTTGTGTCTCCTGTCAGTGTTCTGTTAAGAGCTGCACCTACCTGTGTTTGACCCTCAGCCTGTTACTGTTGGAGAATCCTTCTGCGACCATCCAACTCTTCTGTCATCACACAGCTGTCCAGCTCTACCAAGATCATCTTGCAAGACCTATCCTTCCTGCTGGTAGCCAGTGCCTCTTCGTGCCATCCACCCCCTGTATCACCTCCAGGGGGCAGAGTGCGCCTAGGCGCAAGGGTGAACCGCTCTCGGCATCTCGGCCTCAGTAAGTACTCACCTGACAGAAGCTCATACATAAGATTGCAAGTGGGAAATTAATCTCAAAGGCACAAAACCAAGGAGGACCTGTCAACAAGTTTGGTCTACCGTTGCTTCTTCAATCCATCAATTTAACTTCTATCAATGTAACCTGAGCTGATTTGGCATTCAGGCTGGGTTCACACTGATACGACACGACATTCATCCGACTTTCATCCTACTTTGCTCTGCGACATCAGTCCTACATTGATCCTACATCGGTCCGACATCCATCCAACATTCATGAACAGGATACTACTTTGATCCGACATTGTGCTAGTCTGACTTGTCCTTTGACCAATCAAAACAATCCCAGGGTGAGATAAATTCCTTTTACTGCTGCTGTAATCACCATGTCGGATGTCAAATGTCGGATGGTTAGGACAAGGATCCTACTTTGATCCGACTTCAATGATATTCAATGGGCTGAAGTAGGATCAAAGTCGGACAGAAGTAGTGCAGGGAGCATTTTTAATGTCGGACCGACTTGTGTCGGACCAGTTAAGACGGCTCTCATAGGGAAACAATGATTTTCACACGTCATGCGACATGAGCTCCTAATGTCGGAGCGTTTGTCGGACAAGTGTGAACCAGGCCTCAAGGTCTTCACCCATTGATATACCTGTATAGTCTCATCCAGATTGTTGCTGGAGATGTGCTGCACATTTTATGGTCCTGTCCTAGGTTAAACAGATTCTTGACCAAGTTCTACAAACCTTATTTAGCAGCCCCTTCCCAAAAGTTCATAGACTTGTGCTTCTCCATCGCAAAACCCCCTTTCCTCACCAAATCACAATTCAGACTAACTACTTATGTATTTTTAGCTGACAAACAATTGGTAAGGCTGGGAGGAAGAAATGGACACAATCCGTGGAGGTCAGGCAATGCATAGACCCGTTTTTTTATCAATGAAAAATGTACTAGTATACTCATGAACACACAAGAAATTTATTTTTGCCTGAATACCATAGATACATACAATACACCTATGCCTCACTTTCGCCTAAATGCTGGTGGGGAGATTATGGAGAACTCCATTGTCTTCTCGCCCTACATCTAACATTAGAACTTTATTGAGGATCTTTGCAGAAAAAAAAACACTCTTACCATTGTAAAATAAAGGCTCCATAGAAGATGGTTGTATTCCAGGCCCCCACCTCTAGGGTGTATGCGCTCTTTAATGTTTCATAGTATGGCATGAAGCAGGCTAATCGCGCCTTTAAGAATGATGTCCATTTCCTCTGCAAGATCTTCTTTCCTCCCATGTCACTCTGGGAACATAAAGAAAAGATTATGTGGCTAAACAAAAGTAAGCAGATATTAGGGAGAAAGTGGGAGAGTTCGTGATAACTACTGGTGAAACTCAAATTACACTATAGGATTTATGAGGCACAGTGGTCAGAGTATCCTTTTTACAAAACCTGGAAATTTTTAAAAGTTTAAGGTGCGTGACAAGGCAAATAAATAAATATATAATCGTATATCTCTGGGATACATGCACATTTCTCAGTTTTATCCATTTAAACATGCTGCAAATACAGAAAGTAACTGTTCTTGTGCGGTATTTATAGTATGCTCCTACTTTCCTCTTCGACATCACAAGATAGCTTTGAATTCCTAAGCAGCCCTGCCTACCCAATTTATGATGGATTACAGAGGACACCAACTTCTCCTTATCTGCCCCCACCAACAAGACTTATGGCAAAATCAACCGGTATTTTTTCACTTATTAAACAGATATGTAAAAACACTTAGAATAGTGAATTTAACCACTTCAATACAAGGCACTTTCACCCCCTTCCTGTCCGGGCCAATGTTCAGCTGTCAGCGCTGTCACATTTTGAATGGCAATTGTGCGGTCATGCAACACTGTACTCAAATGAAATTTTTATCATTTTTTCCCCACAAATAGAGCTTGCTTTTGGTGGTATTTGATCACCACTGGGATTTTTATTTTTTGCGCTACTCATAAAAAAATAAAGTTTTTCTTTGTTTTTGTTACAATACTTTGTAAATAAGTACGTTTTCTCCTTCACTGATGAGGTAGTACTGATTGGCAATGATGAGGTGGCATTAATGGGCAATGATGATGAGGCACTTATATGTAGCACTGATAGGCGGCAGCGATAAGCAGCACTGATGGGCACTCATAGGTGGCACTGATAGGCAGCACTGATCAGGGGGCACTGGCAAGCATCACTGATGGAAACAGAGTGCAATCCCTAATGGCCACTGATTGGCATCCCTGGTGGGCTCTAGTGGGCATATCTGGTGGTCTCCAGTGGGCATCCCTGCTGGTGTCCAGTGGGCATCCTCGATGGGTCTGCACTGATGATAATCAATGCGCTGATCCTCCCCCGTCAGAAGAGCAGCCGATCATCTCTCCTCTACTCGCGGCTGTCAGCATGGATAGAGGAAAAGCCGATAAACGACACTTCCTGGTTACTATGTGATCAGCTGTGATTGGACACAGCTGATCACATGGTAAAGAGCCTGCATCATAGGCTCTTTACCTAGATCGGAGATGCGTGTTGTCAGATTGACACACTACACCACCGATTGGCATGCGCTAGCTAGGATAATACAACCACTTTCCGGCCGTCATTTTGCTATATGACAGACGGGAAGTGGTTAATAGATCGAAAGGGAGCAAGTAAGAGAAGTTTAGAGTTTACATATGTAACGACAGGGGTTAACGTCGTTTAGGATATTCCATTCTCGAACACGCGCCAGCTACTAGACACTCCACAGTCAGGCGACCCAGACACATAGGAATAATTCTCCCAGAAATACGAGACAAACGCTCTGTATGAGGTTTCCAACTGGTCTGACACTTTATTGAGAAAAGAACATGCTTTTATATACACTAAACGAATACTGTAGTCCAAATGAACAACTCCACCCACAATGGTCACATAATGAGCTTCCAATACACATTCTGACATCTCTTAGCAGACAACAGGTGAGTTCATTAGCTAATCCATTTTCAGTTTAAATGACTATGCATAACCTTTATGTTCCCCAGACGGTCTGTCTGCTAATTTACAATACCCACAATTACAGAGTTAACTATCACACCCCACAATGAAAAGATCTTTAGAATAGTTGGGATTCATTAACATTACACAGGCATCCAGGTGATTGGAGTTGAAGAAATCAGCATCTCTTAATTAACCTGTTGAGTTCAGGATCAACAAACAGTAAATAGTTATTTACAGATATCCTGGGGAATATAGTGGATTAATATTACAGACCCATTTTAAAGCAATCCAAGACATATTCTCAATGTCCATTATTTCCTGGCTCATACTTTCTAAGAACTTCTGGGTTCCACGGGCCCTCCCGTTACAACATACATTTTAATATTAAAAAAAGGACTAAAATCACACATTGTTTTAAAAGGTGCCTGGCATAGATTGTGTGCACTCTCCAGAACAGCCTTTCTCAATTTGGATTCTGTGGAAACACTGTGTTCCTCCGGAAGTTGCTGGAGGTTCCTTAAAGGGTTAGTTCACCTTTACCAAAGGTAAACTTTTGACCAAAGGTAAAGTGGTTCTAAAGCCTAAACATTTTTACCTTCATGCATTCCTTGCATGAAGGTAAAAAATATTGAGGCATCAGTATTCACCTGAGCCATTCATTTGATCCAGCGCTGTGCAGATCTGCAGCTCTTTTCTCCCCTCACTTTCGGGTTTTACTGGCTTTGCTGGGGCATCGGGAGCCATTGGCTCATGCCGCTGTTAATCAAAAGCAGTGATTAGGGGGCAGGGCCGAGTCCTGCTGTCTGTGTCAATGGACACAGCAGCGGGGCTAGGGAGCGAGCACGCCCAAGTGCCCCCATGGGAAGCGACCTCCCCTGGGGGCACTAACAGAGGAGCCAGGAGCGCCGGCAAGGGACCCAAGAAGAGGAGGTTCGGAGGCTGCTCTGTGCAACTCCATTGCATAGAGCAGGTATGAATAGAGATATCTGCTATTTAATAAAAAAATAAAAAAATACCTTTACAGCCACATATGAACTAACCCTTTACGCAGTGAGCAATGGTCAATTGATCTTCCACCTACACTGACCACATATGCAAGGGGGAAATTTTGCTCTAACCACCAATTTAAAGAGCCACTTCTACACTGAGAACTTAAGGTAATACCATTATTTTTAATCAAAATCTGAAAATTATTTCAAGGGTTCCTCGGAGGTGAAAGGCTGAGAAGGCAGGTCTAGAGGCCATGATTATGTACTTTGTAAGAAAAAAACAATTCTAGTTAACCAGTGCTGCTGTCCAAACTGGTTGCAAGAACAACTGTGGGCTACTTAAAGCGGAGGTTCACCCAAAATATCAACTATATTGTAACACAATCAATCTACATCATCAAAAGCCACAAGAATTTTTTTTTAAATAGATAAATACCTTAATATTGCCTTTCTCATTGTGACTTCCGGGATTCCCCTCCCTTGTTTCTAAGCCTTTCCCTGGCGCCGCAATGCAATCTGGGACTTCGCTGCAATGTCTTCTGGGAGCACAGTGTCGTGCTTCCCAAGATACATTGTGGAACGCCGTGCAGCAAAATCTCTAGAGATTTCACATACGAAGTGACGCGTACCATCACAAGGGGGCGTGAACTATGAATGACGCCGTTCGTTGTGATGGTAACCAGTTAGTTTACAGCGCTACTCGCCGTAAACACTGCGCAGGTGCGAGAATGAGCGGAGAATGCTGGGAGATGAGCATTCACCGCTTCCAGGAAGTGATTGCTTGTGGGCTTCACAATGCCCACAAGCAAAATGGAAACTCCTAGAACGGATTTTATAACTCCTTCTTTGCAAAGAAAACGGACAGCGGATATATGCAGAGACCAAAGAAGTGAGTGTACCTTACTATTGTTAAACCCCAGTGAATGCTGGAAAAAAAAAAAAAAAGCTTGGCCGCGGAACCCCTGCATTAAAGCTGCCCATACATGCTGGTGTAGGACCATTTGTTTTTTTGTTTTTTTACAAGAAACTAGTCTTTTTTTTCCAATCAAAAATCGTGTAGCGCTGCTGACAAATATATGTATTGAAACATCACTGACTATTGGGTATGTGTGGACTTAATTGAGATGTTATGATTATTTATATTATTTTTTGTTTCTTTAATTAGTTGTGATGTTTCAATACATTTATTTGTTAGCAGCGCCACACAATTTTTCATTGTTTTTTTCGCTGATTCGGTGTGGGAACATGCTTAAATGTGACCTGCATCTGCATTATTTATTTTATTCAGTTTTTTGTGCCAATGCATTAGTATTTTTGGGTTTTCATTTGTTTCTCGTAATGCCTAACCTGTCAAATCTCCAAATGAAATTATTGGTGTGCTATGAACAGTGCAACTCTCACATGAGTGCACTTTGTAACCATATTGTATATCCAGTACAGCCATGTTTAAAATACCCAAACTTACTTGTCCTAGATGCAGTCAGTGAAGCAACAGGTAAGAAAATCTATCCTAGAGGCTACTTAGCTCATTGCAATGGGAGGTGCATGCAAATCTATCTGAAGATAACCTATAGTACAGGTTCTTCAAGGAAAATTGTTCCATACAGGAGGAAAAAAAATGTCACCCAGCCATTGCAATATCTCAGAAAACAGAAATCACCTTTGGTTCTCAGGATCTTCTAAAGCCTCGTACACACAATCGGATTTTCCAACAGTAATTGTGTGATGGCAGGCTTTTGTCAGAAAATCCGACCGTTTTAGTGCTCCATCAGACAATTGTTGTCGGATTTTCCGACAACAAATGTTGGATAGCATGCTTTAAAATTTTCCGACAACTAATGTGTGATGTCGGATTATCCGATCATGTGTACACAAGTCCGCCGGGAAAAATCCAAAGTACAAACACGCATGCTTGGAAGCAATGCTAACCATAAGATAACATTAGCAGAAGTTGCCCAAAGGGTGGTGCTAAAGAGCTGAAAAACCACGTAGTTTCCTGTTTGTTGGATGACAATTCTTTGCCGTTTTTATGCAAGACAAGTTCACGGCCAACGCCCTTCGGACAAAAGTCCTACGCTTTGTCCACGGAAAATCCGATCGTGTGTACCAAGCTTTAGAGTGCTCCACCAAAAAACAAAAATGTCACAGATCCAACCAGTGGTGATTTCATGTCTATGGGCACCCTAAGGCAAACCATACGTGTGCAGATTTCTTGTGTTAAGCCCCATTAACAGGATAGCGTGGATAGAGGAATCTGCATAACTGTATATTCCATTATATGCCATTTTATTCAAACAGCCACAGCACTCGCAGCTGTCTGAAAATTCAGAGTAACTATGCCTGACAGGATGCAGTCACTGTTTAACCAATAATTTTTCACCAGGCTCAGATGATTTAAAAATCGGCTTTTACCGAGCCGGGTGGTGCGAGCAGGGCCTCCAACGGCTCAAATTTTGATCCATTTCAGCAGGATTCAGACAGATTTTGCACCATGTATGCAGGGCCGTCGGAACAGGACAGGCAAACCAAGCAACTGCTTGGGGCCCGAGCTGGCCTGGGGCCCGAGCAGTCCCGCGATAGTGTGACTTTTCCCGCACAGCAGGAAGAGGAGCAAGAGGAGGCAGGTAAGACAAAATCCCCCCCCCCCCGCTTATCCACTCACTCCCGCGATCGCATTCCCCCCCCCCCCCGCAATCGGCGTCAATGTCCCATGACCCAAAATTTTGGAGCACCCCCCCCCCCCCGCCTCTCAATTTGTTTCAAATTTCTTTGCCCATTCTGCTTGGGGCCCCCAAATTCCTTCAAACGGCCCTGCATGTATGACTAGCTTAATTAATAGCACCGCTAAAAAAAAATTGCCTAACTCATATAGCCAAGATTTTACGCCACAACACACTTTCTTTATCTGATAAACTAACTGCAGTTTAATCTAAAATTCTCCTTCAGTTAAAAGTCTTTTTTAGTGACTCACAATTTACTGCATTCCTAACATGGCAAACAAGACTCTAATCTTGGAATGGTATCTACAAAAGATACCACATTGTGAAATGTTTTTTTATCACCTGTGCACATGTAAAATTGGACAAACACCAAATAGTTTTTTCTCTGAGGTTTGTCTATTTTTAGCCACCTCACCATAAGTATTCATTGACCCTGATATCAGAAATTCTCAGAGGTGTAATGATTAGAAGAAAATAAATATTTTTAGGTATTTCTCAAGATGAAATGGCAAATCCTAAGCTTTATTTCACAGTAAATAAGCAGACTTTACTTGCTGACCGGGCCTTTATATGACATTTGTCGTTTACAAGTAAAAATCTGTATTTTTTGCTCGAAAATTACATAGAACCCCCAAACATCATATTTTTTTAGGCCCTAGAGAATAAAATGGTGGTCATTGCAATATTTTATGCCACACTGTATTTGTGCAGAGGTCTTTCAAACCCAATTTAAAAAAATACAATAATACACTTTAATGAAGTAATAAAAAACAAAACAGTAAAGTTAGTTTTTTTGTATAATGTGAAAAATTTGGTTACCCTGAGTAATTCGATATTTAACATGTCGTGCTTTAAAAATTGCGTGCGCTCATGGAATGGTGACAAACTATGGTACTTAAAAATCTCCATAGACGACGTTTTAAAATATTTACAGGTTACCTGTTTAGAGTTACAGAAAAGGTATAGTGCTAGAATTATTGCTCTTGCTGAAACGATCGTGGCAAAGCCTCACATGTGTGGTTTGAACACTGTTCACATATGCGGGCGCCTTCCTTTTTTTTTTTCTTTTTTACTTTTTTTTTACAATGTCCCTTTAATTAAATTTGTATTACTTTCATTCCTATTATAAGTAGTGTAAACATCTCTTGTAATAGAGATAAGCATGACAGGTCCTCTTTATTGATCGATCTGAGGCCAAAAAAAAACCCAGATCTCTCATTTACCTTTAGAAGCAAAGAAAAAAATTAAAATTACATTTTGCCTTTAAAAATAAATAAAAATCCTGTCTACCTGAGAACAGGAAATTACATCAGACGTCGCTCCAGTCCTCCAAGGGCATAGAGCCAAGTGGGGGCTATCTTGTTCTCACTCGACTTCCTGCCTAGCCATTGACCACACCGGATCGGTCCCGGGCTTACCGACAGCTCCGGTAAGCTTGGAAATGACCGGGAAGTGGTGGGGGGCACCTCTCCCGCCACCTATAAAAGTGATCCAGTGCCGATTCTGCCATTGGGATCACTTATCAGAGGAAAAGAAAGATACCTTGGTTATGGTAGCTAGCTGAAGCCATAACCCCGGTAGGTAACTGTAAAGTTATGGCGTACATTTACAGTTAGGCGGTCGGCAAGTGGTTAATCTGTGAAATATTGCAGTGTTTTGTTCTATCTGTTCGATAAAAATACTTGTATATCCTGTTGTAAGGGAAAAGAGCATTTGTGGGACTTTAAATGAGGCGGGAATCAAAGGGATAGCCGCCTCCATCCCTGTAATCGATTAAAAAGGAAGAAGCATATGGTGGGACTTTAAGTGAAGCACACGACAGCAAATAGAATGTCAAGTGACCAGAAAAAAATGTTTATTAATATTGTGTAGTTCCATAAAAAATATTTGTGGGCATATAACCTCTCAAATATTGCGGGCACATAACCTCTAAACAGTTTTTGGATATTTTCAACACAAGTTACATAACATTCCACAGTACAATAGACACTATTCATTATTTGCACATTGCACTAACGCACTTAGCACTTTTCATTACCTAGGGGTAACCCGTCACCTAGGAGCACCCCCTAAAGACACGATACTGTTTTGCACATATAATTTGTTCTTTATTTTTATTGGCACTTCACTTGGGCAGCGCCATCCACCCCACTTACAGAATTTACAAGTCTATATGTTTAGTTACTGAGACAAACGCCACTTAATTTCCAGGAATATTTCTCAAAATACAGTTAATATCATCTAAAAACAGTTGAAAAGAGATGAAGCTCTCTAAGCCTCTGGACCTTCACAAATGCTCCCGCCCTACTAAGAACTCACAAGTGCTGGCTTCGCACAAGTCTGTAGAGGAAGAAAAAGTCCTGGACTGCCGCACTCTAAAGTCTAAAGACGCCTTGCAGCGGAGTGCGGCAGTCCAGGACTTTTTCTTCATCTAAAAACAGTTGACACTGCTAGGAACAAAGGTTTGCTATGTTATTATTACTAAAATGAGGGGGGCAGTATTTTCAATATGTAGTTAAGATCAAGAACATGGGAACATGACCGTATATTAGCAGGAGGAAAGTTCAAAGCTAATTTTGGAAAATATTATTTTACCAAAGAGCAGTTGATGCTTGGAACAGTCAGTCAACTATTAGTGGATTCAAACATGCTTGGGACAAACACAGACCTATACTCAGACAAAGGTATAAGAAATGAACCACATAGAGGAAAAACAGGAGAGAGTTTCTCCTCATATGTTGCCACCGTCCCAAATTAGTGGGAATAAACCCAAAAGGGCACGAGTACCCGGGGGGTACTCGTGCCCTTTTGGGTTTATTCCCTATACTCAGACAAAAAACATAAAAAAATATAGAGTATATTTAAATACAGATCAAAAAAAGAGAAAAAAAATGGGACAGATTCAATGGACCAATTGGTCATTTTACTGCCATCACTCTTCTATGAACCTGTACTATCTTTTCTTTGCCCCTCTCACTTTGTTAAGGGGGACTTACTTTCTTTAAACTAAAGCTGGCTATACAATTTTCTTATTCAATTTCCTTTAGATTTACCTTCAACTATGTAGTATAAGGGCCTGCCTGACTGCATACAAATTGAAACTGTTTAGGTTTGACCTCATATTATATGGTTTTGGGAAGTCTAAAGGAAAATTGTACAAGAAAATGGTATAATGTATGGCCAGCCTTACACTCACTGGGCATTGGAATAGCAATTGATGGAGCTTGCATAAGAACCACGGAGAAGTCAAGCCTCCATAACTAAGGGAAACTAAAGCACAGGCATAAAAGAGGTTTTTACTTTTCAAAAAAGGCAACAGCAGACACCTTGTCATAGCTGTTCTTGAGCATGGCATTTACTTAGAAAAAAAAAAAAAATGAATACTGGGTTTGACATTTACATGATGAACTCACAAGAAGGCCAGTGGGACTGAACTGCTGGATGAAAACTATGAGAAGCAGAAAAGAAAAGTGAAGCTGCCCATAGCTAACAATGTCATTCCAGCTGTTAGTTCACATGTTAGGAAATACAAATCATTTATAAACATGTCATGTAACACTGAGAAAATGAGGAATTTGGGACTTATACCAAGTATGTTTGTCATCTCCTTGGAAAAATATCAGCTTTCCCAATTTATGTGTTATTACAGACAGCCAGTCAAGATAGCAAATAAAGTAAATGCTGGGAAGCAATGGACAGCAACCCCTCAGAATTCAATGTTGTAGACCTAAAGGGGGAGACTTACTAAAACTGATGCACATGTTTCCTAAACCAGTCTTTTTCAACCAAGGTGCCCAGGCACCCTGGGTTTAATTCAGGGGTGCCTTGGCAAAAATACCTAGAAATTGCAGAAAAACTGCCTACTGGTTACACAAAGCCACAGATTTTCATTGTGCACCTTTACAACCTTCTAGCCGCCAGTGTCCTAACAACAAATGATGTAATCAGTTGAGAAGGAGGGCATTGGGTACCTGCCACACCCTTGCCCCTCTCCTGCAGCACCAGGGTCGCATTAGCTGATTAAGGGAGAGAAACTGAGGGAGAAGAGAAACATTGGAATGCTAATTAGTACCAGTGTGCAAAGATGTTAATTGCTTTGGAAGAATAAATCACTGCTAATGTTGGGTGTCCTACACATTTGGATGTTGCTACATTATGCAAGACTATTCGTTTAGTTTTTAAAACTTTAGAACGGGGTGCCTCAAAATTGTGTGAAGTTTTAAAGGGTGCCTTGATGGAAAAAAAATTGAGAAACACTGGGCTAAACGAAAAAAAGGAACCATGTATGGACAGCTTAAGTGAACTGCAGCAGAGAAGAAAAAAACAGGTTTCCTCCCCTGCAAGACAGGGCTGTGCTGTGTGGCAGAGCTGCGTAAATTCTGATGCCGCGTACACACGGTCGGAATTTCCGCCAGCAAAAGTCTGATGTGAGCTTTTGGTCGGGAATTCCGACCGTGTGTATGCTCCATCGGACTTTTGCTGTTGAAATTTCCGGCAGCAAAAGATTGAGAGCAGGTTCTCAATTTTTCAGACGGGAAAATTTCTGATCGAAAATTCCGATCGTCTGTAGCAACTCCGACGCGCAAAATTCCGACGCATGCTCGGAAACAATTCAACGCATGCTCGGAAGCATTGAACTTCATTTTCTCTCCTCGTCGTAGTGTTGTACGTCACCGTGTTCTTGACGGTCGAATGTTCAGAGAACTTTTGTGTGACCGTGTGTATGGAAGCCAAGCTTGAGGGGAATTCCGTCAGAAAAACCATCCAAGGTTTTTCCGACGGAAAATCCGTTCTTGTGTACGCGGCATAAGGCTAGAAAGTCAAAAATACAAATCTTTTGGCAGGTAAAACAGCTCCCACCAGGGCCAGATCTAGCCCATCTTGGGGACAGTATGAAAAAAACATCTGGGGGCATGGACTGAGTCAGTCACACAGTGTGAAAAAGATGCAGAAAACCAGTATCCCCGTCTGAGGTCTGAGAAGTAGTGCAGAGGCGATGTGGGCATGAGCAGGAAAAACTAGTATGTATTAGTCTGTCCTTATATTAGGATGAGTAAACAGAACCTGCATCTCCTTATATCAGGAGCCCACATCAGTCTATATTTATTTCCGGGGCCCCTTAAATCAGGTGCCCCTATCAGAATGTCCCCTTACATTAGGTGTCCCCATCAGTGTGCCCCCTTAAATTAATTGTCTTCAATTGTCCCCATCTGAGTGCCATTTTAAATAATCTGTCTGCATCAGAGTGCCCCCTTACATCTACTGTCCCCATCAGCGTTTCCCATGACATTACAATGTCCCCATCAGAGTGCCCCCTTACATTATTTGCCCTCATAAGGGCCCACTTTACATAAATTGGCCTCATCAGACTGGCTCACAGATCAGTGGATGCACTCTTAGAGACTCAGGGGTTTGCAGCCCACCCCAGCAACCGCTAGATATGGGTATGGCTCTCACATATGCATTTCATCTGTATTTTGCCCAGAGTTGAGCTTTACAACCTATTTCAGATTTCTCTGAGTTTGTATGAAACATTTTTATTTGCATTGCATTACTAAATAAACAAAGCAGAACAATAACATTTTCTTAAACATTTTGATTCTCACATCCAATTATCGATTCTAATATGTAAGGAAATTTCTTTCTTGCAACCACGGGTTGCAGGTAATAAATGTGCTTGATTCTCTCATCAACACAGATAGTGTTGAGGCAGAAATCCCTCCTGTCTTCTCACGGGTGAGGAAAGCCATCCCTGCCGGGAGAAGACAGTGATTATCGCTAGCAGCTATAGCAGCTGCTAGTGATAGTCGCAAGAGAAACCGGCAGGCTGGTTGTACCCAAGTTGATCGTTCGATCAACTTGGGTACATTCAGCCTGCCCATTAACAGTTTGAATCTCGGCTGCTTCGCCAGAACTTTGAACCGTGTATGTCTGGCCTAAGTCATATAACAACTTTCCTCCAGATCAAAGAAAATTTGACCCGGAGACAAAGGACTGAAGACTGCCAAACAACCTTCTTTAAACAGATCATACAATACAGATAAACAAGATCAACTTTGGTGGGCTAATAGTGACTGGTTTGGTTGAATCCACCATCGCCAGCTGGTCCTTAACCCACAGTTTTGTTGGATAAGGAAGTCTGAAACGAATCAAACTTAACTTCCCTAATCCCAATCATGTCATGTTGTAGTTGTAGATTAAAAAAATGACATTCAACAAAAGACAAAAAAGGATGAACGTAGTTTTAAAAAAAAAGTTTCACATGTTAGTGATGGAAACGCTGCAATACTGTGCTGTGTGTGTGTCTAATTTATGTTTCCTGCTCCAAAATAGAATACTCCTTCTCCTTGTTATTTCTCTTTTTGTCCCTTTTTTCTTTCTCTCTCTCTCTCCTCTGTTTCACTTTCCTTTCTCCATCACTCACTTGTTATATTTCTCTTTATTTCTCTCTCCTTTTCTTTGTTTCTCTCTTCTTCCCCGTCTCTCCCAGGTATTCTTTTTTTTTTTTCTCTCCCACTTTATCCCTATTTCTTTGCTCTTTCTCTCTTTTTCCCTCTGCTTTCCTTTGTTTCTCTTTCATCTCTCTCTTTCCCTATTTCTTGTTATTTTCCATCTCTCCTTCTAGCGTTCCCTTTTCTCTATGTCTATCCGTCTTTCTTGTTCTATCTCTTCTTCTTTCTATAGTCTTTGGGTTGACAGGGAATTCGGCAGTGGGGGTTATTTTTGATTTGTCAGGCAAGTGGCTGGTGTTATTGTGACAGATCTCGGATACCCCGGCTGGGCACCTCTGACAAACCTGTGTCTCCTGTTCTCCAAACGCGCCCGCAGCCGGCAGACTCGCCATAACCAGCCCTTAACCCCCCAATCACAAGGCAAACCACACAGGTGTTGAGGGTTAAGCATGCAAAGCATAAACTGTTTATTAAGTACAAAACATACTCCTTTAAACACAGTTAGGGACACTCCCCTTAGCCTTGTCATAGAGGGGGTAGGGGACAAAGAAGAACCAATGGAAACTCGACACTTGTACATTCAAACAGAAACTACAGTTGAAACACACAAAGGGATGATAATACGTGCCATGACCTAACATAATTAAACACAATAACAAGAGGGGGAGGATAGGGGAGAAGGGATGCAACTTATATAGGAGACATCATTACATTATCCCAACGTCATTTTGGAACGTGGAGGAAGTTAAATCCTCCTCTGCTGTGAATGCTCGGGCCTCTGCCTCTCTCCTCCTTGTGACATCACTGGTTGCTAGATGCCAGGTGGGCCATGCCTAGCAACTAGTTCGGGCAGTGAGCCAGTGGCCCGTGGTGAATGAAGCAAAGCGGGTCTCCGCCGACCAGGAGCCCAGGCTGACAGTGAGTGACAGGCAGCGGTGATACAAGGGCCCTTTTTGGGGGCATCAGATGTGCCCCCTAGATGTTGATCCCGGGGCCACCCCCTCAGCCCCCCCACGCTACGCCACTGCATACACAGACATAGGTATCTATGTCTGTGTATGGGCAATCATTCTGCAAGGAAGTTTCAACATCTTTAAAGTCCCTCCCCTTTCTACTGTTTGTATTTAGAACTAAATACAGTGTATACATTTTTCTTTAAGGAAAAAATGACCGCTATAGTATAAAATCTGGTATATTGGTAATTGTATGGGGTTAAATGGGGTTAATACTTGATATGGCAGTTTTCGGAACATGAATTCCTTCCCAATTTC
The DNA here is from genome assembly GCA_029206835.1 of Rana muscosa. Taxonomy (NCBI): domain Eukaryota; kingdom Metazoa; phylum Chordata; class Amphibia; order Anura; family Ranidae; genus Rana; species Rana muscosa. The sequence continues at coordinate 195,723,035 of CM055123.1, forward strand.
ACATAACTATTGTTAGTATTTTTCTCGATATTCATATGTAGACCAAGCTGCCAAGCAACATTGACATGTACAACGGTTGGGACAAACTATACATGGGCTTGTGCCAAAGGCTTCAGTCGACTTTTGCATTCCATACAAGTTTATGGGAATGCAAAACCTGCTTCAAATAGAGCAGATGCAGGTCAGGAGGTGGTAAACTACAGGTGAAACGTACCCATCAAAGAATTGGGAATAATCTCGGGAGCATCTCAAACTGATGTCATCAGTTTAACAAGCCCTAAGACTGCTAGGAGTGCCTACAATGGTCATCTGTTTTTCTCCTGGTTCCAAAAGAAAAAAAATGTTGCTGTAACTACTTAAAAAGTGTTACCCGAGTTAAGCTTCCATTTGTTTGTTGCTTGTCTAACTAACGTCCTTAGGATGACAAAACTGTAGTGATTTCACTGCAAAAAGAACAACACTGTAACCCTGCTAAATAAAGTAGAAAAATAACAGATCTACTGAAAAGATTAACAGGTAATAAAATGGCTCCCGGGGGGAAAAAACAACTTACATTTTGCCCAAAGTTCTACTTTAGATCGGAGCTAAAAGGCACTAAAAACGTACCTCCTCTAACAGTCTGGGTCCATCACCAGCATCTTCAGGTGCCAAGCCTCAGGCACCTTCACTGGCTGGTGCAGGATGACATAATTGCGGCACATGCACAGGAATCAGTCATCCTGGAACACAGGGAACATGCTGGCGATGCAAGCGAAGCTGCACATGCCTAAAGCCCTGTACACACGAACGGTTTTACCGATGAAAACAGTCCGATGGACTTTTTTCATCGGACAAACCGATCGTGTATGGGCCCCATCGGTCTTTTTTCCATCGGTGTTAAAAAATAGAACGTTTTAAATTTATCCGATGGAAAAAAAACGATAGCAAATTACTATCGTCTGTGGGGAACTCCATCGGATAAAAAACCCACGCATGCTCAGAATCAAGTCGACGCATGCTCAGAAGCATAGAACTTAATTTTTCTTGGCTTGTCGGAGTGTTTTACGTCACGGCGTTTGGGACGATCGGTTTTTTGACTGATGGTGTGTAGGCAAGACTGATGGAAGTCAGCTTCATCGGATTTCCGATGGAAAAATCCATCGGTTTAAAATCCATAGGAAATCCGATTGTGTGTACAGGGCTTAACAGTTACTTTGGATTTAAAGTGAAACTGCACTCTCTCAATAAACATTGACTATTTGTAATCCTTATGCTGCTAGCATTAGTAAACAGATAGGAAAGTATATTATATTTACTTGGTATAAAATAAATTTTTACATTTCTTCAATTACTTCCTGGTTTCCATGCCTAGGCAAATTATGTCATACATCCCAAAAGTCTTTAGGAGGGGCTTTCTAGTTAAGGGCAGATGGCTTCCAGATTCCAGGAAGTAAATTTATCTGCCCTTACTTAAGATGGCAGCAGCCAGAATTGCTAGAGGGGTGTTTTTCAAAGTGAGTTCTCAGCAAAACAAAGCATAGAGACATTGATGGATGGGGGAGTTTTCTTTGAATATTAATAATGAATGAAATAGTGTGTTTTGTTTGTGCTGCTCAGATGCAGTGTAGTTTTGCTTTAAAGCAGAACTGTAGGCATTTAACAATAGACTGAAAACGCACAGGTAGGTGTTTTTTATTGTAGAAGAGACCCGCTGAATGTCTCTTCTGCGATGATAGCCCCTCTGCTCACAGTCTTGTGTTAAAAGCATTCAGTTCTGCTTTAGGTCCAAAAGTAGAATTTAATAAAGGTAGCTGAAGACACCATTGTGGCGTACAAGCACATATTAAAAACAGAAATATGACCAAAAAAGCAAATTTTTGCCAATGCCATAGCCCCCAACAGTGATCATTGTATTCTGTCGGTGGGGAAAGATCCCTGCGCTCCCCACCGGCAAAATAGTAGGATTTTTAAAACAGCTTACCTGTAAAATCCTTTTCTTGGAGTACATCACGGGACACAGAGCAGCATAGTCATTACTATGTGGGTTATATAGAATTACCTTCAGGTGCTGGCACTGGCAACTTCCAAAACAGGAAGTACCCTCCCCTATATAAGCCCCTCCCATCCGGGAGTACCTCAGTTTTGTAGCAAAGCAATACGTGTCCCCAAAAGAGGGGTGGGAGCTCTGTGTCCCGTGATGTACTCCAAGAAAAGGATTTTACAGGTAAGCTGTTTTAAAAATCCTACTTTCTTGTTCATACATCACGGGACACAGAGCAGCATAGTCATTACTATGTGGGACGTCCCAAAGCAATGCCAAATGAGGGGGGGGGGGATACACCATACATAAGCTGGGCGCCATCAGGCATGAGGATCTTTTGCGGCCTGCAACACACTGCGCCCAAAGGCGACATCCTCCTGACTTCTAACGTCCACCTGGTAGAACCTAGTAAACATGTGCACTGAAGACCATGTTGCGGCCTTACAAATTTGAGCCAGGGAGGCCTGGTGATGCACTGCCCATGAAGTTCCAACTGCTCTCGTGGAGTGCGCCCTAACTTTGAACGGAGGCGGTCTACTTCTCAAGCCATAGGCTTGTATTGTGACCTGTCGAATCCACTTGGCTAAAGTAGATTTTGATGCTGCCTGACCCTTTCTGGGGCCTTCCGGCAGAACAAACAAAGAATCCGTTCTGCGAATCTAAACAGTGGCTTTTAGATAAGCTTTAACTGCTCTTACTACATCCAAAGAATGCAATAACTTTTCCTCTACCGAGCTTGGTTTGGGGAAAAAAGAAGGAAGAACCACATCCTGGTTCAAGTGAAACCTCAATACCACCTTAGGAAGAAAGGCTGGGTGAGGGCGTAATACCACTCTGTCCTTATGAATAACCAGATATGGCTCTTTACAGGACATGGCGGCTAATTCCGACACTCTTCTAGCCGAGCATATGGCTACTAAAAATATCAATTTTCTGGTGAGTAGAACCAAGGAAATGTGCCGCAAAGGTTCAAATGGCTGCTTCTGCAGAACCGACAGAACCAAATTTAGATCCCATGGGCATATGGGAGCTTTAATCGGTGGAATAATACGAGTCACACCTTGCATAAAGGATTTGACAAGTGAATGCTGTCATGGATATGCATTAATGTCTGTCTGCCATCTTACCTTCCTCCTCATGTGTTCATCTAGAGACCAGACCTCCTTCACCTGGCTTCCTTTATAATCTCCTCCCAGCCTGACTCCACCCCAGGCCCTATCACTGAACACTATATTAACCTGTGCACTGCAAGCCTGCTTTGCTGATCAACGTGTTTGTTAGGCATTGTGTGTTTGGGTTCCTGCCTGCCGTGTGCTACGTCTGTCTCTCTGTTACGTTATTGGCTTGTCCCCGACCATCCCTGTCTGCTCGTGACCCTTGACCTTCGGCTCGTTCTTCGTTATCCTTGTCTGCTTGTGGCCCCTGACCTTCGGCTTGTTATTCGGTTCTCTCTATCGTGTGCCGCTGCTTCCCCTTATCCTACGGGGCGTGAGCTAGGAAACTCCAGGGGCCGCGACCTGGTCCCAGCCTGCAGCGTAACATCCTCACCACTAGAGGCCCTGGAGAAGACCAGCTGGGTCTTAGACTCCGCGCCCTGGGGAATCTTGGCTCTCGCTTCCGTTGGGATCCCGGTTGTGCTCCTCTGGTCCCGCTTTCCACAACCACCCAGTTTCCTACCCACAGAAGCCAGCCATAGGGTTCACTACCTCGCGGTGCACTCCTGTCCCCCTACGGTGTGCATCTGTCACCTGGCCACAGGTGACCCTGACAAATGCATAGCCAGGGGCCTTTGAAATAGTATTGATAAGGCCGAAACCTGGCCCTTGATAGTACTTAAGGCAAACTTCCTGTCTACAGCCCACTGCAGGAAGTCCAGAATTCTGCCTATAACGTACTTACGTGGATGCCATTTTCTGGCCTCGCACCAAGTGATGTACGCCTTCCAAACTCTATAGTAGATCTGCCTGGATACAGGCTTCCTGGCATTGATTATAGTTGATACCACAGAGTTAGAGAGACCTCTCTTCTTTAGGATGTGGGATTCAATAGCCAGGCCGTTAAACTTAGAGTTAGTAAGGAAGGGTGGTATATCGGTCCTTGCGAAAGCAGGTCCGGTCGACGTGGAAGGGTCCAAGGACTCCCCACAGACATTTTGATGATCTCCGCGTACCAGGCCCTTCGGGGCCACACTGGAGCCACCAGGATCACCAGCTTCTTTTCCAACCTGACTCTGCGAAGGAGTCGAGGCAACAATTGTAGCGGAGGGAATGCATATATCAGTCTGAACTGATCCCAAGGGAACACCAGAGCATCTGCGCCACAAGCGAGGGGATCCCTTGTCCGGGAGACAAATCTGTCCACCTTTGCGTTGAATCTGGATGCTAGCAGATCTACATCCGGTGTTCCCCACCGCTGACATATTGCTCGGAAGACCTCGGGATGAAGGGACCATTCCCCTGGGCATAACTGTTGGCGACTGTTGGCGACTCAGAAAGTCCGCCTTCCAATTCTCCACCCCTGGAATGAAGACAGCTGATATACATGGGACATGCTTTTCTGCCCATTCCAGGATGTGACTTACTTCCCTCTGGGCTGCACGACTCCTGGTGCCTCCCTGATGATTGATGTATGCCACTGCTGTGGCATTGTCTGATTGAATTCTGACAGGGGACCCTTGGAGTCTGGATGTCCAGGCTACTAGGGCATACCGGGCTGCTCGTATCTCTAAGAGATTGATGGGCAGGGTTCTTACTACATTTGACCATCTGCCCTGGAGAGACCATTGCTCCAGTACCGCCCCCCAGCCTATAAGGCTGGCATCTGTAGTGACCACCTTCCAGGATATCGGACTGAAGGGTTTTCCCTTCTGGAGATTCTGGGGGATCAACCACCAGCAGAGACTCTTCCGAACGGAAGGGGACAAAGCCATCGGGAAGTCTAGAGCCTGAATCTTTCCGTTCCAGGCTGACAATATGGCCCTCTGTAAATTCCTTGAGTGGAATTGGGCGTATGGCACAGCTTCGAATGATGCTACCATCTTTCCTAGCAGCCTCATGCACAGGCGTATGGACGGCTGTCTTTTTGCACAAAGCAGACGGACCAAGCCCCTCAGAGAGGATACCTTGTCTAGAGGTAAGAAAATCTTCCTCTGGTCTGAATCCAGCCGTAGCCCTAGATATACCAGGTTTTTCACTGGCTGTAGGGCTGACTTGTCCAGGTTGATGACCCAACCGTGAGATTCTAGATACTTGATTGTATCGACAATTACCACTTCTAGCTTGGCAACTGAGTGGTCCATCAACAACAGGTCGTCTAGGTATGCCATTATCGTTACACCTCGTGTTCTTAGATCGGCCAACAGTGGGGCCAGAATTTTTGTGAACACTCGTGGTGCTGTGGCCAGACCGAAAGGTAAGGCTCTGAACTGAAAATGGCGCCCTTCTACTGCAAAGCGTAGAAATTTTTGATGACCTGGAAAGATGGGAACATGCAAGTAAGCATCTTTGATGTCGATCGAGGCTAACCATTCCTCCCCCTGTAGGGCAGCGGTGACCGATCGGATCGACTCCATCCGGAAAGACCGGACGTTTAGAAATTTGTTTAGACTCTTTAGGTCCAATATGGGTCTTATGTCCCCGTTTGGCTTCGGGACTGTGAAAAGGTTTGAGTAGAAACCCAACCCCCACTCTTCCATAGGAACCTCCATAATTACTCCTTGGAGCAATAGTTGTTCTAACGCCAATAGGAGAGACCCTCTTTTCAGAGGGTCTCTTGGCATGCCTGACCACATAAAATGGGAAGGAGGAGACTCTTTTAACTCCAACTTGTATCCCAGAGTTACTGCGGAGAGCACCCATCTGTCTTTCATCGTCTCCCGCCAGGTCTCTGCGAACAACTGAAGTCTTCCCCCCACCCGTTTGAGTGGGGGCAGCCCTTCATAGGCTTGACTTGGAGGCTGGTTTAGTACCCCTTCGGATCCAGGGTTTCTTATTACCCTGTGACTGTCCCTGATTTTTACCCCCTGAGTTTGACCGAGGAGGCCGTCGGAACTGCTTAGTAGCAGACGTCGCAGGGATAGGAGAGGTAGTCCTCTTAAAAGATGGACCCCTAGACCTCTTCTTACTCGGTAAGAGAGTACTTTTACCACTGGAAATCTTCTGGATATACTTATCCAGGTCCTCGCCAAAAAGGCGTTCCCCATGAAATGGGAAGCTAACTAAGAGCTTCTTACAGGGAGCTTCAGTAGACCAGTTTTCGAGCCACAGAAGCCTACGCATATGTACCAAAGACAGCGGGAGGCCTGATGGATAGAATCCTTGATGGCGTCAACCGCAAAGCATAATACTCTAGGCAGATCAGCCAGAGCCTGGGCCTGCTGGTCTGGCAAATCCCTCAGGACCATTTTCATCTGATCCTTTAAAGCTTGGCAGACCCCAATAGCTGCCACTGCTGGCTGTGTAACAGCCCCTGCTGTGGAAAAAGCAGATTTTAATAAAGATTCCAATTTTTTATCTACTGGATCTTTGAACATTTGAACATTATCTACTGGGCATGTCAGTGATTTGTTCACAGAAGAGATGGCTGCATCCACCGTAGGAACATTCCATCTCTGGGTGAACTTTTCCTCCATGGGATAGATCACCGGAAATTTCTTAGGCGGAACAAATAGTTTATCAGGATGTTCCCAGTCCTGGTATATAAGTCCTTCCAATAATGGATGTATTGGAAAGGAGCAATTAACCTGGGGAGCTTTTAGCGACCCCAATGAGGAGACAGCAGTAGTTGATGGTTCAACAAGAGGCATTTTAAATGCAGATCGAACCATGTCAGTTAGGGTCTGGACCCACAATCTTTCAGTCTGTGATGCTGAAAATGGTTCATCTACTGTCGATTCCTCAAAAACAGAGTTAACCTCATCCTGATCCCCTTCAGGTAGGTCGGTCCCTTCCTGGGACTGTTGCTCTGCCAACAGGCACTCTAATGGAGGTGATGGAGATCTGGCGCGCTTTCTTTCCTGCAGAGAAGAAGCGATCAATGCTGCCAATCTCTGCTCCAATCCCTCCAGAGTTGAGGAAAAAACCTCCTCTGTTATATATGCAGGAGCAGGTGGACTGAGGACAGCCGCAGTACCTGGCACTCCCGGGGGTTCCTTATGGGTATTAACCTCTGATTTCTCAGGGGAGGAGGGTGCAGATGACTGCTCCAGATCCTCAGAGCCCGATGGAGACCCCCTACACTTCCTGAGAGGTATATCTCGGAGTTTTTTAGGTGGCATATTCCTTAGTTCAAAGCTGAGGTATTCCAGCCGCAATACACCCCTTTACTGAAATAGTCTAATGCAATTTGCTGCTATGTACATCAGTGGGTGTCTACTAATGCGTCTTTCTGGGGATGCCTGTATCAACCGCCTGCTGTAAGCCCCTATACCATGCTACCAGCTCCTTTTCATGCTCTGTGTCCATAGCAAGCAGCGTGGACTGAGTCCTTTTATCTTGCTGGGACGCCCGCACATGCGCAGAAGCGCTGGGCGCACAGAGCGCGTCATCCGCCAGGCTCCGCCCACTTTTTTGAAGCTAAATCTATAAAAAGAAAGCGTGTGTGCGCGCGCGCGTGCACGTGTGCGCTCTTGGCGCCCTGTAGGGCGAGGAGCCAGGGTCCCTGTTTCACCAGGACTCGGGGATGGAAGGAAACTACTTGGCAGCATGACAGAGGAATGCAGCTTCCCTAATAGAGAGCTCACTCATCTGCCTGGACTTTCACCTCCTTTATGAAAAACATTTCCAGGTTTACAGTTTTTAAAACTTCCTTTATGAAAAGACATTTCTAGGATTTCTTAGGCATATACAGCTATTAGCGGGAATACCTTTAGGTAACAGGCAGAAAGACATATTAGGCTTGGGGGTCCCCTCAATAGAACCAAGTTCCTGAGGGGCCCCCACTTACCTTTTCCCCGCCGCAGGACTTTGTTTGGTCCACAGAAGCCCAAACTTCACCTCTCACGGCAGGCATTGTACTAGACCTTCAGGGACCGGGTTCCCAAGGATTCCACTCCCCTGGACCTGTATAGCACCCTGCACAGATAGCCTCTTGGTTTTGGGTATGACCAGAGCTCTGGATCCCAGGGTCCAGCCCTCCTAAGAGAGGCATTACAGGCAAAACCCTGCTCTTCTCTGCAAGGCCCGGGTACCGACCGTTTAGCTATGAAGCTTTTTTGGTTGGATCCGGAATAGCTTGCTAAGGCCCAGAGAACCTGTACACAAGCCCAGATGAATACATGTTAACCTTGGCCAACACCTTAGACACTGGCAAAAAACTGAGGTACTCCCGGATGGGAGGGGCTTATATAGGGGAGGGTACTTCCTGTTTTGGAAGTTGCCAGTGCCAGCACCTGAAGGTAATTCTATATAACCCACATAGTAATGACTATGCTGCTCTGTGTCCTGTGATGTATGAACAAGAAACAATGGCGCTGTGGGAGGGGTTCCCCCATTAACACTGACTGTGTTGAGGAGGAAATCAAGCAATTTTCTTTTCTTCAACCCGTGGTTGAAAGAAAGAAAATTGCATAATTGTATGGAAAGCTTTACATAGGTTTCTGTACATACACAAAATGTACTATTAGTCATACTTTCGGTCTAAGAATGGTGGTTTGACCACTGTGTTCTCTTGCACAATGAAAAGCTGTAGATCTTTCTGAAAACGAGACTCCATTACTCTGTCCCTGCTCAGTCACCTGACTGTGACAACAAGAGTTCAATGCACTAGCTAATGAGTCTGTTGTGAAACCCATTTTCAGTAAAGGGAAATGTTGTAGAAATTGATAAGAAATGAAGCTATTTACCATCTGCATGCATTGTAAAGTATTCTGGCTGATGGCTTGTAACAAAACAAGAAATGAGTTTACTGGGGAAACGTGCCTTATCTGATAACGCCTATGAGTTTACAGCTTGTTTTTATATCGGGAAAATGTGCGCTATTTTGTGATGTTTTGGAACAGCTGAGAAATGGAGGTGTTTATAGCCTTCTGTTAACACAAGAAGCATGCCTGACAAAGTGTTCTTTTGAGACCACTTTACTCAATATGAGGAGTGCTGCCAACAAGTCATAGTAAAACACAATTACTATTATCCTACACAGAACAGATAGGATAGGACAGACTGGAAGAAATACAAGACGGAGAAAGGAGGAAAGAAAACTCTCCCACGGAGCGAACAATCTAAGCCAAGCCAGATTTGCCAGTACCTTTTTTTTTTCCACTGGAAATCTTATTGTCAAATTGTTCCTAAGACCTTGTGTAAAATAAACGAGCATACCATGAGCTATTTATATTGAATATAACAAAGACTTGATATATTTAACTCTTGTTTGATTATAAAGATGCAACACAGAAACCTGTCCAGATTAAACTACATATATACACACATAAATATATATATATATATATATATATATATATATATATACACACATATACACACACACACAGTATCTCACAAAAGTGAGTACACCCCTCACATTTTTGTAAATATTTTATTATATCTTTTCATGTGACAACACTGAAGAAATGAAACTTTACTACAATGTAAAGTAGTGAGTGTACAGCTTGTATAACAGTGTACATTTTCTGTCCCCTCAAAATAACTCAACACACAGCCATTAATGAGGAATGTCGGCTGTCTCTTCTGCAGAGCTTCCGCCGCTGGAGACCAGATCGGATCAGCTTCAGAAAAGGTATGTATAGCGATTTCTCCTTTACAGAGCTAGATAGGCAAGTCTTATGCCGCGTACACACGATCGGTTTTTCTGATGAAAAAAGACAGATGGACTTTTTTCATCGGACAAACCGATCGTGTGTGGGCTCCATCGGTCTTTTGACGATAGCAAATTCCAATCGTCTGTGGGGAACTCCATTGGAGAAAAAACCCACGCATGCTCAGAATCAAGTCGACTCATGCTCAGAAGCATTGAACTTCATTTTTCTCGGCTCTTCGGAGTGTTTTACGTCACGGCGTTTGGGACGGTCGGATTTTTGACTGATGGTGTATAGGCAAGACTGATGGAAGTCAGCTTCATCGGATTTCCGATGGAAAAATCCATTAGATTTTATTCCATCGGAAATCCGATCGTGTGTACAGGGCATTAGATTGTTGATGCCAACAGCTTTAGAGATTTTAGTATTAGGGTGATCTTCCACTTTAAGCGCCCCCTGCCCCCCAGCCCAAAAAAACGAATTAGAGCCTTCCTGCCCCCAGGTACAAATGTAAACGCATGTGTTCTGGTCATCTATGTACGAAAATGGCGACTGTGTTACTTGTGACATACAGCCATGCATGCTAGAGTGAGAGCAATCATTCCAGAGCCATCATTTAGGGGTAACTCTAAACTGATGACCTGTAAGGGCTTTTAAAAATAGGTCTATGCACAATATAGTCAAGTTTTAGGACTTGACGGGCATCTACTAAATTTACTCCGTGCAACCTCATCTTTTATATTATACCAAACAGTTGGGTAAAATACTGCATATGTTTACACTATAATTAAAGCAGAGTTCCAGCCTTTTTATGTTTATTAAAAGTCAGCAGCTACAAAAAGTGTAGCTGCTGACTTTTAATAAACAGACACTTACTTGCTCCACTGTCCAACGACGCAGCCGCCCGGAGCTTCGCTCCTCTCCCCCCCTCTCCGCCGGTGCCTCCATTCACACTGTGGGCACCCAGCCGTGACAGCTTTCGGCTTCACGGCCGGGCACGCACTGCGCATGTGCGAGTCGCGCTGCGCTCTAGGAGTGGACAGGCGAGCTCCTGGGACCTGTCACGTGTCCCAGGAGATCACCTAGAGCATGGGTGCTCAACCTGTGGCCCTCCAGCTGCTGCAGAACTACAAGTCCCATGAGGCATTGCAAGCCACTGACAGTTAAAATCATGACTCCTAAAGGAAGAGGCATGATGGGACTTGTAGTTTCGCAACAGCTGGAGGGCCACAGTTTGAGCACCTATGACCTAGAAGGAGGGGCCGCCTAAGGCGAGAGGAGGAGTCGCCTAGGCGGTCACTAGGTGGAAGTAGGAAGTGGGACAGGAAGTCCCACTCCTACCGAAGCCCCCCCCCCCAAAAAAAATTACATGCCAAATGTGGCATATAAGGGGGTGGGAAGTGCTTAAAGCGGAAGTTCCACTTTCGCAAATTTTTTGTTGAAAATATATGTTTGGTAAATCATTGCACTATATTATGTGAGGTAAAAAAAAAAAAAAATTAAACTGCCACCATTTTTATCTCCAGGGTCTCTGACTTACAATGATACAATGATCAGCCAAAACATTATGACCACTCACCATAACCCATTGAGGCATGGACTCCCTTAGACCTCTGAAGGTAGGCTGTGATATCTGACACCAAGCCATCAGTAGCAGATCCATTAAAGTGGTTAAAAACGCAGAAGTTTTTTTTATCTTAATGCATTCTATGCATTAAGATAAAAAACCTCCTGTGTACACTACAGCAGCCCCACTCTGTCCCCCCTAAAACTTTCCTGAGCCTCCTCTCTATCCAGCGATGTGCACGCGTGCCTCGGCCATCCGGGACTCTCCCTCCTGATTGGCTAAAACACAGCAACAGCGCCATTGGCTCCCTCTGCTGTCAAAGTCAGTTAGCCAATCAGGAAAGAGAGGGGGCAAGGGCTGAACCAAGGCTCCATGTCTGAATGGATACACGGAGCTGCAGCTCGGCTCGGGTGCCCCCATAGCAAGCGGCTTGCTGTGGGGGCACTCGACAGGAGAGAGGGGCCAACAGCATGGAAGAGGGACCAGTGAAGGAGGATCTGGGCTGTTCTCAGCAAAACCATTTCACAGGGCAGGTAAGTATAACATGTTTGTTGTTTTCATGCAAAAAAAAACAAGACTTTACAATCACTTTAAGTGCTGTGAGTTGGGAGGTGGGGCCTCCATGGATTTGACTTGTTTTTCCAGCACATCCCACAGATGCTCGGTTGGTTAGAGATCTGGAAAATTTGGAGGCCAAGTCGATGCCTCAAACTCATTGTGTTCCTCAAATCATTCCTTAATTCTTCAGACCAGGCCACCTTCTTCCACTGGTCTGTGTTCCAGTTGTGATGCCCTCGTGCCTATTGTAGGCACTATTGGCTGTGGACACGAGTCAGCATGGGCACACGGGCCGTAGACAGAACAATCGGAGATGCACTGTGTGTTTTGACATCTATGGGAACCAGCATTAAAGCAGTAGTAAACCGCCATGCTTTTTGTTTTTAAAGCAGATGTCCGCCCACCCCTGCAAAAATTAAGAGGCCAGCAGCTACACATACTGCAGCTGCTGACTTTTAATAATAAGACACTTACCTGTCCCGGAGTCCAGCGATGTCAGCACCGCAGCTGATGTTTCCATCAGCTGCCGGGTGCAGCCGCCGCCATTGCCGGTAGTGAAGCATTATGGCTTCACGCTGGGTTCCTACTGCGCATGCGCTCTCCTACTGGCCCCCCCCTCCCCTGAAAGGTGCCAAATGTGGCACTGGACAGGGTGAGGAGACAAATGAGCGAAAGGTCCACTTTTGGGTGTGACTTCATTTTAACAAGGTAAAGGTAAAGTTATAATGTGCTAGTATGCATTGCATACTAGCACATTATGTGAAACGTACCTTAAAACAAAGCCCTCTAGCGAGGCACTTCACCCAGTCTTCCTTTCCAGGTTTGTGTCCCCTGGCCGTCTGATTGGCCGCGTCGCAATGACGTCACTGCCACGCATTTGCTTCTCATGGCACAGGGTTTTGAAGGAACGCAGCAGGCATGTTGTTCCTTCACAGCGCATGGGCCTGTAACGTCACTGGCACATTCACAAGTAAATATCTCCTAAATGTTGCACGTTTAGAAGATATTTACTGTACCTATAGGTAAGCCTTATTATAGGCTTACCTACTCCCACTTTAACTTTTTCAGCAATTTGAGCTACAATAGCTTTTCTATTGGACCGGACTACACAGGCCAGCATTTGCTCCCCATGTGCATCAATGAGCCTTGGAAACCCATGACCCCATCCCTAGTTTGCCATTTCTCTTTCCTTGGACCACTTTGGTGGGTCCTGACCACTACAAACCAGGAGCATTCCACAAGAGCTGCAATTTTGAAGATGCTCTGACCCAGTAACCTAGACATTACAATTTGGAACTTGCCAAAGTCACGCAAATCCTAACACTTGCCCAGTTTTTCTGCTTCAGGGACAACATGTATTTATGAAAATGCAAGCGCCGACAGAACCCTCATTTGAACCTGCATTTACCAGCCTCTTGGAATCTACATCCATCAGTGCTCTGACTTTAAGAAGGCAAAGCAGCACAAGGAACCAATCAGTTGTACTGCAGTATGTTGGTTGGTCTCACAACCATTTCTCTATAGTCAATCATATAGTACATGTGCAAGAACCTGGAAGCACCCAAGCCCAGATGCCAGAAATGGAGATGCAGTGGAAACGAATTTCATGCTTACTATTTTTTACTAAGTGTAGGTGCACCCTAAGAAACTGCAAAATCTAGATTAAGTTACCTACCTTGCACACCCGAGCAACTCTTGCAACTTTGGTGTTGGCTAAAAACTCAGAACTTTCTTCCTTGACTTGTTCATTGAAGAAGTAGTAGATTTTATCATCATCTCCTATTGTAGAATTTACACTTTCTTGAACCAAAGATGAGGACACAAACTCAGCATCTGTGAAAAGCAAAACATCACAAATAAGCAGTTGGCAGTCAGGGACTTGTACACAGGAGGGACGTGTTTTAAAGTGGCTACCCCCCCCCCCCCCCATTCCTAAACACCTACCTGAGCCTGTCAGCAATCCAGTGTTGTGCTTGTCTCTCCTCTCTTTCTCTTCTCACAAGACACACAGGCAGCAATGGGAGCGAAGGCGTGGCTTAGCCACAATGTGTGTGTCTATGGACGCACACAGCCCGGCTCAGGAGTGCTCCCGTACTTGTGCCCGCTCAGCAAACAGCTTGCTGAGGGGGCACTCAGGGAAGAGGAGGAGTGGAGATTGCCTGCAGGGGACCCCAGAAAAGGAGGTAATATCCTCACACAGAGCAGGTAAGTACAATATGTTTTTTATTTTAGGTGAAAAAATGGGACTTTAGTATCACTTTAACCACTTGCCGCCCGCCCTATAGCGGATTGACGTCGGCAAAGTGGTTGCAAAATCCTGACAGGACGTCATATGACGTCCTCAGTATTTTGAGCCGCTGCGCGCCCCCGGGGGCACGCATCGCGGCGATCGTTGCTGCGGGGTGTCAGTCTGACACCCCGCAACTCCGATCTAGGTAAAGAGTCTCCGACGGAGACTCTTTACCACGTGATCAGCCGTGTCCAATCACGGCTGATCACAGTGTAAACAGGAAAAGCCGGTCATCGGCTTTTCCTCACTCGCGTCTGTCAGACGCGAGTAGAGGAGAGCCGATCGGCTGCTCCTCTGACAGGGGGGGGGTTTGTGCTGATCGATTATCAGCACAGCCCCCCCGAGGATGCCCCCACTGGACCACCAGGGATGCCACTGGACCACCAGGGATGCCACTGGACCACCAGGGATGCCAGCACCAGGTATGCCACCCTAGACCACCAGGGATGCCAGTTAGTGCCCCCTAATGGATGCCGATCAGTGCCCACAATGTATGCCAATCAGTGCCCACAATGGGCATCACTGATTGGCAGGGATTTTTGTTTGGCACTGATTGGCATCCATTACAGTACATCAGTGCCGCCTATCAGTGCCCACCCGTGCCACCTATCAGTGCCCATCCATGCCCATCCGTGCCACCTATCAGTGCCCATCCATGCCCATCCGTGCCACCTATCAGTGCCCATCCGTGCCGCCTATCAGTGCCCATCCGTGCCGCCTATCAGTGCCCATTCGTGCCGCCTATCAGTGCCCATACATGCCGCCTATCAGCGCCCATATGTGCCGCCTATCCGTGCCCATCTGTGCCGCCTATCCGTGCCCATCTGTGCCGCCTATCCATGCCCATCTGTGCCGCCTATCCGTGCCCATCCGTGCCAATTATCCGTTCCACCTATCAGTGCCGCATATTAGTGCCCATCATCAGTGCCCATCAATGCCACCTCATTGGTGCCACCTCATCGGTGCCCGTCAGTGCAGCCCCATCAGTGAAGGAGAAAACTTACTTATTTAAAAAGTTTTGTAACTGAAACAAAAAAAATACTTTTTTTTTCAAAATTTTTGGTCTTTTTTTCTTTTTTTTTTAGCAGAAAATAAAATCCCAGAGGTGATCAAATACCACCAAAAGAAAGCTCTATTTGTGGGGAAAAAATGATAAAAATTTCGTTTGGGTACAGTGTAGCATGACCGCGCAATTGTCATTCAAAGTGCAACAGCGCAGAAAGCTGAAAATTGGTCTGGGCAGGAAGGTGTTTAAGTGCCCTGTATGGAAGTGGTTAACATAGGTACCACTTTAGCAGTGATTCAGAAATATGTATGCAAAACTCCATCCCTGTAAAGATAAAATGTAACATATCCAACATTTAATAAACATGCTGTTGCGCTGACAGTTCTAAACAAGCTGCAGGTTTTAGTTGACTATAGACTTTAGTAAACATTTGGAGATGTACTAGCTAGCAGGTGTGAAAAAAAGCTGAAATATAAGAGGCCTTTCAGAAATAGAAGTTTAAATAGTTTATATTCATCAATTAACAAAAGTAAAAAAAAGCGAAAGTACCGTATATACTCGAGTATAAGCCGACCCAAATATAAGCCGAGGCACCTAATTTTACCACAAAAAACTGGGAAAACGTATTGACTCGAGTATAAGCCAAGAGTGTCCATCTGCATGCCTCACTGTGCCTAACTTTGCCTCACTGTGCCCATGCTTCACTGTCACTGTGCCCAATCTTCCTACCTGATCTCCTGCGCTGTGTGACTAGACTGACGTTCAACATGGGAGTCTATGGAAGGGGTGCCCGGCTTTGAAAAATCGTTGCTCCCCGGCCGTAGGTCCCCTGGACAATAAACTTTGCACACTTGTAGATTAAGAGTGGGGCTACATGTGTTCCAAGTTTGGGGTCCAGGGGACCTACGGCTGGCCGGGATTAGGCGCACAAAGTTGAAGATGGACACAGACTCGAGTATAAGCCGAAGGGGGCATTTTCAGCACAAAAAAATGTGCTGAAAAATTTGGCTTATACTCGAGTATATACGGTAAATGAACAGAAGAGATATCCAAATCAAAACAATGTTTGGTGTAACCCCCCACCCTCCCCCCCCCGCCTTCAAAACCGCATCAATTATTCTAGGTACACTTGCACAGTTTCTGAAGGAACTTGGCAGGACTCCTTGTTCTTCTCTACGCTAAAGATAGTTCCTAAGGATATTGGCTGTATGCTTGTGGTCGTCGTGCTTCAGAATAAATTTGGGGCCAATCACACGCCTCCCTGGCGGTATGGCACAATGGTTAAGTATCTACCTGTATTTCTCAGCTTTGAGGGCACCAATGCACCAGACCAAATATCCAACTCCAAAACAAATATGTTCAGAAATGTGTCTTTCTAGCAGCTTTATTTTCTTTCTCTTTAAAACAAATTGAGAGTTTCCTTGGCTTTGTGTTTGGGATCATTGTCTTGCTGAAATGTCCACCCTCGTTTCTTCTTCATCATCCTGGTAGATGGCAGCAGATCGTTATCAAGAATGTCTTGGTACATTTTGCCATTCATCCTTCCTTCAATGATTTGAAGTTTGCCTGTACCGTATGCTGAAAAACAGCCCCACACCATAATGTTTCTATCTTTAAACTTCACTGTTGGTATGGTGTTCTTGGGGTGATGTGCAGTGCCATTTGACCTCCATGGCACCCAAAGAGTTCAATTTTGGTCTCATCTGACCAGAATATATTCTCCCAGTATTTCACAGGCTTGTCTAAATGTTGTGCAGCAAACTTTGAACGAGCTTCAACATGCTTTTTCTTCAGAAATGGAGTCTTGCGTGGTGAGCGTGCATACAGGCCATGGCGGTTGAGTGAATTACCTATTGTTTTCTTTGAAACAATTGTACCAGGTCTTTCTGAAGCTCTCCACAAGTAATCCTCTTCTGATATTTCTTTTCACTCCTCTGTCAGAAATCTTGTGAGGAGCACCTGGTCGTGGCCGGTTTAGGGTGCAATGATGTTCTTTCCACTTCCGGATTACGGCCCCAGCAGTGCTCACTGGAACATTCAAAAGTTTAGAAATCCTTCTGTAACCAATGCCATTAGTATGTTTTGCAACAATAAGGTTGCAAAGGTCTTGAGAGAGCTCTTTTCTTTTACCCATCAAGAGATGTTTCTAGTGTGACACTTTGGTAATAAGACACCTTTTTATAGGCCATCAGTTGAGACTGAACCAGCTGATATTAATTTGCACTGACATGGGTATGATTGCTTTCTAATTACTGATTGATTTTAGCTGGTGTCTTGGCTTTCCATGTCTTTTTGCACCTCCATTTCTTCATGTGTTCAATACTTTTTCCCTGTGTCATTCCATTTTATTACGCATAACTTAATTTCTGAACTTATTTGTTTTGGTTTCTTTGTATGCATGGATTGCATGGGTTGTTATCGACGTGGTGAAAAATGGCAATATCCCCTTTAGAAATATATTTACCTAGAAAATTGGTGTCCTATTCTGGGAAAAAAAAGCCTTTAGAACCGCTTTAACTTTTTCTTAACTATTGCTTTACTGGCAGTGAGCTTGTCATACAATGATAACCTATCTTTTTATTTTACTAGTCCTTTCAACTTACCTGCTGAAAACCCTCTACCTAATCAAAAATCCCCATAATCCCATCTGATAGCAATACATACTACTCTCAGACTGTACAATCTACTAAGGAATGAGGAATTGTGCAAAAATCTGTGTGCAGACCATCCTTTGTTCTGCTCTAAAAAACTATTCAGAATGTATAATGCAGGGACTAGATAAACCGGAATTTTCTCACCTTACATATTTACTATAATTACATACAATACATGCAATCACCACTGCATTTTGAAATGTTATATCTTTGTTTAAATGCTACACGTGGGCATCCTGTATGCAAACAGGCTGAATTCCAGGAAAATAATCTAGTCTTGTATGTATGGCCAGTTTAACACAAAAGAAAAACAAATGCAATATACCTAGCTTAAAGCTGAATTCCAAGCTAACTGCTAAATACACAGATGAAATATATATATTTATTTTAGGTACATATATATATATATATATATATATATATATATATATATACACACACACACACACACACACATGAACTAACTCTTTCACCTGTAATATGGTTTGTATTTTTGTCCATCCAGTTCTGGAGATTTACAGAGCACAGCCCTGACTGATCGAAAAGGAGACCTGATTTTTCTCTTGTGCAGATAAGCAACATTTACAGGTGTAGCGGGGGCTTTAAAATCGAAGGGAATGTTTTAATGGTAGTTGTGCTCAAACACACTATTTGATAGGGTTCTGTAAACCATTCTTTTACTGCAGGTGGGTTGCTGGTGTGTAGTTCTCTGTGGCCTGTTGGTGGCGCTGCCATCGGAGGCCAGGGTTAAACCGCTGGTATAGTGCTGTGCCTTGGATGTCCCCTCTCGGCGGTGGTATGGTGGGCGTGTCGGCCTGCTGTGCATTTCGGGAGAGGATATAAAAGGGGCAGACCCTGTCTGTCAGGGGTTAGATCCCAGGGGTCCGACCCCGGGAGCGTGTGGTTCTGTTCATGGCCACCCCAGGCATCTTTAGCCCTGGGGTGGAGTTCCTGGCCCAGTACACTGGCGGATCAGTCCCAGGAACCTTTAGCCCTGGGGCTGCAACTGGAGGCTTTGGGTCCAGCACCTTCGGCTGGAGCCCACGGAGGGAGGAGGAATCCCAGGGTGCTGCCTTGCGAGGAGACCCGTATCTAGATGAGGAGGCCGGGGGAGGACCGTTCCGAAGGACTGGTGGGAGATCACAGTGAAGGAAGGGGCCCGGTAACTCTCTGGAGGGATGTCATCTTCCTGTTAGAGGCCTAATACCAGAACCAACGTTCACCAGGTCTGTGGCAGAGACTGTGTGTGTACTCTGATTCAAGCATCATTCCGGCTGCTAGGATCCACTCCATTGGTAGACTATCCGGATGAGCTGAGTCTACCTGAAGATATGGGTAGTGAATAAGTATTCGTTTGTGCCTGGACCTACTCCAACACCTCTTGCTGTCCTGATCTTCCTCCAACCTTTCCTGTTCAATGAGTATGCATAAGAGAGAAATAAACTCTACATTGGAGTTGCAATTGGTGTGGACCTTGGAGTTATTGGGGAATAGAGACTTGTCTTTAATGCAGTGAAGACGGGAGCCATTCTTTGGGGAACCTGACCATAGAGACCCAGGTACACTACACCACTCAAACTCTTCACACAGGAGGGTACGGGCATGTGGCATGGTGTTCCCACAAGTGAGCCAAAGGGAGAAGGGGTGGTGTGTTCTACACAGGTCTTGACACTCCACCAGCCTGTGACTGGACACTGAAAGAAGCTTAGTTCTTGGTCACTCTGCTGTCTACTGCTATCAGCAAACTTTTTTTAGCACATGGAACTGCAGCACACTTCCTTCTGCTCTAGAGTCCCACTGTATTCGAGATTTGCAAGAGGTTGATATAACGTCAAATGAATGTACATACACTGCTTGCATATAAATAAAAAAAAATACATTTGTTGACATATTAATGAACACAAAGCTGCATTATGTGTTTTTTTTTTTATCTGCCTGAGTACAGCTTTAAGTCTGGAGGCCCCTATCAGTCTGCTTGGTATGTTGTGAATTGCCATCCCGTTTCACTATCTTCTTGTTTACTGGATGTCATAACAAAGGATGTCAGAGAATGAGCAGAAGGCATTTCATACGTCTGCCCTGAATTATTGATGCCGCTTCTCCCCTCAGTATGAAATAATCACTTGGGCACACACATTCAGGCTAGAAAACACCAAGAAAATATGTATGTAAAAAGACAATTGTGTGTGCTGATTAGAACCATGGTGTTCGTGAGTGGCAGCTGATGGTTGGCGGAGACAGATACAATAATGAAAAGATAACTGAAAACTTGTCAAAAACAATAGAGCTCAGAAAATGAACACACGATACCCGAATGAACAGCTAACAGTGATTTTGTCAGAAGTTTGGGGAATATCAACAGTAAACATTTCAGGGGCAGTGGAAATCTGCTCACATAAAACAAGAGAAGCGGTGAGATTAGATGCCATCAGGTAACAGACTGCGATAAACAGGCCTCCTGAGAATTGTCAGCACAGTGCATTTGGAAAGTAGATGAAAGATTTATATGGACGAAATAAATACGGAGGAGTAAATTTATTATTACATACCTTTTAAAAGGGCCGATTCACTCAAAATAAATATTTTAGTTATAGATGGAATCTGGTGGCTTCAATAAGCCCCTAGCTACATATAGGGCTTGGACTCTCCAATGTCAAATCTGCCTGCCATAATACCAAACTCTGATCTCGTCCACCTCAGAGGTTTGGGTGGTCCGACCACATTTGGTACATTCCATACACCTCCTTTTACGCTTTATTTTATTTAAATTAAAAATTCAAACATGGAGACTGCAGACCCCATGTAATGGCCACTGCTGACCCACGGTCATTAGGGTGTTTAATTTTTCCAAAGATGTGATTTTCATATGACTTTGCTTACGCCCCGAGTCTCAGTGATGTAAAAGATATATATGCCAAATATCAAGAAGATTAGTTAATATTAAGGGGTTGCACACATTGATCACTTTTATCACAAACTAGTAAAATTTCTATCATTGAACTAAGTGTACAAAAGAAGAAAAAAAAAGACTCATATAAGAATAAACATTACAAAGCCATCGCTGAAATCAATAGGACAGTTATACTGGAAGACTCATCTCCATCATAACAAGCACCTAGTGACGAAGAGGCTGAGTTTTCGCCTCCAGCAACGAAAAAAATTACGTTCAAGTCCTAGATTAAAACCTCTTGATCAGACACTCACCTCTACTTGGGATCGAGAACAGCTATCTATTCGACAGGCAAATACTCCATTTATAGCAACTGCAAACAGCCTTGGCAACGATGTTTCAAAAATTTCCATATCTCCAGCTACCGTTTACTGAGCTCGGGCCATCAATAGAAGTAAAATGGCAAAGAAAATCGAAGAGTCACTCTTTGAAAATGCTCCTCATTTGGTCTTGCATTGGGATAGTAAACTGTTGCCCTCAGTTGCCCATGGGAATGTCAAAAAACTTTGGAAGATAAAGTTGCAGTTCTAGTGACTGGCAAAGATTTTGAGCATTTGCTTGGCGTACCTGTTGCCCTGAAAGGCACTAGTGAGCAGATGGCTGAAGTAGTTAATCGGGAAGTGGACCGATTTGGGCTACGTGACAATGTAATCGGTATATCTTTTGATACTACAGCATCTAATACAGGGCTGATCCAAGGGGCATGTACCAGAATTGAAAGGAAATTCTGATGAACATTGTTGTGGTTGGCTTGCCGTCATCACATCCATGAACTAATATTGAAAGGAGTGTTTGAGGATTGTTGTGTCATACCATCAAGTGGTCCTGACATCCAGAAAAAGGAAGTGAAACGGTTAGAGGGTAAAAACATGTTTTTTGAAGGAAAAGACCTGAGCCATTTCGTTACTAATAAAACAAAGACGTTCTTTGAATTGTTTGGGATCCAGGACGTGACAGAATACTGAAGTGATTCTCTAAGAAGCCATGTGAACGCTCTTAAGGTTGTCAATGATACCGCACAAAGAGGAATTGCTCTGATAAAAAGTATAACAAATCGGTCAGGGATGAACAACAAAAACAATTCTTGTTGAGGGTAGTCGAGCATCAGAAAAGTCGTCACCAAGCGAACAAAACAAGGGATTACATTGTTCAAAGTTGATTAATATAACACATGTTTTGACTATCATATTAGCTATTAATCTTAGTGTATAGTTTTAATAGTATTTTAAGTTTGTGATTTCTAGTTTTCCCAATAAAAGTAATTAACATTGAAAAATCTTATTTTTTGCCTACTTTTACAAAACAGATTAAAGTGTGCAACCTCTAAATATTATCCAATCTTCTTGAAATTTAGCATATATATCTTTTACATCACTGAGACTCGGGGCGTAAGCAAAGTCTGCAAAAATGTTACAGTTTATTTTTTGCCTTAGAAAATGAAACACCCTAACGGTCATAGATATCCCAACAACATAACCCTTAAAAAATCCAAGATTGAAAATTGTCAGATGGCTGAACCCTCCAGCGGTACCTGCCAAAAACTGAAATAACTACACACTGACCTAATCACTGTGCATTGTTTTTTTGTCACCAGTAACCAGTGTCACTGGTTCGGGGCCTCAAAAGTACTCAAGCCAGTGGGTCACCATAAAAACTAGTCAACTAGCATCTTCAGAAGAAAGTTGGCAGCGTATTGTTCTCCAACATGTCCAGCAAAGGTCTAACAAGAACTTACCTCGCCTATCTGCCTACTGAACAACAAGGTTGACTATTGCATTTAACCACTTAAGGACCGCCGCACGACGATATACGTCGACAAAATGGCACGGGCAGGCATATGGGCGTACAGGTACGTAGCGTGCCTCGCGAGTGTGCTCGCGGGTCCCGGGAACTCGATGTTCCTGGGCGGCCCGTGGTTGCGGTCGGCAACGGCAGAACAGGGGAATGCCTTTGTAAACAAGGCATTCCCCTATTCTGCCTAGCGACACTGTCACTGATGACTGTTCCCCATGATCAGGAACGGTCATCAATGACGTGTCACGTGTAGCCACGCCCCCTAACAGTAAGAATCACTCCGTAGTACTGACTTAACCCCTTCAGCGCCACCTAGTGGTTAACCCCTTCACTGCCAGTGTCATTTTCACAGTAATCAGTGCATTTTAATGGTCCCAAAAATGTGTCAAAAGTGTCCGATGTGTCCGCCATAATGTCGCAGTCACCATAAAAATCGCTAATCGCCGCCATTACTAGTAAAAAAAAAATATTAATAAAAATGCCAAATAACTATCCCCTATTTTGAAGGCTCTATAACTTTTGCGCAAACCAATCAAACGTTTATTGCGATTTTTTTAACCAAAAATATGTAGAAGAATACGTATCAGCCTAAACTGAGGAAAAAAAATGTTTTTTATATATTTTTTGGGGATATTTATTATTATATTATATTGCATTTTTTTCTAAATTGTCGCTCTATTTTTGTTTATAGCGCAAAAAATAAAAACCGCAGATGTGATCAAATACCACCAAAAGAAAGCTCTATTTGTGGGAAAAAAAGGACGTCAATTATGTTCGGGAGCCACGTCGCACGACTGCGCAATTGTCAGTTAAAGCGACGCAGTGCCGAATCGCAAAAAGTGGTCTGGTCTTTGACCTGCGAAATGGTCTGAAGGGTTAAGGACTGATAGGAAGGCTGAAGAGGGGGTAGGATCAATCTTAACTTTTACGGGAAAACAAACTGTGCATATCAATGCAGCAGTCTATAACTGTAAATCCACCAATCATTATATTTATCCACAGAGCCAAAATATTATATAATGTGAAAAATTAAATCGGACCTTGCATGAAAATGTATCTAGTGCTCTGCTAGCACCTCCGTGCTAAATAAAAATGGTGGGGGAGGGGGTGCTAGCAGACAGGCACTAGTAAATTTTCCTGCAAAGTCAGAATTTTTCACATTATACAATGTTTTGGCTGGCTGGGAAAGAAGGGGGGGGGGGGTTGAGGTAATGGAGTGCTAGCATATAGGCAATGAAGATTACTTGGGCCTCCATTTGACTGACTGAAATGCCAAACTTGAGTAACTGAATCCTTTAAACCTGTGTCTTTCAGCAAAGCTGAAAGCTAAAATAGCTAGCCATGTGAAAAGAAGATTAGAGTGCCACCTATTGCTCAAAAGAAGAACATAAAATATTAACATGCAACATATCAAATTTCACCGTCACAAATATTAGTATAAGTTAATTTTCAGGTCGGACTATAAAAAATAAGGAAAATCTCTACAAAACCACTATTCCCTAGGAGCCAAATTGCTGTGTTAAAATCTGATTGTAGCCAAAAACATATTCCTTTTTTTGTGCTAGTTTTTATAAATAAGCTCTAATATGCACAAATGAGATCTTACCATTCAGCCATTGAAGAGGCGAAGCTTCGGTTTTCAATGTATGCAGCACTGAAACATTTTTTCGTATATCCGGTGCGCTGTAGAACCCATAGCCTGATGCCGTGTACAGAACCCCATCTAAAATCAACAAAGCAATAAATCACTTTGATCCTCCATTTTAGAATGCGAGCAAAAAAAATGCTAAAAAGTCATTTGCAGGTAATTACTGTATAAATTAAAAATAAATAATATATTTCTGTGAACTAATTATAAATTTAAGGTAGAGGTAAATGTCTACATGTGAAGGCACAGAGGGCAAAACAGCTGCATATAATCCAATGCTCTAAACCATAAAGAAGATCATGACCTGTGATTAAACTTGCTCCTAAACTATATAGTCTGTTTTACTGTTAAATGTTCAGAAACATGACTCTCGGGTGAGGATCAGCCTGTTTAGGAGCTACAATAGGAGTCAAAGATTAATACTGTTGACCAACAGAAGTGCACATGATCATTAATGGAGATTTTCCAACTTACTGGAAGAGCTCTGTGAAACTGATCCTTCCTTGTTCTCATATCAAACAAACAGGTGCTGCTCTAACACGATTTTTTATTATAAATGTATTCTAGCAAAAACTACAGGAAAACACTATACATTCCTATAAATAAAGTTGAAATATTCATTGACCAAAAATGTCTCCAGCAGCGCTTAAAGCGTATTTCCACTTTTGCAGTCAAATTTGAGAAAACCTCACTATATGTTACGTGTTCCCATTCACATTGCATGCCTACATTTTTTCTTTTTAACAACTATTACCTTTTAGACGTTTCTCAGGAAGAGGTATCATGGCTGACTGCAAAGATTTTTGAACAATGTTAGAGCCCTTCCACACAGAGGGCGTATTGCAGGCGCTATAGCGTTAAAAACAGCGCCTGCAAAAAAAAATATAGCGCCTGCAATCTGCCCTCAAACAGCTGCTCCGTTGTCTCCAGTGTGAAAGCCTTTCACACTGGAGCGGTGCGCGAGCAGGACGGTAAAAAAAAGTCCTGCTAGCCGCATCTTTGGAGCGGTGAAGGAGCGGTGTGTATACTGCTCCTCCACCGCTCCTGCCCATTGAAATCAATGGGACAGCGCGGCTATACCGCCCGCAATGCGCTGCTTCTGCGGTTTTAACTCTTTCTCGGCCGCTAGCGGGGGTTAATGCGCAAATCAGCCCATAGCGTCGGCGGTAAATATAGCGGCCGACGCTATGGGCGGCTCAGTGTGAAAGGGGTCTTAGATTGCGCCTGTCTGATCTGTCCTTATTAACATGCATAGTTGGTGAATAAAGACATCAGTCCATGCAGTTAAGTGAAAGTGTGTGCATTTATGTCAATATAATTTTCCATATCCCTGAACACTGTTAACTAAAACTGGGTATACACATTCAGTTTTCGTTCAACCAGACTGACAGATGCACAACCCTCCGCTGTGCTGTTGTATTATGACCCTTCCTCCCCACCAGAATACGCTGATCGAATGCTGATTTTCCACCAGGACCTTTCGACAGAGACTGGGTTCTCTTGACAAGGCAGCAATACACATGTACTGAAAGTTGTCCGGTTCCTGCTAAACCAGGCGACGTTTGGTACATTTGTACCAGGATTAAAAAACACATCTAAGTTTTAGTCTCAATTCATCTACACCCCTTGCTGACACTGTCAAAAGGAATTCCACCTCCTTACCACTCTAAAGCCCTGTACACACGATCGGATTTCCTATGAATCCAAACCCGATGTATTTTTCCATCGGAAATCCGATGAAGCTGACTTCCATCAGTCTTGCCTACACACCATCAGTCAAAAATCCGACCGTCCCAAACGCCGTGACGTAATACACTCAGACAAGCCAAGAAAAATGACGTTCAATGCTTCTGAGCATGCATCGACTTGATTCTGAGCATGCGTGGGTTTTTTGTCTGATGGAGTTCCACACAGACGATCGGTCAGCCACAGGTCAGCCACAGGGAACAGAAAGTATTTAAAACGGAGGTTCACCCAAAAGTGAACGTCCGCTTTTTGGAACCCTCTCCCCCTCCGGTGTCACATTTGGCACCTTTCAGGGGGGAGGGGGTGCAGATACCTGTATAAAACAGGTATTTGCACCACTTCCGGGAGCAGACTCCCGCGGGAGTCCCACCCCTTCGCGTCACCCCCCCCCCCCGTTGTGTTCTGGGAAACACTCGGCTCCCAGAACACAACGGGAACCAGTGAGGACGGCGCAGCGCGACTCGCGCATGCGCCGTAGGGAACCGGTCAGTGAAGCTGCAGCGCTTCACTTCCCGATTCCCTCATCGAGGATGGCGGCGGGGGAAGCAGCTGCAGTATTTGTAGCTGCTGGCTTTTAAAAAAAAAAAAATTCCGGTGAACCTCCGCTTTAACACAGTTGCCTTTTCCCTGACACTTGTATGCAACTTGCCCTGATCAGCTTTTATGGGGCCAACATGTTACAACCATGCCTTTTTACCATTAATATAGTGTGAGGGGGTTAGCTTGGCAGCGGGTGTGTGTGACCTCCTGGATGGGTTCCCCACACAAAAATTAGGCACAGCAGACAGTGGTAGGTGAAAAAAACAAAAGGGTGCGGTTTTATTTGAACTATATACAGAAAAAATATAACAGAAAACAAAAGAAACAGGAAAATAAATCCTGGTCAACTTGACCGCTCACTACACACGTTGGTGTCCCTAACTAACAGCTGGGCTCATCAAGTCCTCCCCTGCAGGACTCCCAGCACTCCCCCTAGAGGTATAAACTGGCATAAATCCTGAATCTAGGACATATATATATATATATATATATATATATATACCCATTCTGGATGCAACCAGGTGATTTAACCTGCCTGCTGTCAAAATAGTTATAACTATTTTGGGGATTTTTTTCCTCAACAATATGTCTCTTGTAATCTATTTTAGCTGCCCCGATCTCACACTTGCATTCTTTGTAGTTTTGGAATGCAGATGAAGACCCTTTGATATTTTTTAAAGGAAAGTTTTTTGTCATTAATGTGTCTTTTTACGTTAGTATTTAGCCACTCAAATTTGACTTTTGTTCTTTTATACTGTATATGTTGCCCACTGGAATGCACTGATGCCATTGTTTAATATGTCTTTAACTGATAGCCCACCGAATACTATATATATACGGCGGCTGTCCTGTGATGGATCACGTACCTATTACACAATTCAGCACTCCTGGGTTGGGGGCGCACAGGCGCTGCCAGCAGCCCACTCCGGCTGTGATTTTTCACAGCGGCAGCTGATCAGCAGATAACATAGACTCGATGTCCGCTAGAACCCGCCGATTATTCGTTACACAGGCAGAACAACAGTCTGTGTATGTAAACAAGACAGAATGCCGTTCTGTCAGCAGGGGAAGACATTGATCCTGTGTTAATAAAAAGCAGGAACATGGATCTCTGCCTTCTCCTAGTACAAGCACCTACCACAGTTTGTTAAAGCAAAGGCTAGGAACACATTTAACCCTTTGATCTCCCCTGATGTTAACCCTTTCCCAGCCAGTGTCATTAGTACAGTGACAGTGCAATTTTTTTTAGCACTAATCACTGTATTGGTGTTAGTGGTCCCCCAAAAAGTGTCAAAAGTGTCAGTGTCCCAACTGTCCGCTGCAATATCGCAGTCACGCTATAAGTCGCTGATCGCCGCCATTACCAGTAAAAATTTATAAATAAAAATTCCATAAAGATATCCCATAGTTTGTAGACGCTATAACTTTTGCGCAAACTAATCAATTTTAATTGGAATTTTATTTTACCAAAAATATGTAGCAGAATGCATATTGCCCTAAATTGATGAAGAAATTAAATTTTTTTTAAATTGTCAGTCTGTTTTTGTTTATAGCACAAAAAAGATGATCAAATACCAAAAGAAAGCTCAATTTGTGGGGGGGAAAAAAAGGACATTAATTTGGGTACAGCGTCGCACAACCTCGCAATTGTCAGTTGAAGCAATGCAATGCTGTATTGCAAAAAATTGCCTGGTCATGAGGGGGGGGGGGAGTAAATCTTCCAGGGCGGAGGTGGTTAAAGCATTCTCACTTTGCTTCAGTGTTCTTTGTTTCAAGAATTTGATCCCACTAAGTATCATGTAGTAGCATGGAACACAGCTTAGTAAAGTTGGATCTTTTGAAATTTTGAGTTTTTGTCCTACCCTTGTGTCACCTTTTCCTATAAATCATTATACACGTATTTACTCTTCAATCACTGATTTCTACGTTAACCCTTACTTCCACATTTTCAATCAGCTCTGTGTTGTTTGTAATTAGTAGGTCCAGCAGAGCATTATTTCTAGTTCGGGCTTCCACTATTTGACTCATTAAATTGTCCTGCATCACATTTCAGAAACAAGCCTTCGTTGAGTGCGTAGCTCTATCTGCCCAATCAATATCAGGATAGTTGAAGTTCCCCATGACTATAACATTGCCCATTTCCATACAATGCAAGACGCCCAGACTCTACACCTTAACCCTTTTCTTAGGACAGTGTTCCATTCTAGGGGTGCACCGAATGTGTTTTTTGGTGCCGAAACCGATACCAAAAATGAAAAATACACTAGGCCGAAAACCGATACCGAAAATGACCGATACTGAAAATTACTGCTTTAAAAAAATATTTTTATATATTTTAAATAAAATGAATACATATTTATATAACACATTGCTAATTGTATTAGCAAAATTTCCATGCGGTGCACTTCTAGCAGATATGATGCAGGAAATGGTCAGAGACTGCAGACATAGTACAGGAGATGGTCAGAGACTGCAGACATGGTACAGGACATGGTCAGAGAATGCAGACATGGTACAGGAGATGGTCAGAGACTGCAGACATGGTACAGGAGATGGTCAGAGACTGGGGACATGGCACAGGAGATGGTCAGAGACTCGGGACATGGTACAGGAGATGGTCAGAGACTGGGGACATGGTCAGAGACTGGGGACATGGTACAGGAGATGGTCAGAGACCGCGGACATGATACAGAAGATGGTCAGAGACTGCGGACATGGTACAGGAGATAGTCAGAGACTGTGGACATGGTACAGGAGATGGTCAGAGACTGCGGACATGGAACAGGAGTTGGTCAGAGACTGCGGACATGGTACAGGAGATGGTCAGAGACTGCGGACATGGTACAGGAGGTGGTCAGAGACTGTGGACACGATACAAGAGATCAATGCAGCCTCACCAGTGCCTGTCAGATGCAGCCTGCCTGTGCCCATCATGCAGCCTGCGTGTGCCCCTCAGATGCAGCCTGCGTGTGCCCCTCAGATGCAGCCCACGTGTGCCCATAAGATGCAGCCCGCCTGTGCCCATAAGATGCAGCCCGCCTGTGCCCATAAGATGCAGCCCGCCTGTGCCCATAAGATGCAGCCCGCCTGTGCCCATAAGATGCAGCCCGCCTGTGCCCATAAGATGCAGCCCGCCTGTGCCCATCATGCAGCTTGCCAGAGCCCGTCATGTAGCCTGCCAGTTCCTGTTATGCAGCTTGCCAGTGCCCGTCATGTAGCCTGCCAGTTCCCGAATCACAGCGGCGATCTCTGTGTGTCCCGGAGCTGCATTTGAATTGCCCGGGTTGCAGTAACAATGTCCCGCCTCCTGTGATCACGTCACACTGATTCAATGTCTCACCAGGCGGGACATTGTTACTGCGGTCTGTGTAGTTAAGCTCCGTGACACACGGAGATCGCGGGTGAGGAGGGAGGGAGGGGAGGGGAGGAGGAGAAGAGAGGAGAGGACTTCTGTGCACAGCACCAGAAGGACACCCCCATAATGGGCGGTACCAGGGGCGCCCCACCCCATTTTCGTCTCAATTATCGGCAATATTTATCTTTTGGCAATGTGCTGAAAACACCATTTTCGGCCGACATGTTTCGGCGGCCGAAATTTCCATGCATCCCTATTCCATTCAACGGATTACTCAGATTTCACTGCCTACTTTATTTTCTGGCTAGAGGACATCCAGCATAATTTAAGTCCTGTCCTGTCCTCCCCGACATAACTGTCCCCAGCCCATCCCTTTCATTTATTGGATTTCAGTTTCAATCATGGAGATTCTGCATTACATGTGGGCATTCGCTTGGGCAGTCTACATGCAAACACAGTCTGACCAGGAATGCCCACTTCTCCAAACTGATATCCAATCATCAAGGAATTTTTATATTTGCATTAATGCTCCCAAGAATGAATTCACTGCATGCATCAGGGTTCTTAGGAGAAGTACTGAGACAGGGTGCTGTGATATTTTCAGGTAGCCATTCACAGAACACTGCCAGCAACTTCCACCACCCATGTTCTACCTACATTTCATAGAGAAGCAGATCTAATTTAAAAAAAAATAATCAACATATTGATTAGGGGAATACAAGAACCAGGGAAGACCAAATAAAGGTAGGTTAAACCTCAAACATAAATCCCTAACATCAGAAACAATATACCTAGGGTAGTACGTGCTAAATGGGTGCGGCTTACAAAGAATGATACTTACCAATAAGAAAGCCAGTGTACCCTATAACTGGATCAAATGGGCACTTCTCTCTTCCATCGTCACATGTTAAAGGTAAAACAAATGTCTTCACGTCCTAATGATCAAAAAAAAAACAACAACATTTAATGGTGTCTGCAGCTGGTCTCGAACATCTTCTACAATTAAGGGTGACAATAATAATTTCCTGGAATTTTTATTTTATTTTTGGTTTACACGTTTTAAACTGAAGTTTTCTCATTTTTTTCTGTTTATGCTTATTGTTTGCTTTACAAATAAACATTTAGTACAGGGTGCAACCATGACTGTGGTTTCATATTACATTAAGGGTTTGCTAAAGAACATAATTATTTGTTTCAGACACTTTACTCTTCCAATCAAAGTCTGTTTAAACTTGTACAGAAAAACATGTGTCAAGGGGAATAGGTTGCCCATCTCACTCATTCTGCTGTGTGTGTGATATGAGCTTCAGCTATTGAAATCTGTAAACAACATGCTTTCCCAGCTAATTAAATGTATCTTGTAAAACATTGGAAGTAGCCTGGGAATTTAGATACAATATTTTATATTTAACAAATTAAGAAAATGAAAACATGCTTAAGAATTGTATTTTAAAAATATTTTTTTAAATTTAATTTTTAGTCCTGATCACACTGAATAAGAAAATATATACAAAACCACATTGCATTCCCATAAAGCAGGACTCTCAATTCAAATGTTTTACAATTAAAAAGATCAATGGAATAAATAGCGATCATTACATTATTAAGCTTATTTCTTTAATGCCGCGTACACACGACCGTTTTTAATGACGAGAAAAATGCAATTTTTTAAAATGGTCATTAAAAATTATCGTGTGTGGGCTTCAGAGCATTTTTCACGACGTGAAAAATGGGCATGAAAAAATTGGAACATGCTCTAATTTTTCTCGTCGTTTTTGATGTCGTAGTTTTTCTCATCATGAAAAACGTCCGTGTGTAGGCTTTAACGACGTGAAAAAAATGCGCATGCTCAGAATCAAGTATGAGACAGGAGCGCTCGTTCTGGTAAAACTAGCGTTCGTAATGGAGATAGCACATTCATCACGCTGTAAGGGACTGAAGAGCACAAGGCTGAAAAGCGCGAATCGTCTCTCACCAAACTTTACTAACACGAGGATCAGCAAAAGCAGCCCAAAGGGTGGCACCATCCGAATGGAACTTCCCCTTTATAGTGCCGTCGTACATTTCGTACGTCACCGCGCTTTGCTCAAGCATTTTTGTTCATGATCGTGTGTAGGAAGGCAGGCTTGAGAAGAATCACGTCGAGAAAAACGTTGTATTTTTCAATAACATTAAAACCGGTCGTGTGTACGCGGCATTAGACTTGTCTGTTCAAAAATGTACTTTGCTAATAACCATTCTACCAATGGTTCTTCATGAAATACTACATTCAGCACTAATCCTGTCATCCTCACTGTGCAGCTCCACAGAGCTGTACTGCCTTTCTTCTAAAAATGTATTTTTCATACTTCATATACAAGTTGTGAGCCCATTTGTTTCTATGGGAGACCTCTGAGACCAACATAAGTATGGCTTTCCCATATTCATATTGGTTGTGTGATGGACAAATCCCCTGCAGCAGGTATTGTATCTTGACAGTCAGCCCCACTGGCTGTCTTAATATCTAAATGGTACCTGCATCTGATTGGATGCAGGTGGTGCTGTCCAGTTGACAATTTTTCACCCTAATTCGGCTTCTTTGATTATTCAGTTGAAGGATGTCCACAGGGAGGGTGGTCCATTTCAGAGCACCCTGAGACAATGGGTGCAATTTGTTTTACAAGAGATTAATTGTGCTTTTGAAGTGAACTTGTGGTGGTACAAATATGGAAAGTTCCATTGTTTTTAGAATGTAAAGGATATGGTGCTGTCATCCTGATCTTTCCTTTACTACCTACCAAGTAAATGACCTACAGCAAGAATGAAATGCAGCAGTTTGCGACTTACGCAGACATCAGTGGCTGCATGCTTGTTTCAGGTCAGTGATTCACTAGGCAGTAAACCAAGGATAAGGGTGAAAACACTGGAGCCTGCAACTGTAAAACAAGTGAACAATGGTCACTCGTAAATTTCTGTCCTCTGGTTTCCTAAGAGAGTTGAGATACCTGTATGGTTAGAATTTGTGGAGATCTTCAGATCTATTTATAATAAATGACAATAAACTAAAAATACGCAAGCTAATTGAAAATTCCACCTGGCTGCTTTGGAGCTATTTTTCTGTGACTGGCTCATGTGTGGGTGCATGCAGCTCTCCTGTCCGGTGGCTACTTACAAAGATATTTAGTGATGTGTATAACACAAAATGTATTACATTCCTTACAAAAGCAGAAGTGTGGTCTAGTTGCTGCTAAATGACTGGATCCGAAAGATTCAGCCATGCATAAATGTGGGCTTTACACATGTGAGCTTACGTTGCCTAATTTCTGCTTGTATGATCAGATACAGCCTGGTAGATATACCCAGAATAGCGACTGCCCGCGGTTGAAACCATAGCAGAACTTTAGCTTTAAAGTGGTTGTAGACCCTTACATATAACCAGTGAAGTGACTGGCCTCAAGTGATACACAGATGAATTAAATCCTCCTACATAAGTTGTACAGTAAAACCTTGGATTGCGAGCATAATTCGTTCCAGAAACATGCCAAAGAACTTGCATATCAAAGCAAATTCCCCCATAAGAAATAATAGAAACTCAAATGATTCATTCCACAACCATTTGATCATAGGTCCTTCAGTTTATAGTCCATATAAAAAGATTATAGCAACGTGACCAGGTTGTGGAACCATAAAATGTCCAACCACAAATGGAAGCCTCCACAAAGGGGATTAGAAGCAAAATCCAGGAGGAGCTACAGAGTATAAAAGAGAAGAGAAGCGCCTCTAAGTATAGCAATATGTCGCTAAATGTTGTACCTTCATTAAATGTAACCATATTGCTACACATAGAGGTGACTCTCTTTTCTTTTATACTCAGTTGTGATGTGACGTGATGCTACTTGTATATCAAGACATCGCTTGTATATCAAGTCAAAATTTTGCTGGTCTTGCAAAATACTCTCAAACCAAGTTACTCTCAAACCAAGGTTTTACTGTATCTGTAGATCTGCAGTCTTTTCTTCTCTAGATCCATTCACAGACCAGAAAAAAAACTCAGCAGAGCTCAGTGAGGAGAGCTCTGAGAACTGATTGGAGGGAAGGGACAAACAACCCCCCCTCACACAGCACACAGGAGCAGAGTTGACTGTCAATTAGCTGGATCTCCCTCCCCCCCCCCCCCGGTCACCATTTTTCACTTGGTGTCAGAAAAACTTGTCAGAAATGATTCATGCTGATAGTAGAGGAACAAAGCAGCAGACAGAAATTACACTTAGTGCTCTTAATTGAGACAAGTACACACTATAGAAGGATATACTTTGTAAAAATTTCATGTCTGACATTTACAACCACTTTAAGATATTAATATGCTTTTTAAAAATACAATATTGCTTCCCAAGAATTCACACTATGATTTTCCTGTGTTGTGTCTGAAGATCCATTAACCAAATGAGCAGCTTCAATCAGTGGGAAATTAAACTGTGAATGCATTTATAGAAGTGTTAAAAAGTTTCTGCTAATTGCATTGCAGCTGAAATAAGGTAGACTATAAATTACGCAGCAAAAAAATTTAAGAAAATTCAATTAATATATCGTATTATCGGCCATGTTAAATTGTAGGGCTGTTGTGAAAATTCCATCCCCTCGGACTCACTATTCAATGCAGACTTTGGATTCTGGGCATATTTTTAAATGTTTATGAAATGCTTTGCTCTTTGACCAAGTGACACATTAAGCAATCTTGGCATGTGTACTGGAGTTTACAGAGCAACTAAACAGCTCTGAAATATGTGACACAGAGCAGGCTACAAGATTTCATTCTGTACAGCATTACAAATGTGAAACAGAGCCATAGTTTGAAATTAAGAAATATGCTAGCAATTCCAAACTTGAAGACCCCATCTGAAGATCCAAAGATCATGCAACTAGCAGAAACTTCAGCACACTCCTCAATCCAAGCTCTTTCCTCTTTCTCAAAGTGCAGACCTGCTACAGTTATGAATATTATCAACCCATGGAGGACAAAACAGCCTTTAAAGTGGTTGTAAACCCTTACAGACCACTTTGACCTACAGGTAAGCCTAGATTAAGGCTTACCTGTAGGTGCAAGAAATATCTCCTTAACCTACAAGGTTAAGGAGATATTTGCAAGAAAGACGGCACCGATGTCTACAGACAACGACGCAGGCGCACTGAGCGTGCCGTTAGTGAAGGCGATCATGCCGTCACTGCCAGGTCCCGCTGCTCCAGCCAGTCACAGTGCCGGAGCAGCGATACCCGGAAGTATGCATACTAGCTCAATATGCCTTTGTCTTGCAGGGTGTTTTTTTTTTGAGAGGGTTTACTTCCTCTTTAAGTGGGCATGTATGGAGGTTTGGGTGTACCATCGGTACCTGAGCAGCACCAGAGCCAAGTCCCTTTGTTACAATTCTGGCTCCTCTTTGGAGCTCCTCAAATTCACCTTGGTAAAGAATATCCTGATGTAGGAAATGCTTGAGTTAAGCTATTCTCATCCTACTGTATAAATCAACTCTGATGGGTGGGAATACCTCATCTACTTTGTTTTACCATTGTTAGAAGTATCAAGATGATATGATATCAAGCAGCTGAGCGGTAGGTTATTGTGGGTTAATATAGAGGCACTATGAAATCTGTTAAATACAGTTAGGTCCATATATATTTGGACACAGGCACAATTTTTATACTTTTGGCCCTGTATGTTACCAGAATAAAAATAAAAATAAATTAATTCAAATGAATTTTTTATGTGCAGACTTTCAGCTTTAATTCAAGGGGTTGAACATAAATATGAATTACAAATTTTAGGAACTACAACCATTTTTATACAGTCCCCCCAATTTCAGGGGCTCAAATATAATTTGACAAATTAATATATTTATAAATAAAATGTTAATTTTTAATATTTTTTTGAGAATCCTTTACTGGCAATGACTGCCTGACGTCTGGAACCCATGGACATTACCAAAGACTGAGTTTCCTCCTTTCTGATGCTTTGACAGGCTCTAACTGCAGCGGTCTTCAGTTTGTGGGTGTTTCTGCCTTTAGTTTTGCCTTCAGCAAGTGAAATGCATGCTCAATTGGGTTGAGATCAGGTGATTGACTCGACCATTACAAAATATTTTACTTCTTTTTCTTCAAAAGCTCCTGGGTTGCTTTTGCAGTGTGTTTTGGATCATTGTCTATCTGTACTGTGAAGTGCCGTCCAATCAACTTTGCTGCATTTGGCTGAATCTGGGCTGACTGTATATCTATAAACATTGCAGAATTCATTCGGCTGCTTCTGTCACATCATCAATAAACACCAATGACCCAGTGCCACTGGAAGCCATGCATGCCCATGCCATCACACTGCCTCCACCATGTTTAACAGATGACGTTGTGTGCTTTAGATCATGAACTGTTCCAAGCCTTCTCCACAATTTTTTCTTCCTGTCATTCTGGTACAGATTAAGCTTAGGCCCCTTTACACAGGAGCAGTTTGCAGGCGCTATTGCGCTAAAAATAGCACCTGCAAACCAACCCTAAACAGCGACTGCTGTTTCTCCAGTGTGAAAGCCTGAGGGCTTTCACACTGGAGTGGTGCGCTAGCAGAACCGCTCCAAAAGTCCTGCTAGCAGCATCTTTGGAGCGGTGAGAGGAGCGGTGTGTTTAAAAGCAATGGAAAACCGCGGCTATACCGCCCGCAATGCGCCTCTGCAGAAGCGCATTGTGGGCGGTATTAACCCTTTTTCGGCCGCTAGCGGGGGTTAAAACCGCACCGCTAGCGGCCGAATACCGCCGCAATTCCGACGGTATAGCGCCGCTAAAAATACCGGCGCTATACCGCCAGCGCACCTCCCGCCCCAGTGTGAAAGGGGCCTTAGTTTCATCTGTCCAAAGAATGTTTTCCAGAACTGGTCTAGCTTTTTTAGATTTTTTTTTGGCCAAGTCTAATCTGGCTTTTCTATTCTTCAGGCTTATTATTGGTTTGCACCTTGTGGTGAACCCTCTGTATTTGCTCTTGTGAAGTCTTCTCTTGATTGTAGACTTTGACAATAAGCCCACCTCCTGAAGAGTGTCCTTTACTTGTCTGGATGTTTGGAATGGGTTTTTCTTTACCATAGAGAGGATCCTGTGATCATCCACCACTGTTGTTACATAGTTACATAGTAGGTGAGGTTGAAAAAAGACACAAGTCCATCAAGTCCAACCTATGTGTGTGATTATATGTTAGTATTATATTGTATATCCCTGTATGTTGTGGTCGTTCAGGTGCTTATCTAATAGTTTTTTGAAAGCTCCCCGCTGAGACCACCGCCTGTGGAAGGGAATTCCACATCCTTGCAGCTCTTACAGTAAAGAACCCTCTACGTAGTTTAAGGTTAAACCTCTTGTCTTCTAATTTTAATGAGTGGCTCGAGGTACCGGTAGTATTCCTGAGAATACTACCTTGGAGGTCCTTTTGCTCAATTTAGCTCCCAAGTCCCTAAAATCGTTCTTTAGGACACTCCATCTGCCTCTGACTTTGTCATTGGTACCAACGTGTACCATGACAGCCGGATCTTCCCCAGGCCCTCCCAGTAATCTGTCCACCAGATCCGTGATGTGCCGAACCCGAGCACCCGGTAGACAACATACAGTGTGGCGCTTCAGGTCTTTGTTACAGATTACCCTCTCCATCCTTCTAAGAATTGAGTCCCCTACCACCAGAATTTTTCTTTCCGTTCCCTTTGCTTCCCCCCCACTCTCCCTGGAGGAGTTCTTCCCCCGGCAGCTAGGAGAGTCCCTCAGCCCAGCAGTGCTGGTCCCTGACTGGTTTCACCAATGTCACTCAATGGAGTGTACTTATTGGGATGCTTCCACCCTGGATCGGCCTCCCTGGCACTTCCCCCTCTACCCTTCCTGACTGTCACCCACCTACTCTTTTCTAGTGCCTGCACCTCTTTGTCTCCACCCTCCTCTGTTCTGGCCCCTGCCGGCACCTGCCGGGTATGTTCCCGGCTCTCCTTTAGTATGGAGGGTCTTCTCAGTGCTGACAGTTGCTTCCCCAGATTCAGAACCTGGGCTTCCAGGGAAACAATGTGCTTACATTTTGCACAGCAGTATTTGCCCTCGATCGGATGATCAAGGAATGCATACATGTTGCAAGATTTACAATGAGTCACATCTCCACACCCGCCGGGCATCGTACCTACTAATTTAATGAGGATTGGGGATTATACCCTGTCTAAATTACCTACCTACTAGCTTCCTAGCCTTTTTATGTTGCTGAGCTCACCAGTATGTTCTTCTTTTCTCAGAATGTACCAAACTGTTGATTTGGCCACTCCTAATGTTGCTGCTATCTCTCTGATGGATTTGTTTTGTTTTAGAAGCCTTACAATGGCCTGTTTCACTTGCATGTACAGCTCCTTTGAACGCATGACGTATGTTCACAGCAATAGATTCCAAATGCAAATACCACACTTAGAATCAACTCCAGACCTTTTATCTGCTTAATTGATGAATAAATAATGAAGGAGTAGTCCACACCTGGCCATGAAACAGCTTTTTATTTAATTGTCCAATTACTTTTGGAAAAAGGGGGATGGCTATTCTAAAGAGCTGTAATTCCTAAACCCTTCCTCAGATTTGGATGTACATACCCTCAAATTAAACCTGAGAGTGTGCACTTTCAGGCCATATCCATTATAGAACTATAGCTTAAATATGGTTCGGTAAATCAGTGAAAAAATCTAAAATGGTGCCTCTGTCCAAATATATACGGACCTAACTGTATATGTTTTGCCAGGGGAATTTGAAACCTTTTATTGTTCTTACGTGATCTAAGCGAATAACATACTATTTTTATGTAGCTATATCCCAGGCCTCCTTTAGTCTAATAAGAACCTCCAGAGCCAAGAGCTGCTGACATCCTTCTGTATAGAGTGGGTTGTAAGGCATAGTGGGTGAAATGCAAGATAGATTCATGGGCGTCAGACACTTTTTGAATGCAAAGAGATTTTATTTCTCTTGGACAGAACTTTAGGAGAGAGGGATAGGGCCAGGACACACTTAGGTAGTTGCAATGTTAATTAGCGGACTCTGAGACTTCTACAGGTAGACAGCCATGCAGGGAAAGACACCCCATCTGCATGTATAGGAATGCTGTCTCCTATGGCAACAGTCTTAGAACAGTTCCTAACACAAGTTGTAACAAACTCCTTTAATTTCTCTACAGTCACTTCTTGTAGATTCTCAACCCACTGAGCTCCCAGTCTCTCTCACTAGACTTGCTGATTCACTGCCACCGAATCCCTTGAACTCTTCCAATCTTCACTTAAGTATCTTCCTCAAGCGTCACCCCCTGCTTCTCTGCTGGGTCCCTAGCTTGGCACTCCAGATACTTCTCAAGCGTCACCCCACTGGCCTGCTCAGTCCCTGGTTTGGCACACAAGGCTGCTCTGCAAGAGTCACCTCTGCTGGTTGGGTCCCTGGCTTGACATCTGCTTTCCCAATTCTTCACCGTCCCCGGGGTTGGTGAAAATACTGCTCCGGTACTTGTTTCAGCTACTCACTGTGGTCCCTGGTAATGAGGTGGTTGGTCCCTTAGTGGCGACAGCTTCCCCTCTACGTCAGACCACTACAGACACAACGCTGGCAGAACCGTCACTTCTGGTTGGACTGCAAGCCGCAGTCCCAACCCTATGCTGCTCTCTTGCTTCTGGATAGACCCTCAGACAGCCTAGCAGCCAGATGTGCCCAGGATAGGCCCAAACTCCAACCTAGCAGCCCGAGCAGTACAACACATGTCCATCCAGACAGCCGTCCAGGTGGCACAGAACCCAGATCACCTGACTCCACCCAAACATATGCTCTCCCAGCAGGCCAATGGATTTAAGAAAACCCCCGCCCATTGGCTGAGATACCCCATATACTCCTAATCTGTCCTTGCTTTGCCCTTGTCTTATCTAATGTCACCAGTACCCGGCCACCTAGTGACAGAAGAGAGAAGTGCAGCAATTTCAGACTTAGGGTGAACTCAATTGATCCCTAACAATGAGCCAAGGTAACTATACACCTGGCAGGTAAATTTAGGATCAGCCCTGCCTACACATCAGGGTGCTACATTTATAAACATTTTGTTATATCCGTTTGTCACCTTAAATATCCCATAAAGTGTTCTATTATTTAAATGTTCTTATATGGGATATGGTGCCTTAACTGCATACCAGTCTAACATTCTGGATATTTTTTAAAGTAAAAAATGCAACCATGATTATGATCTGATCAGTTCTACCAGATAGACAGACAACCTAATACAAACTACCTACTGATAGCTTAGTCCTCTCATAATATTGTTTGAACCAATCAGTAAGTGCTTCCTGCTCACAAAGTGTCTACAGCACAGGCGTCTATAAGTTGGCCTAGGCCAGATATTTGCAAACCTGTACATGGAATGTTATTAATATGCTAAGGTTAGTTTTCTACCTTGCTCATTGAGTAAGCCAATCAAGAAGTTGCAATCACCTTTATGAAGTCACAGTCAATGAAATACCCTTCTAGTGGTAGGAATCTTGTCCTTTGCATGTAATAAAAAATGCTTTTCGTACCTGTGCTTTTTTTCATATATACAATGGAAGCATATTGGATATTCTGCAATAAGCTGTATGCTCGAATTCTACTAGCTTCACTGAATCAGAACAATCAGATTACAAACTAGTGTGTGAACATTATATAATTATATTCTAGCTTACATAAATTATTTTACTTCTGCAATTTATGTTGGGATAATGAACACGTAAAGTTCTCACGAAAAATGTGGTCATAAAACACAGCAGGCAAGTTAAACCGAGTTCCAACAAAGGACCAATTGAGTAAATAAATCATAAAGGGGCTGTAGTAGATCTATCCAAGTCAACTAATTAGGTTTTTATTACAACAGTAACAAGATGGTATCTAACATGTATTATCCTCATAAAGAGCCTAAAATTTTTTGTATTCAGCAAAATGAGGCAACATGCACAGATTAGCCTTATGCCGCGTACACATGACTGTTTTTAATGACGAGAAAAATGCCATTTTTTAAAATGGTCATTAAAAATGATCGTGTGTGGGCTTCCGAGCATTTTTCATGACGTGAAAAATGGGCAAGAAAAAATTGGAACATGCTCTAATTTTTCTCGTCGTTTTTCACATCGTCGTTTTTCTCGTCATGAAAAATGGCCGCGTGTAGGCTTTAACAACGTGAAAAAAAAATGTGCATGCTCAGAATCAAGTATGAGACGGGAGTACTCGTTCTGGTAAAACTAGCGTTCGTAATGGAGATGGCATATTCGTCACGCTGTAACGGACTGAAAAGCACGAGGCTGAAAAGCGCGAATCGTCTCTCAACAAACTTTACTAACATGAAGGGTGGCGCCCTCAAAATGGAACTTCCCTTTTATAGTGCCGTCGTACGTGTTGTACGTCACCGCGCTTTACTCGAACATTTTTTTCCATGATAGTGTGTGGGCAAGGCAGGCTTGAGAAGAATCACGTCGAGAAAAATTCAGTTTTTTTCAATGACATTAAAAACGGTCGTGTGTACGCGGCATAAGGCCTCATTCAACTGCAAATCAGGCCAATACCTGCATAGGAGGAAAAAATGTGCATATAACACGAAAAACTTTCAACTGACACGTCACAAACCATCAAGGTTCTAGGCAACCTAGTCGTCCACTGAAATAAAAGAAGGTTATAAACACGCAGAAACGAAACAAAAACATCCCTCACCTTCTCCGTAGTACATGCTTAAAATTGTGAACAAAACTCCAGCATTTAGAAAAATATATATTTTTTATAAAGAATAAAGCTTTATTAAGGGATATGGCACATTGATAGACATAAAAACAGTTAGATAGATAGATATATTTTATTGTCATTGTATACATACAACAAAATGTATCTGGATACAGCAGCAAAAAAAACACTTCTACAAAACCACACATGTATACTCCTAGCACATGCCCTCATATCTATTTAAAAATAAAAAAATATATAAAATGTTTTTAAAAAAAATTAAAATGCCACATAAAATTTCTAAAACACTGTACCTGATGGGGTTATGGACAATACAGCCCTAGGGAAAAAACGATACTTTAAGCGATTAGTGTGCGCCTTAAGGCCTCATGCCCACGGACGTTTTTACAGCCGCATTTTTGAGCATTTTTTACAGCTTAAAAACGCCTGTCCATGTTAGTCTATGGCTTTATGCCCACCTAGGCGTTTTTGAGCACAAATGGCATTTTTAAGCTGTAAAAAAAAACCACGACCAGGGCGTTCCGTGGCGTCAGACGTTAGAGCTGAAAAAACGTGAATCGTTAAAAAACGCTTAAAAAAGCTCAAAAACGCCCAAAAATACTCAAAAACGCCGCAGCAGCGTTTTTGAGCTCCGGCGTTTTTTATCTGCAAAAAGATGATTGGACAGTGTAACCTCTGTAAACACAGGAAATTCCTGTCTGGACATTAGATTTCCCAAGAGTCCTTTGCAGACTCTACCTAACGCTAACGCTTAAAAACGCGCAAAAACGCTAATGAAAAATGCGGTAAAAATTGAATTTTTAACGCCGCTTTTTCCAGGCGTCCAACCGAGCTTTACAGCTCGTTTTTAAAAATGTCTGTGGGCATGAGGCCTAAGGCCTCATACACACGACCGATTTTCTCGTCGTAAAAAACACGTCGTTTTTTTCGACGAGATTCTTGTTAAGCTTGTCGATTTTCTCGTCAAGCTTTCTATGCGTACACACTGTCATTTCCCAATTTCCTCGTGGTTCTCTGCGCTCACGTCCAGCACGTACGACGGCACTATAAAGGGGAAGATCTTTTTTCTTGGCGCCACCCCTTGGGCTGCTTTTGCTGATCTCGTGTTACCGCGTGTGAAGTAAAAGTTTGGGAAGAGACGATTCGCGCTTTTCAGTCTTCGTACTTTTCAGATCGTTTTCTGCCGTTCAGTTTGTGCTTGTGGGTTCGTATCTTGACTTTCAGGGCGTCTAGGCAGGTCGTATCTGTTTTACAGTGCGTTCTTGCCTGTTCGTTTCTGAATTTCAGTTCGTTATTCATAGGCCTTGCTGTTCTAAAGTGCGTTCTGTTCTGTACGTTCTGATTAGACGACCGTTTCCTAGCCATGTCGCCTGGACGTTCTCGTCGTCGAGTTCGTGCTGTGCGTGCGCTTGGTGTTGGTCTGCTTGTTTTGGACCAAGACCAGTCCATGAATGGTGTGAGGAGGAGTTCATGGACCAAGAATTGGTTGCTCCAGCGGGACCAATTCTGCCACATGCCTCTGCTGCGGGAGATCGTCGAGAATAATCCTGAGGACTACAGGAATTTTCTGAGGATGTCTGACCCCGTTTTTCAGGAACTGTTGGCTTTGGTGTCCCCCTATATTACCAGGAAGGACACCGTTATGCGGGAAGCCATCAGTGCTGAGCAGAGGCTCATCGCCACGTTGCGTTACCTGGCGACAGGGAGAAGTCTTCAGGACTTGAAGTTCACCACAGGCATCTCCCCCCAGGCTCTGGGCCTCATAATCCCAGACACCTGTTCTGCTATTATACAAGTCCTGCAGGAGGACTATATTAGGGTAAGTTTTCTCCCTTCACATCACATTTTATGTATTACATGTATGCTAATGTATTGTATTTCTTTCATCCTTTCCTAATTACCATGATTGTAATATGCTGAGAATGTCCCCTTTGTCCCCATGCATGCTGGAAGTTTTTAAATGCCCCTTTTTTATCCTCCCTAAATATTTCCCCTCACTAACTTTTCCAGCAGGGGCGCCTGTTGCTCCAAATGTTGGGGGGTTACAACCCCAATTTCGGAAATAAACTTCCTCCTTTTTTGCTCTGTTGCCTACTAAACGCCCCCAGTTGTCCCCTCCAATGCAGCCATTTAGTCCCCTCTATTGCAGCCAGTTTCCCCCCAGCCCTGCACTTACCTTCTTGTGGTCAGCGCCATCCTTCTTCTGTCCTTGATGTCTTCTCCTTCCCTTCATGTTGCATCAGCCAATCATGTTACCATTAAACAGACTTGGTGAACATGATTGCCAGAGCTGCCTGTCAGTGTTTACACAAGGAATGCCCCCTCCTTGCGTCCCCGATTTTTCTTTGAGGAAGCCAATTACATCCCTCAGGTTGTAATTTGCAAGACTTTTTTAATACCTGTTTCTGCTCTGCAATTTTAACCCCCTAAATGACGCAATTAATCATATGTCGGTCGCTTTACAAGAGGCCATCCACCTGAATAGTGTGCGGCATAGACAATACATAGGTTCATGCAACGCATGAACCTATGTATTGTTCTGAGTGATGGGCACAGGAGAGAGGGGACAGTGCTCCAGCGCCCACTCTGGACGCACCGCCACTGCAATGCTATCCTGTGGCCAAACACATCTCCCCCCCCCAAAATAATTTAGTAATGGCCCATCAGAGGGGGTGATGAATATGATAAATGAGCCTTCCATTATACTTTTTTTACACACCTTAATAAACGTATAATTAGATTGATGTTGGTCTCTAATTTTTTGGTCTTGAATTTGCTTGTAATGTATGCCTTTGTTTTTCTAATATTATTTCATCTTGTTTCACTCCACAGCTTCCTTCAACGCCACAGGAATGGCAGACTGTGGCATCGGAGTTTGCCACGCGGTGGGACTTCCCCAACTGCGGTGGTGCCATAGACGGGAAGCACGTCCGCATCGTGCCGCCACCCCGTTCTGGATCCTACTACTACAACTACAAGGGGTTTCATAGCATTGTGCTGATGGCGGTGGTGTCAGCACGGTATGAATTCCTCTATGTTGATGTAGGGAAGAATGGCCGGATGTCCGATGGGGGATCCTTCATCCAGACGGAGTTTGCCCTCCGTCTCCAGAGTGACGACCTTGCATTGCCACCGGATGCAGGGAATATTGAAGGACTCCCCTTTGTTTTCTTGGCTGATGAAGCCTTCGGACTCGGACGGCATCTTATGAGGCCATTTCCACAGAGGACCCTGACCC
This sequence comes from Rana muscosa, assembly GCA_029206835.1. Lineage (NCBI taxonomy): Eukaryota > Metazoa > Chordata > Amphibia > Anura > Ranidae > Rana > Rana muscosa. Next base: position 195,767,905 of record CM055123.1, read on the forward strand.
CAGAGAAGAGTGTGTTCAATTACCGGCTGGCCAGGGCCCGAAGAGTCGTTGAAAATGCCTTCGGCATAATGGCCAGCCGGTTCCGCCTTTTTATGACTTCCATCCACTTGGCGGACTACAAAATAAACTATGTAGTGTTATGCTGCTGTGTGCTACACAATTTTCTTTGCCGCAAAGCGAATTCATATATGGCCTCAGTTTTGCCAGAGGCTGGACTTTCCCCTGCAAATCCCCTTCCGGGCCTGGAATCTGCCCGTCTTGGCTTGCCCCCCCAAAATGCCCGTGTGGTTCGGGACAAATACATGGAGTATTTCACGGGTAGGGGGGCAATTCCTATGCCAGCCTATGTCTAAGTATCCCAATAAAAATCTTGTTTAAACCTTTAATTATTTGTTCTTTCCTGTCTCCTAGTTTGTCTTTGTGCATTTGTAGTGGCAAGTGTATTTTACTTTAGTAAATAACAACCAATTTCACTATGTTACCTTACAAAAGAACCAAATAAGCTTAGAGTGTATTATAAAAAGAAGCTACACGTTGTTTGTGGTCAAATATTTTACTCTCTGCACATTTTTTTTTGTTTTACTTTGGGGTTGGCCTGACCACAACCCGTCAAATTTTGGCTTATGAAAATACAAAAATACCACTTGCATTTCTAAAATGACAACATTGGATACCTCTGAGCAATCTGAGACATTCAGTTACACAAACTATGTCTCTATGTGCCCGTCCTAATATGGGGTCCTGCCACCCCTTGCCCAGCCAAAAATTCAATATGCACACATTTTTACTTTTTTGCAAATAGGAAGTTTACAATCCTGATCCCTATTGTCAACATGTGCTATCTGCCATCAGGGGTGATCAATGGATGTGTTTTGGGGGTGCATCCCCTTCCTCAGTTCACCGACTTTTGATACGAGGAAGGGGTTGCACCCACAAAAGACGTACATGGATATCCCCTGATGGCAGATAGCACATGTTCACACACTGTGTGCATATTCAATTTTTGGCTGCTTTGTTACTCAAAAAATTAGTAAAAATATAAAAACAAACATGTAAAAACAAATGTGTTTGGATGGCTTATTGAATTCTCCCCAAAACATCGAGAATGTCTTTAAATGTTTGTTCCATCACATGGATTCTTTGTTTAATTAGGTCCAGTTCCGTGCTACATTCCATCACTTGCTGGATGAGGCGGAGGGCACTGTCAGCAGAGAACGGTGTGCTATCCTTCACAACATTTCCATCCCCTAAAAACCATAAAAAAAAAAAAATAAAACTCTGCAGGCCTACCTCGCTTACCTTAAGCTGTGGTGTCAGATACTGACCTGTTGTGGTGACCAGATCCACAACGTCATCCACCTCTCCTTCCTGCACTTCTCCTTCCTCCACCTCAACTTCCTGCACATCTTTCGGTTGTGGATCTTTGGGAGTTTGGGGTTGCTTGGAAGTTGTGGGGTGCATGTGCTCCCTGGAGTGTCCTCCTCCCAGTCTTCTCTCCCCTATGAGAATAAAACCAAAGGTCTATTTATCACACTGTAAAAATCTCATTTTTAAACTTAAAACAGGCTAAATTGTTTGGAAGTGGGGTACAAGTGTGTGTTTGTGCGGAATTTAAAGAAAATGCATTCTTTATGACCCCAAATATGTTTATTATTCACATTTGGATGTAATTTTTTGGACATGGAGGCACCACAAATAAACTCTGATGCACCTGTGTGGGACACCCAAAAAAGGCGGGTCTGGTGGCCCACACTATAGTGCTCCAAAGTACAGATGTGGAAGCAGCTGCTGAGTGTCCTCTCCTTTACACTGATTAAAGTTTGCATTTCATTCTCCTTACAAACACATCATCTAGACTTAAAAATTATCCACAATACTTGATCAAAAATGGCAGATGTCTAATTACTTTTGGGGGTCTTAAATAAGCCAAAACCACGGATAGTGGCCGAACGAAGTGTCGGTAACGTAACGAACGATTACTGTGCCCAACCTAGTTCAAAATAATACATTTTGGAAGGGAGTCCAATATGCTTTAAAAAAAAAAAAAGTCAGTTTCTAAAAAGATTAATAGCAGAAAGGTCGTCATTTTACTTACTTTTAGCGAGCATCCTCTTTATGCTCCTCAACTGGTCTGGCTCCCTCAGTTTGAGGTCTGACCACCTCTTTCTGAGCTGCTCATTTGAGCGTTTCACCCCGAACTTCGCCCTCAGACTCTTCACAACTTTAGTGAGGATTTTGGCCTTCCTTCTATTTGGTTTGCTATACGGCCCATGCTTGGCATCATAATCAGCCTTGACCAAGATGTCCACCATCTCCGCCATCTCCGCCAAAGACATATTCGATGCCTTGAATCTCCTCCTTGATCGTGACGTGTCCTCGGTCTCCGGGCTTGTCTCCTCGCTAGTTGCGGAATTATCAGACACCTGCTGTAACTCCGCCATATCTGTCTGCGCGCCGAAAGAGAAGGGGCGGGGAAAAGATGTTAGTTAGAACGTCATGGGCGGGCGACGTGTGCGGAGCGACGTGTTCGAATTTGGACGCATGCGTGGTGTGTATATAGCAAACACACATGTGACTATAGTACGTTCGGTGTGCGGAGAGAGGAGTTCAAGTGACGGACGTGCGAACGAAGGTATGTGATTTTGTGAGACTTGTTAAAATTGTTGGCCTATACTGTCTTGAGATTGTTGGAGGATATATATGGTGACTAGGATGTGAAGGAGGTTAGACTGTTTGCCTCACATTATTTAAATATAATTTATTTTACTTGCAGATACAATATGAATGTATTTATTAGCGACAAAGAGTTCCTGGCGGAATTTATTGACCGGGTAAGGGAGCTGCCGGCTCTGTGGGAGACCAAAAACCCCATCCATAAAAAAAAGGGGTGAGAAAAGCAGCGCTGGAGAAGCTGCTCCCATTTGTGCATACCAAGGTGCCCACAGCCACAGCAAAACAAGTGGACACTAAAATTGGGAGCTTGAGAGGTACCTACAGGACTGAACGCTCTAAGGTGCTGGCTTCTCAGAGGTCAGGAGCAGCAGCAGATGATGTTTATGTCCCGGTTTTGTGGTACTACAGCAGGATGTCCTTCCTGGATGACCACATTGAGCCAAGGCCATCACTCTCCACTCTTCCCCCCAGACTTCCCTGCAGCCAACCTGAGCCTTCTCTGGAGCAAGAGGAGGCAGCCATCCTGGATGATCCTGATTTGGCCATCTGGAGCCAGGTATAGTATTAACTGAAAATGTAGTGGGATAAAATTAATGTTTGACAAATATGTCAGGATGAGAAACATACATTATTTTGTATTCAACAAGTGAAATCATGATCTGTAGACATTATTCTGCACTTAATTGTGTGGTAAATAGTCAAGCTGATGTAGTGGTAAATTTAAAGCAAGGATTTATGCATTTACATTCTAATTGCTTCCATCAGGATTACAAAGTTTGATGCAAAGATTAAACCAACATATTAAACTATGTTTCTTTTTCATACACAGGATGAAATCAGCCAGGAGGAGGGTCTGGAAACTGTCAGGCAGGAGGAGGAAGGGCCCAGTGGCAGCCAGGAGGTGGCAGGGCCCAGTGGCAGCCAGGAGGTGGCAGGGCCCAGTGGCAGCCAGGAGGTGGCAGGGCCCAGTGGCAGCCAGGAGGTGGCAGGGCCCAGTGGCAGACAGGAGGTGGCAGGGCCCAGTGGCAGCCAGGAGGTGGCAGGGCCCAGTGGCAGCCAGGAGGTGGCAGGGCCCAGTGGCAGACAGGAGGTGGCAGGGCCCAGTGGCAGACAGGAGGTGGCAGGGCAAAGGAGAAGCACCAGATCCCAGGTGCCTCCCATCAGGCTTCACAAAAGAGGCAGGAGGGACAGGACCACCAGTGAGGCAGCAATGGCCCTTATTAAAGAGGCCCATGCCACCCTCAAGGAGCCCACATCCCCTGAAGAGGCCATTGCCGGCCTAGTGGAGGCTAAGTTCAAGGTGATGAGCATGGAGCAACGCCTCCTATGCGAACCCCTGCTCATCACCTTGCTCAACAAGGGGGTGATGGAGCAAATTACCCCCAATACCGCCATATGTGAGGTGGCCCAACTGACCCAACCTCAACCTCCACCTCCACCTTCCTCTTCTGCCCCACCCCCTTCTGCTACCCCTCCACCTTCTGCCCCACCCCCTTCTGCTACACCTCCACCTTCTTCTTCTGCCCCACCCCCTTCTGCTACACCTCCACCTTCTGCCCCACCCCCTTCTGCTACACCTCCACCTTCTGCCCCACCCCCTTCTGCTACACCTCCACCTTCTTCTTCTGCCCCACCCCCTTCTGCTACACCTCCACCTCCTCCTCCTGACAGGAGTACCCCTCCAGTGGGCCAGCCTCCAGCTAAACGAAGAAGGAAGGCTTCAGTAAAGGCTGCAGGGAAGGTTGCCAGGAAGAAGAGGAAGTGATGGCCTTGCTTCATTGTGGTCGCACTGGTCGGACAGAAGGCAGCCTGTTGTAGTACCACACACTTGGGACATATATCTCACCTGCTGCTGTTCCTGACCTCTGGGAGGCCAGCATCAGATTGTGTTCTGAAATGTGGGCCTTCTCAAGCTCCCAATTTTAGTGTCCACACAGGGTTGCTGTGTGCTCTGGGGTCCCTGGGATACACAAATGGCAGCAGCTTCTCCAGCGCTGCCTTCTCTTTATTTAATTTATAAACATGAATAAATGTGTTTTTTGTTTAAGTTCATACTTGACTATGTGTATTTTTAAATTAAAAAAAACAAGCTTTGGAGTAAGCAGATACATTTGACTGACAATAAAAGGCACAGATATCACCCCCCCCCAAAAGAATAACTAAATCTGATTATCACAAAAACATGGTGGGAAATTTAAAAAATATAGATTAGAAAATTAAATGGGAGATCGCTATCAAAACATTGAGAAATTATAATTAACATCATTTTGAAAAATCTAACCATTTAAATTATTCCTAAAAACTTGCACGATATAATACACATAAATCTTATAAAGAGCAGCATGAAAAAGGTTAAAAATAAGGCATAACTCTGTGTGAATATCAGCAGCAAAAGAAGGTCTCTCGTTTTGATTAATGTAACATTCTAACGAAGAATTCAATGCAGAACATTTAAACGATGAAATATTTATGAGCGTGACGAATGTGCTCTCTCCATTATGAAGGCTTGTTTTACCAGAAGATGCGCTCCCGTCTCATAGTTGCTTGTGAGCATGCGCGCTTTTGGAAGAGTCGTAAAAGCATACACACGAACCATTTTCTCGTCACAAAACAGGCCGACGAGAAACACGATGAGGAAATCTGGACTCCTGACGAGAAAATAGAGAGCAGGTTCTCTATTTTCTCGTCGAGATTCTCGTCAAGTTTCTCGTCGTAAAACCATACACACGAACGTTTTTCTAGACAAAAAAACTCTCGCGGCACTTTTCTTGACTGTTTACGACGAGAAAATCGGTCGTGTGTACGAGGCCTCAGTGTCATATCTTTTCCCTGATGGCAATGGGACAAACACATTGTAACCTGGGTGGGTTGGATCAATAATAGCTTTTCCGTGCTTTTTTAATCAGCTTGCATATGCTGTGTCCAAATTCAGTAGCTCTGTTCCTATGATCCGCTGTGCTGTTTTTCTCCACCCTAGACAGGCACTTCTTATTCTCCACCCTGCAACTGGCATACCACACTACAGCACAGTGGAGAAGAATACTCTCAATGGTACAATGATAGAAATTGACCAGAAGCCTTAAGGCCAGCCTGCTTCAGTCTCCGAAGGTAAAACAGTCTCTGCTGCGACGCACCCCCCACCTCAGTGTGAAAGTAGCCAAATGCAGAGCTTAAATTAATGAATAACATCCTAACATATGTGTTTGAGTGCTCAAGATATGTCAAGGCAGCATGCAATGCAATAGCAATTGCATCATCTGTGCATCTATTTGCATGATACTTATTCAGATCAACAGGAATGCTTGACTTAAGATGTGATAATACGAGCCTCTCAAAACATTTAATGATGATAGGAGTTAGGGCAACTGGGCAATACTCATTTAAGCATGTTACTGCAGATTTTTAGGTATTGGGACAATAGTAGTAGATTTAAAACGAGAAGGTACTGCAGCCTGCTTCAGTGACAGATTAAATATATCATTAATAACACCTCCTAACTGGTCTGCACATCCCCTCAGTATACATCCTGACACCCTGTTTGGTCCTGCTGCCTTTCTGATTCTGATGTCAATGTTTCTCAAATTTGACCTGACCCAGTGGCGTAGCGTGGGTTGTCAGCGCCCGGGGCAGGGCAAGTAATTTGCGCCCCCTAACCCACGTACTTTTCACACTCCCCGAGTCCCTTCCCTTCCTACAATAGTACTGACCTACCTGATTCCTACACTGACCTACCTGACCACTAATCTACCCGATTCCTATACTGACCACTACACTAACCTCTACACTGACCTACATGATTCCTATACTGACAACTACACAGACCTACCTGATTCCTACATCGACCACTACACTACACACTTACCTACCTGATTCCTATACTGACCACTACACTATGCTACACACTGACCACTACACTATACAATACACTGATCTCATTCCTATACTGACCCTTACACTAACCTACCTGATTCCTACATTAACCACTACACTACACTGACCTACCTGATTCCTATACTAACCACTACACAATACACTGACCTATCTCATTCCTATACTGACCCTTACACTAACCTACCTGATTCCTACATCAACCACTACACTACACTGACCTATACCACACACGGACCACTACACTACCCACTAACCTACCTGATACCTATACTGACCACTACACTATACCACACACTGACCACTACACTACCCACTAACCTACCTGATTCCTATAGTGACCACTACACTATACTACTACATAATACACTACACTACACACCACACTGACCTATCTCATTTCTATACTGACCCTTACACTAACCCACCTGATTTATACATCGACCACTACACTGACCTACTTGATTCCTATACTGACCACTACACTACACACTGACCTACCCGATTCCTATACTGACCACTACACTATACTACTACACAATACACTAATCACTGACCACTACACTACACACCACACTGTCCACTACACACCACACCACACTAACCTACCCGATTCCTATACTGACCACTACACAATACACTACACAAACTACACTATCCACTACACAATACACACTGACCGCTATACAATACACACTGACCACTACACAATACTCTACCCACAGACCAATACACACCACACTACACAATACACCACACTGACCACTACACTAACCTACCTGATTCCTATACTGACCACTACACAATACACTACCAACAATACACTACACAATACACTACCCACAGACCGCTACACAATACACACACTGACCGCTACACAATACTCTACCCACAGACCAATACACTATACACTACACGATACAGTACACTGATGTTCTGGCTGCTCCCTCTCCCCAGAACAAAACCTACTCCCCCTGGGCCAGCAGAAAAGCTCACGAGGGAGTCTCTCACCCTTTTTTCTTCCTGCTCTGCCCCTGCGCGCCGCCTGTCACACTGTTCGCCCCGACGGGGACATGATCACGGATTCATTCCGGAGAGGAGAAGACAGTGAGCGTCCACAGCTTGCAGCGAAGGCCAGCTCCGCTCCCCCGCGATTGAGGATAGGCCAGGCCAGCCTCGCCCGCTGCACATGACCACTTCACCCAATCACAGGGCACCTGAAACTAAACATGGCGTCCGGAGCGCAGGGTCACGGAAATTGAAATTACGATTATGGAGTGAGGGTGACACATAGTGGCACGGGATTTTGCCCCCCCAAATATTGCGCCCGGGGCCTTGGCCCCCCTTGCACCCCCCACGCTACGCCACTGACCTGACCTCATGTGTTTTTAATACCAATAAATGGTCGCCCTGCACTAGTTCTTTATTATGGGTTTCACATCTCAGATTTTGACCCTCAAAGCGAGCAAAAAATTGGTTGAAGGTTTCAGGAAGCACTTTACAAACCTGTGTATTCCTAGATTTAAAATCTACCATTGCTTTAATCCCCTTCCACATGCTACAAGAATTTTGATTTTCCAAATAATATTCAATGCTCTGTTTATATCTACGCTTAGCCTGCTTAATGCCTTTCTTTAATTCATTTCAAGCTTTCCTATAGGCCATAGGGTCGCCTGATCCAAAGGCCACATCTCTTGCTCTAAGCTGAGCCCTTACTTTAACATGTATAGTTTTAAGATCTGGTTTTGTTCTGAAAACAAGAGGCTTGTAACATGGGATCATCATTAAAGAGGTATGATCTGATACCGGTAGACCAAGATGTGGCAACAAAGTAGCTTTATATGCACTGAAAACATTTGTATATACCTGATATAAAATATTGTTCTCCCTTGTTAGAAAGTGCACATTCTTATAAAATGTAGCTCTAGCTCTACATGGTTGAAATCGCCAGCCACAATCACAACCCCCTTGGTTAGCTCCAATTACATTACAACCATAATATGGCCAACAATGAAGAGAAACGCCAGTAAACAATCTTATCAAAACGGTTGTACATTAATAAAACACTTATCGCCATTAGTCTAGGCAAATAAAGATAAAACGGCGAGTGATCGGGAAAAAAAAAACATAACAGTGATACATTACACAATGTGTTTACTGTCAAGGCCACCCATTCCAAAAATTAAAAGAAAGAAAAAAAAGGGTAAGAAAAAAAAAAAAAAAAAGAGGAGGCGTCCGACACTGCGCGGGGGAGGGGTCAATAAACATAATATAACAAAAGAAGCTACTTTTTATTTATTCAGTAAAGAAAGTAGTCGGGGAGGGTCCATATATCCCTAAATTTAGAATACTTTTCATTAGCTACTGCTATCAGTTCCTCCATCTGTATGATATAGTTCAATTCCACCACCCATTCCCATATTGTAGGGATTGTGGAGGATTTCCAGTGTCTGGGAATCAGATCTCTGGCTGCCTTCAAAAATCTGAACATTCCCTTTTTAATCGATTTAACTGAGGGATCATAGAAAGAAGGACAACTTCCAGGATTTTATTCCTGGGCAGGAACAATTTAATGTCGCGGATACCATGTTATGTTACCGACACATTTGAGGTGGTCAGGATTCAGATCAAATAATCATGCCTAGTATAAAAGTTTCTTTCTGAACCATGTCACCCCTATTCAGACAAAATATATACTGTATATTCAAGGCAAAAAAAAAAAAAGAAAGAATAACGTAAATATTCTCGAAAACCCATCCACATATAGGCCTGGCACTGGGGCATTGAATGGGGTTAACATCCACTTTATTGTAATGGAGTGCAACAAAAGCAAACACATTTGATGTCCAGCATGGGTGGCAACAATAGCTCCCACCACAGACACAGTAGGTCTCCTACAGGATCATTGACAGCTTTAAAAACCAGGAAGGGGAGAAAGCCTTGCCAACTCTTCTGGGGGAGTGAAGGTGTTTTTTTTATTTGTGAAGAGACTCTTTAGGTCAGGGGTCTCAAACCTGCGGCCCTCCAGCTGTTGCGGAACTACAAGTCCCATCATGCCTCTGCCTATGGGAGTCATGCTTGTAACTGTTTAGCCTCGCAATGCCTTATGGGAATTGTAGTTCTGCAACAGCTGGAGGGCCAGCAGTTTGAGACCCCTGCTTTAGGTACATAGACTACACTGCTTATTAGTCATGGTTTGCAATCACATCTGGTATTGGAAGCAAAGTGACGGGGCGTGTCCAGGACCATGGGGAAGCAAAGTGACCATTCTTAAAGCTGAAGTTTAGTGTTTTTTTTTTTTAACCACTTCCATACCGCAGGTTGTCATATGATGTCCTGGGCTTTCAGTGGTGATATCTGAATGATGCCTGCAGCTTCGGGCATCATCCAGATATCATTTTTTTCAGTGAGCGATTCCCTACACCATAAGAACGATCATAGTGGCTTTTCAGCCGCTTGATCATTCTTTCCGGTGACGTGAGGGGACATCCCCCCCTCCCGCCGCCCTCCAGTGCTTCTCCGGCCTCTCCCGTGTGATCGGGTACTCAGAGAAGGAATCCGCCGGCACAGTAAGTCGTAGAGAAAACCGAGGGAAATCTCTATGACTCTCAGAGGCCCGGGTGCGACGTGCGGGCCGCCGGAAGTAAACAAACCTGAGATCTCGGGTAAAAAGCATCAGTTCGTAATTATTTTTTTTTTTTATCTGATGCTTTCCAGCCTGGAGGAGAGATGTGGGGTCTTATAGACCCCACATCTCTCCATAAAGAGGACCGATCAAGCACTATTCCCATTACAAGGGATGTTTACATTCCTTGTAATAGGAAAAAAAGTGATCAAAACATTTTTTTTTTAAAAGGGAAAGTGTAAAAATATATATTTTTTAAATAAAATAAACAAAAAAAATTAAAGCGCCCCTGTCCCCACGAGCTTGCTCGCAGAAGAACGTAAGTCGCACCCGCATATGTAAACGACGTTCAAACCACACATGTGAGGTATCACCGTGAACATTAGAGCGAGAGCAATAATTCTATCCCAAGACCTCCTCTGTGACTCTAAACATGTAACCTGTAAACATTTTTAAACCGTCACCTATGGAGATTTTTAAGTATCGAAGTTTGGCGCCATACCACGAGTCTGCGCAATTTTAAAATGTGACACGTGAACAAAAAAAATTGGGCTAACTTTACTGTCCCAAAAAATTGCGTTATTGTGTGACATAAATGTTGCAACAACCGCCATTTTATTCCCTAGGGTGTCTGCTAGATTTTATATATATATATATATATATATATATATATATATAGCTCACCAACCCCAGACTTTACCTGCTTTTCTTCTGCTTGGCTCCTCCGCAGGAAAAAAATGAGGCACACCGCACCACAAGCCCATACCCTCCTGAATAGGGAGGTTGCGCGGTGTTAGTTTCTCGGGCCTGCTTGCGACTGGTGTAAAAAGGCCTCCAGTGCTGACCTTGTTTCTGCAGTAATCAGAACAAGTCTTTAACTTTCCCCAGTAAGCAACTGTCCACACCAACTGAAAGGTCCAACACTTGTTTATTCCTTCTTGCACAATAAACAGTCTCTTTTAGAGCAGACGGGTTGAGACAAACATGGGTCAGATAAGGTGGGAGGAGGTCCAGGCACAACCTTAAATTTGGGTTTCTCCTGTTCTGAATAGCACTAACAGGCTTTGCGCATGGTCGCTACCACCGACCATGAGGGGTCTCTGCCACAGACCAGGTGAATAGGGCCTCTGCCACAGGCCTGGTTGTTGGGTCTCTGCCACCGACCAGATTCACGATGGGTCTCTGCCACAGACCATGAGAACGTGGATTACCTTCTAAAAGTATTGACCCCTGTCAGGGAAAGGACATCCATCCGGAGAGTTACCAGAGGCCCTACCGTCACCAGCGATACCGCGCCAGGTCTTCGGGAAGGGTCACCTCCTTGGCCTCCTCATCCTAGATTCGGGCACCCACTTCCGGGGGGCACCCTAGGAGCCCTCGATCCCTTGTGGGACCCAGTCGAAGGTACTGGGTCCCGGGCCTCTCTCGAAGTACCTCACCCCAGAGTGAGATGGAACAGCAGCTCCGTCTCTGGGCCTAGAGCACCCAGAGACCACCCGACAGGCCTCTGGGGCTTAGGGCACTCGGAGGCGACACACCCGCACCCAGGCTTAAGGTGCCTGAGCGCGGAACTGACGACCCCTCTGGAAGATGGCCGCCCCCTTTTCTATCCTCTCCCGACAGGCACAGCAGTTTCCCCGCCCCGCCGTACTGCTGCCGAAAGGGAACAAAAAGGACACAACCTCGTACTGCAGTTCAACCCGGGACCCACGGCAACAGTGCCACCTATAGGCCCCATTGAACTTAACCACCAGTACTATCTCCCAGGGATAGAAATGGTCAATGAGACCTAACAATTGGTACATCTGAGCCTGGCTACCACTCAGATGCTTCCCCCTAAATGTAACCACCGCTACACATATATATATATATATATATATATATATATAAAAATAAAATTTTGGAGGTTCTCAGTAATTTTCTAGCAAAAAAAATTATGATTTTTACATGTAGGAGAGGAGTGCTGGAATTTCCGTGGTATGGAAGTGGTTAATCTCTTTTGAATCAGCAAATGGGACAGTACTTCCATGAATGACAAATGTCCTGTGTGCTGGTGTCTGCTCTGTTCCTGGAAATCTTCATCCATATTATTATTATACAAGATTATTATTATTATTATTATCCATATTAAGCACTCCACTGAATGGAAGAGTTGGACCTTACATTCATCCACCTGTTCTCCATTCATAGAGAGCATTTTGTTGCGGGAACCGATAGTACAGCCTTTATGAACCAAAAGAGGAGGGGGGGGGGGGGGTGTTATGGTAGAAAGACCATTGATCGTCACACATTTTGAGGGGTGCCTGACAAGTGGAGCTGTTCATATTAACCCCTACAGCACCAGAACATCACAGCTGCAGGGGTATCTGGGGGGAGGAGGAGTGAAGATGTCAAAGAACAGAGCAGCCACCAGCACATTGGACACTTGTCATTCATGTTAGGACAGACCCTGGTGTTTTAAAATGAAAAAAAAATTACCAAACTTCAGCTTAAAACGGTGTTCCAGTTAAAATATTTTTTTACAAGTCAGCAGCTACAAACACTGTAGCTGCTGACTTTAAATAAGGATACTTACCTGTCCAGGGAGCCCACAATGTCGGCTGCCCGAGGCCGATCCGTCCATCGGATTGGGTCCCGGCGCTGCCATTCGAACTAAGGGAAACAGACAGTGGAGCCTTGCGGCTTTGCTGCCCGTTTCCTACTGTGCATGCGCGAGTCGCGCGGCGCTTTGTGAATGGCCGGCTGTCTTCTGTGACACACACAGGTCCCAGAAGACAGCACACCCCATTCCCCAGAAGACAACGTGAGGAGGACAATAAGGAAGATCGCCATGGTAAAGAAACTGGCAGATTAGGACGATCTGCCTAGCAACAGGCATTTCTGGTAAGTAAAAATGTATTTATTTTTTTCAATAGTTTTTTTATGTATTTTAAGGAGCCCGTTAATGTGATTTTATTTTTTAGGGTGGACCTCCGCTTTAATGCTGGCTATACATGGAGCAAATTTCATCTGGGTTCTGATAAACCAGTCAAAATTTTCTCAGTGGGTGGCCCTGTTGGAAAATTGTGAGCCGAACTGCATCCTTCAGCCAGTCAGATGTAGGCTCTGTTCGGGTATTCTGACAGGCAGCAGTGTCAGCTGTCAAAAAAACAGTAGTCGCAAGGGAGATCCATTTATTTGTGCCGTGTAGTGTAGATGGAGCAATTTTTTGATTAATCTATATGGAAAATCTATATGAGTGTGGCCAGCTTTAGTAACGCTTGTGATAGAAGACTGTATAGATAATAATAAGCACATTATAAATTTAAAATCTGCAATAAGTTGCTCAAACCTTGAACAGTTCATTCTGTCATCAGTGTTGCCCATAACAACCAATCAGATTCCAGCTGTTATTTTTATAATGCAGGTTTAAAAATATATGGGATATTATAATGTCTTGTCAGCAGTCTTGGACAATGCACACTTTTAATATATATACCGGTTATTGTTATAGGACCAGAATTTTTTTTTTCTGTCGGCACAAACCATCTATGGCTACAGTACATGAGATAAAGCCAGAAGCTCCACATAATGTTCCTGCAATGTGGTCTGTGTTGTCAGATAAATGGCCCTATGAACTAATTGAAAATCTGACATACTTAACTATAGTGATCACTCCATGCAGCTCCCTGACTTAAGCCCCGTACACACGATCCGAATATCGTACGAAAAATGTCGTCCGAGGAAGAATCGTACGATAATCGGATCGTTAGTACAGAGCTTCGAGAGCCGATCAGGACAGTTCATCCGATATTATTTTATCGGACATGCACGAAAATTTTCCTCGTACGATAACAAATCGTACGATTTTCGTTTAGTCAGTACAGTTGTCGTCCGAAAATACAATACAAATACAATACAACACATGACATCACTTCCGATTTTTTTTTCTGTCGTACCAGAATTTTCGTGACTTTAATAACCTATTTAATTTTACTTGCGACTATTAAGCGAAAAAAGTCGTACGATCTGTCGTACGATATTCGGATCGTGTGTACGGGGCACTAGATTGTTACTGTAATGTTCCAACTAAAAAGAAATACAGCATACCAAATTAAATGTCTCCCCCAACCTTATTACTATCCAGCTTGTGTATAAATAACCATGCTTAAGGCTTGGATGTGTCCCAGTTCTCCCAGATTATGGATGTTCTTACTTAGTGGAAACATTAACCTTGAATTCTTATATTCCAAATATAAAGATCCCTGTTACAGTTTTGTTTACATAGGAAAAAAAATGTACCTATTGTTAGATGTATCTAATTTTCCTTATAACTTCTGTATAATCAAATGCCTCCTCTCTATGCAGTCAATAAATCAACGAACGATGCACCTCTGTTATGTTTTTTTTCTCTTCAGCTGCAAAACATTTTGTCGACAATTAAGGCCCCTTTCACACCAGCGGACCGTATGTCCCTTTTTCATTCGTAAACGGATGGATGAAAAAGCGGACATACATTGGTCCCTATGAGATTGCGGGTGTCAGCGGATGAAACATCCGCTGACACCCGATCTCATCCGTGTCCGCAATGCTCCGTTTTTCTGGATAGAAAAATTCCTATTTTTCTATCCGTCTGCGGAGTGGATCGGATGAACACGGACATAGGGGAGAGCGGAGATCTGACAGGGTGGTCCCTGCACAGTGTGCGGGGACCGCCCTGTCATCCGCCGGCTCAGCGGGGATCAACAGAGCAATCCCCGCTGAGCAAGCGGAGGTTCACGGGGCGGATCATCACGGATCCGTCCCGTGTGAAAGGGGCCTAACACATTTCTTTTTTTTACCAGGCATATGTTGGTGCCTCTGAAATCCATTTAATTTTGCCTTTATACCTTGAATGTCTGCCTCTGTTCCAAAAGTTTGCAACCAATTCTTTGGGATTGTGTTAAAAATTGGGGGGGGGGGTAATTTGTGGGTGCTGTTACAAATGTTGAGAGTTTTTATGGGTATGTTCGAAAGTGGTGGTGTCCCCAGATTTCATTTTGGTTATCTGGTAATCTTATGCCGAAATCGAATTTCATTTTTGTATGGTTGATGGTGATTTAGATTACGTGCTTGTTTTACATATTTCTCCTAGGCAGCACAGTGGCTAGCACTTTCACATAGCAGCACTAGGGTTGCTGGTTCAAATCCCAACCACGGTGCTACCTGCCTGGAGTTTGCATGTTCTCTCTGTGCCTGTGTAGGTTTCCTCTGGGTACTCCAGTTTCCTCCCACACTCCAAAGACATGCTGGTAGGTTAATTGGCTTCTGTCTAAATTGCCCCTAGTATGTATGAATGAGTTAGGGACCTTAGATTGTTGGCTCCTTGAGGGCAAGGACTGATGTGAATGTACAATATATATTTATGTTAGGGCTGTGGAAATTAACTATTAATTCCTCGATTAATCGATTAATTGTTTTGATCGATCAAAATTCTTTTGATCAATCAAAATTCTTTGGGCTTGCCGTGTCCATCTGAAGGGCTCCTTTGCTGTGCCTTCATATCTGCATGCCGGCGGGACCTTACTATCTGCCACACGCAAGGGCTGTTACACTTCCCTCTATTACTTCCCTCTATCAACCTGGGATTCTACAGCCATCCACTGGGAGTTGTGATAGTTCCCCTCACGGGACATCTACATGCCGACGGACTGATGTTAACCCCTCCTCATCTGGATTCAGTAGTGGTATCGTTGTACACATTTTTATACCAGTATCATACTTAGCTACATGTTTTTATGACTGCTTTTGCCACCGTTTGGTATTACTCGCACCATTTTTACAGTTTATGTAGCTACATTGATTTTATCTCCAGTGCAATATTTATTTTGTTACCTACTTGAAGACTATAAAAGTTTTAATGCTATTCCCATCGAGCGCTGCCTTTGTGTGTTTTTTGTATCCTGCTATCCATTTTTCCAGTGGTTGGTAGCTGCACTGGGAATCGGCCTGCAAGGAGATCAGCTAAAAGTAGTTGGATCTGTAAGTGCGTTAAAATTAATCTAAATTAGTCGATTAATCGATTAAAAAAAAAATCGATTAATCGAACATGAAAATTTTAATCAGTAACAGCCCTAATATATATATATATATATATACCCCGTCTATACTCGAGTATAAGCCGACCCGAATATAAGCAGAGGCACCTAATTTTACCACAAAAACTGGGAAAACTTATTGACTCGAGTATAAGCCGAGGGTGTGCCTCACTTTGCCTTATTGTGTCCATGCCTCACTGTGTCCATGACTAGTCTGACGTTTAACATGGTCCCCAAATTCACCAGAGAAATTACAGTTTAACATGGGAGTCTATAGAAGGGGTGCCCGGATTTGAAAAATCGGTGCTCCCCGGCCATAGGTCCCCTGGACAAGAAACTTTGCACACTTGTAGAGGAAGAGTGGGGCTATATGTTTGCCAAGTTTGGGGTCCAGGGGACCTACAGCCGAGATCAGGCGCAAAAAGGTGACTCGAGTATAAGCCGAGGGGGGCATTTTCAGCACAAAAAATTGTGCTTAAAAACTCGGCTTATACTCGAGTATAAACGGTATTTTATATATATATATATATATATATATATATATATATATATATATATATATATACTCACACATATACAGTATATACACACACATACACAGTGCTGTGAAAGACTCATTGCCAGGTATTGCAAATGCTTGATTGCAGTTGTCGCTGCCAAAGGTGGCAGAACCAGTTATTAGGTTTAGGGCGATTACTTTTTCACAACAAGCCAGGCAGGTTTGCACAACTTTTTTCCCTTAATAAATGAGATCATCATTTAAAAACTGAATTTTGTATTTACTCGGGTTATCTTTCTGTAATATTACATTTTATGGACCGAATCATTTAAGTGTGACAAATATGCAAAAATAGAAAAAAATCAGGAAAGGAGCAAGTATTTTTTCACAATGCTGTGGATAGATTTTGGCCCACTCTTTGCAGAATTGTTTTAATTCAGAAACATTGGAGGGTTTTCCAGCATGAGCGGTCTGTTTAAGGTCATACCACAGCATCTCAATTGGATTTAAGTCCAGATTTTGACTAGGCCACTCCAAAACCCTAAGTTTGTTTTAGCCATTCAGAGGTGGACCTACTGGTGTGTTTCGGATCATTGTCCTGCTGTATAACCCAAGTGCACTAGAGCTTGGAGGTCACGAACTGATGGCCAGACATTCTCCTTCAGGATTTTCTGGTAGAGCGCAGAATACATCAATTATGGCAAATCGTCCAGGTCCTGAAGCTGCAAAGCAGCCCCAGACCATCACACTACCATCACACTACCACCACCATGTGTGATTGTTGGTATGATGTTCTTTTTATGAAATGGTGTGTTAGTTTTACACCAGATGTAATGGGACATTACCTTCCAAAAAGTTTAACTTTTGTCTCATCAGTCCACAGAATATTTGCCCAAAAGTCTTGAGGATAATCAAGATGTTTTTTGTCAAATGTGAGAAGAGCCTTTGTGTTCCTTTTGGTCAGCAGTGGCTTTGGCCTTGGAACTCTCCCATGGATGCCATTTTTGCCCAGTCTCTTTCTTATTGTACAATCATGAACACTGATCTTACCTGAGGCAAGTGAGGTCTGCAGTTCTTTAGATGTTGTTCTGGGTTCCTTTATGACCTCCTGGATGAGTTGTCATTGTGCTCTTAAAGTAATTTTGGCAGGCCAGCCAATCCTGGGAAGGTTCGCCACTTTTCCAAGGTTTCTGCATTTTTGGATAATGGCTCTCACTATTATTCGCTGGAGTCCTAAAGCCTTAGAAATGGCTTTGTAACCCTCTCCAGACTGATACATGTCAATTACCGTATATACTCGAGTATAAGCCGAGTTTTTCAGCACATTTTCTTGTGCTGAAAATGCCCCCCTCGGCTTATACTCGAGTCACCTTTTTGCGTCTGATCTCCCGGAATTTGGGGACCCCGTACTGGCCGGACCCGAAACTTGGCACAGTAATTTCTTTGGTGACTTTGGGGACCCGGTACCGGCCGGTCATAGGTCCCCTGGACCCGAAACTTGGCACACATGTAGCCCCATTTCTTCTCTACAAGTGTCCAAAGTTTGTTGACTGGGGGACCTACGGCCGGGGAGAACCGATTTTTCAAAGCCGGGCACTCCTTCCATAGACTCCCATGTTAAACGTCAGTCTAGTCATGGACACAGTGAGGCATGGACACAGTGAGGCATGGACATGGACACAGTGAGGCAAAATGAGGCACAGTGAGGCATGCAGATGGACACCCTAGGCTTATACTCGAGTCAATAAGTTTTCCCAGTTTTTTGTGGTAAAATTAGGTGCCTCGGCTTATATTCGGGTCGGCTTATACTCGAGTATATACGGTACTTTGTTTCTTATCTGTTCTTTAGATTGCGGTACGATGTGTTGCTTTTTGAGATCTAGCATGCTCCACTTTGTCAGACAGCTTCTATTTAATTGATTTCTTGTTTCAACAGGTCTGGCAGTAATCAGGCCAGGGTGTAGCAAGTGAAGTTTAGTTTCCAAAAAATTTGATTAATCGCAGTTCATTTGTGATAAAGCAGCGAGGGGGGGGCAATTTTCACATAGGGCCAGGCAAGTTTGGACAGTTTTTTCCCCCTAATAAATGAAATCACAATTTAAAAACTGCATCTTGTGTTTATTTGGGTTATCTGTGTAATATTAAAAATTTTTGATGATCTGAATCAGTTAAGTGTGACGAATATGCAAAAAAATTAAAAAAATTAGGAAGCAAATACTTTTCCACAGTGCTGTACATATACACAGTATCTCACAAAAGTGAGTACACCCCTCACATTTTTGCAAATATTTTATTATAGCTTTTCATGTGACAACACTGAAGAAATGACACTTTGCTACAATGTAAAGTAGTGAGTGTTCAGCTTGTATAATTTGCTGTCCCCTCAAAATAACTCAACACGCAGCCATTAATGTCTAAACCACTGGCAACAAAAGTGAGTACACCCCTAAGTGAAAATGTCCAAATAGGGCACTAAGTGTGAATATTTTGTGTGGCCACCATTATTTTCCAGCACTGCCTTAACCCTCTTGGGCATGGAGTTCACCAGAGCTTCACAGGTTGCCACTGGAGTCCTCTTCCACTCCTCCATGATGACATCACGGAGCTGGTGGATGTTGGAGACCTTGGGCTCCTCCACCTTCCATTTGAGGATGCCCCACAGATGCTCAATAGGGTTTAGGTCTGGAGACATGCTTGGCCAGTCCATCATCTTTACCCTCAGCTTCCTTAGCAAGGCAGTGGTCGTCTTGGAGGTGTGTTTGGGGTCGATATGTTGGAATACTGCCCTGCGGCCCAGTTTCCGAATGGAGGGGATCATGCTCTGCTTTAGTATGTCACAGTACATGTTGGCATTTATGGTTCCCTCAATGAACTGTAGCTCCGCAGTGTCGGCAGCACTCACGCAGCCCCAGACCATGACACTCCCACCACCATGCTTTACTGTAGGCAAGACACACTTGTCTTTGCACTCCTCACTTGGTTGCCACCACACACGCTTTACACCATCTGAACCAAAAAAGTTTATCTTGGTCTCATCAGACCACAGGATATGGTTCCAGTAATCCATGTCCTTAGTCTGCTTGTCTAAAACAAATTGTTTGCTGGCATTCTTGTGCATCATCTTTAGAAGCGGCTTCCTTCTGGGACGACATCCATGCAGACCAATTTGATGCAGTGTGCGGCGTATGGTCTGGGCACTGACAGGCTGACCCCCCCACCCCTTCAACCTCTGCAGCAATGCTGGCAGCATTTATATGTCTTTTTCCCAAAGACAACCTCTGGATACGACGCTGAGCATGTGCACTTAACATCTTTGGTCGACCGTGGTGAGGCCAGTTCTGAGTGAAACATGTCCTGTTAAACTGCTGTATGGTCTTGGCCACCGTGCTGCAGCTTAGTTTCAGGGTCTTGGCATTCTTCTTATAGGCTAGGCCATCTTCATGTAGAGCAACAATTATTTTTTCCAGAACCTTTAGAGAGTTGTTTGCCATGAGGTGCCATGTTGAACCTCAAATGACCAGTATGAGTGAGTGAGAGTGATAACCCCAAATTTAACACACCTGCTCCCCATTCACACCTGAGACCTGGTAACACAAATGAGTCACATGACACCGGGGAGGTAATTGGGCCCAATTTGGACATTTTCACTTAGGGGTATACTCACTTTTGTTGCCAGCGGTTTAGACATTAATGGCTGCGTGTTGAGTTATTTTGAGGGGACAGTAAATTCACACGTTATACAGTACAAGCTGTACACTCACTACTTTACATTGTAGCAACGTGTAATTTCTTTAGTGTTGTCACATAAAAAGATATAATAAAATATTTACAAAAATGTAAGGGGTGCACTCACTTTTGTGAGATATTGTGTGTGTGTGTGTATGTATATATATATATATATATATATAAGCGCTGCGTAAAATTGACGGCGCTATATAAGTACCTGAAATAATTGAAACAACATTTCAAGACCCAACTCACTCAGAATTCCTAGCTCAGCTTACCTACTGAAAAGCTAAGGCTGGTTTCACACTGGGGCGGTGGCGGTATAGCACCGCTATAACGTCGGGATTGTTGAGCTATTCGGCCGCTAGCAGTGCGGTTTTAACCCCCGCTAGCGGCCAATAAAGAGTTAATACCACCCGCAAACCGCGGCTACAGCCGCGGTTTGCGGGCGGTATTACTGCGGTATCCCATGCATTTCAATGGGAAGGAGCGGTGGAGGAGCGGTAAACACACCGCTCCTCTCACCGCTCCAAAGATGCGGCTAGCAGGACTTTTTTACCGTCCTGCTAGCGCACCGCTCCAGTGTGAAAGCCCTCAGGGCTTTCACATTGGAGAGAAAGGAGCCGCTGTTTAGACTCGGTTTGCAGGCGCTATTTTTAGCTAAATAGCGCCTGCAAACCGCCCCAGTGTGAAAGGGGCCTAAATGATAGTGTTATAAACCAAGATCACCTTCAGTGAAAACCAGCTGTCAAAATGATCAGTAAATCACAGACTTTGCTGAAATCATAGACAAATTTCCATATTCCCTGTAAATGCTTGGTCCATCCACTCCTTCTGTTTGGGCCACCCTACCTAATGTAATGTGATGGGCAACCTCACTAACCAGTAGGGAGGGTTGGTAAGTAGAAAAGGTTCAGCTTCTACAAGAAAAGTCAACATTTGCATGGAAACTATGTTGACCATCTCCCCAACTGTCCTGACATGCAGTTTTCACTAAAGGTGACCACTGCTGATACACTCTGGTATCATGTGCTCAGTTTGAGTTGCCGAAGTTTGTGACAGGTTCACAGGAAGGCTTTATGTACACGGGATGTTTCAAAACCTCTCCGATGGTTACATGCCACGTTTAGCAGCGTTTTTACATTGAAAATGGTCAGAAACGTATCCCCATTGAAAACGCATATAAACGAAACACTTATAAACGTGAGTTGCCATGTTTAGATGCGTTTGCACGCTGTTACAAGTATTTGGCGTTTCAAATGCCAATAAACTTTCGTCCTGAATGCAATTTTTTGCTTTATAAAAAATGCCACTAAACTCAACTGCCTCTAAACGACTATAAACTCCTCAGTATACATGGACAGATAAGATAACAGAGGAGAGTTCAGGGGCTGCTGAAAAAAAAAACGCCCAACTGCTCCTAAATGTCCGTTTATCAGCAGCAGTGTACATGAGGCCGAATACCTTAGATTTTTGTCCAGGAAAAGTAGCATAAATGTAATTATTATGGTAATCTGACACCAACATCCAGACGTTAGATGATGTCAGAAATAAAACAATACATGTTTTCTGAACTTTGCTTAGCATGAATTTTTGATGTACGGAAATACGCATGAAAACAAGTTAGAAGGATGGAGGATGACTCAGAATCTGTGAAACATACACCAATGTCACACATTTTAAAAAGGAAGAACAACAATGGACTGTCATTTGAGAAGACTTTCATGTCATATGATGAGACTACAATGACACACAACTTTCACCACAGTTTGTAGTCATGGTGACCTAAATAAACCTTATTTAGTCTGTATTTATTGGCGTATAACACTCACTTTTTTACCCTGAAAATAGAGGGTAAACTGTGCCTGGGTGTTATACGCAGGGGGCTGTGGAATGGTTTTTTTCCTAAAACTTCCCTCTTAAAGTTAGGGTGCGTGTTATACGCCTGTGCGTGTTATATGTCAATAAATACGGTAATTGAATCTAAAAAGGTACCCCCCAGTCTAACATGACAATTTTATGTTTATGTTACCATGGTGGACAACATATACCTACTAAATTGGTCAAGATTTGAATGTAACATTCATCTTTTAGAGCCTGTTGATACCAGGTCTGGTGTGGGAAGACGTAGGAAACCGCATGGTTTCCCACACCACATAAAAACACGCTGCCTTCTGCAGGTATGCATGAGTACCATTAATTCTTATGACACCCCCACTAATTTAGCAAACCATGTGTGTTCAGGACTGGTAAAGTTCTTGGTACTGAAGTACCATGCATTTTGGTGCAGTGTGAATTGAAAAATCATGCCCCTTTTTGCAAATTTCACGTGCATAGTGTGGCCTAATGAAATGAATGGGCTGCCCATGAATGTGCAAAAAAATAAAATAAAATGTGTGAGAGCCCAAGGTGTCAGGAAAACCCCTATTGAGGGGCGAGGGAGTGGGCCTCTGCCACAGGGTACTGCAACTACAAGTCTGAGACTGAGCTGAATTTACCAAAATGACTATATATATATATATATATATATATATATATATATATATATACACACACACACACACACACACACACACATACACATACACACACACTATATAAGGGTGCGGTTTAGCCTTTTGTGGGCTGTGGCACATCTGCCTGTGGTCTGTCTGGGAAGAGAACAAGCCTTACTTCTATGTATATATGAAAGACGATTAAAATAGATATTTCTCTGATTAATTGTGGTCTTCTTGGTTCTTCCCTCTCAACTGCAGTCACATTTCCTAAGAGCTTAAAAACATAATTGACCATGCTATATGAATGATCAGTCTAGGTATATAGAAAACAGGTTGCGTGTTACTAGAAAATGAGGATTTTTTTAAATATATATTCATTACCAAAGGCGACATTCAGTTCACCATACTAAAGAGCTGTATTGAGTCACAATTTTATATATACATATATATATATATATATATATATATATATATACACACACATACACACACATACATACTGTATATATATACATAGATATATATCTATCTATATATATATTTATTTTTTATTTATCACTTGAAAACATATTTAAAGGGGTTGTAAAGGTTCGTTTTTTATTTTCTAAATAGGTTCCTTTAAGCTAGTGCATTGTTGGTTCACTTACCTTTTCCTTAGATTTCCCTTCTAAATATTTTTTTTCTTTGTTTTCTTTGTCTTAATTTCTCACTTCCTGTTCCTCCTCAGTAATCTGTTCAGTAAGCTGTTCTGGCTGACTAACCACTGCTCAGATGATGGTGTGAAGTTTAGTGAGGAGAAACAGGAAGTGAGAAATTCAGACAAAGAAAAAAAACATTTAGAAGGTAAATCAAAGGAAAAGGTAAGTGAACCAACAATGCACTAGCTTAAAGGAACCTATTTAGAAAATAAAAAACGAACCTTTACAACCCCTTTAATCAAGAATAGATTAATGTGCAGTAACATAGCAACCAGTAAAAATTAATCTTTCCCTAATCTGATATTAGAAAACTTTTATTTGTGGTTGGTCTTTGTACTTCGCAGCATAAAGCACATGGGTTTCATTATAAATACCTGAATCTGCCTTCATCAATGCTGCAGTATCCATAGACAGTATAATAATTACCTGGTGTTTTAACAAGAACTCCCTGTACAAAGCATACATATTAGGGTGACCCTGTGCTTTGTTCAATCTGTTCAGCTTCTGGGCACAGCATTGTCAGATAGTTCCTCCATACCTGAAAGTACTGGTCAAAACGCAGGTTTAATTAAGGCTTATGCCGCGTACACACGATCGATTTTCTCGACGGTGAAAACACCGTCGAGAAAATCGACGAGAAAAACGAGGGAACGGCTTGGTTCCCTACACACGTCCATTTTTCCCGACATTTTTCTCTATGTCGAGAAAAACGACCGTGTGTGGGCTCCGCGGCAGTGTTTTCCTATGAGAAAACTGCCGCGGGAAAAAACGACGGGAATCACGACGAGAAAAATTAGAGCATGTTCTTATTTTTCTCGTCGTGATTAATGCCATTTTTCCCGTCGTGAAAAATGACAAAAAGCCCACAGACGATCATTTTTCTCGTCCAAAGGAAAACATTTCATTTTTCTCGACGGGAAAAATGATCGTGTGTACGCGGCATTACTGAAGAAGCTTGATTCAATGGCACCTGAAGTTTGCGGCTTGTTCTGCTAATCTTTTTTTCTGCATTTGAATCAGACTCATAAGCAACTGCCTAATATTTGGGGATTGTCCAACCTGCAGCAAGTCTCTGCTTTTCTCATATTTGCTGCCCTTTAAACTGACAATGGATGATGTTTCTTCTTGTAAGTGGGCTTCAAACATTTAACTTGGATAACCTAGTGCAAAAGTTCTGAAACGTCTTCACTATGGTCTTGCATGCCAAGTTAAAATACATCACTTCAAAGCTTAAGGATATGATTTGGGCATGTTATGACATATACAGTATGCTTGTAAGCTGCATAAGTTGTCTTTCTAGAAGATATGTTTTATCATTTGAGCAGCATATGCATCCTTGAAAAAGTGGACTTTGACTACTTCTAGTTCAGATTCAGCTGCTAAAATAGATTATATATTCCTGTACCATCTTGTTGATTGAGGGCCTGCTAGGCTTCCATTATACAGTTCAGATCTATTGATAATATATAGCTATGTACTCTTTGTTTAAGTGCTTGTCAATATTTGAAACCTCAATAAAAATTCTGAAATGAAAAAAAGTGGACTTTGTTCCAAGAAAAATGTTGGATGTCTTTGTGATGTCTAGAACAATGCTGAAATAAATGATTATGTAATATATTAGAACCATATTATTTTAATAAGCACTTAAGAGCTCTAATTTGAGGAAAGCACAATAAAAATACTTTGTATACTTTTAGTGTCTATTTGGTGTCATACCAAAAATGTCCTCGTTCGTTGCTTATTTTTGACAATTACATTACTTTACTGAAGACAAAATCAGAGAAAAAAATTAAAACCGATGCAGGGGGTTAGGGGACAGGGAAAGCAGAGAAATGGTAGAATTACAATGTATCCACCAAGGCAGGTAGAGTGAAAGAGAAAAATGCAAGTTTATTAAAGGGGAGTTCCAGCCTTTTTTATGTTTATTAAAAGTCAGCAGCTACAAAAAGTGTAGCTGCTGGCTTTTAATAAACAGACACTTACCTGTTCCACTGTCCAGCGACGTGGCCACCCGGAGCGTCGATCCTCTCCCCCCCTCTCCACCGGCGCCTCCATTCACACTGTGGGCACCCAGCCGTGACAGCTTTCGGCTTCACGGCCGGGCACTCACTGTGCATGCGCGAGTTGCGCTGCGCTCTAGGAGTGGACAGGCGATCGCCTGGGACCTGTCACGTGTCCCAGGTTATCGCCTACAGGGAGGGGCCGCATAAGGCGATATGACGAGTCACCTAAGCGGTCCCTGGGCAGAAGGAGGAAGTGGGACAGGAAGTCCCACTCCTAACGAAGCCCCCACTCCCCCCCCCCAAAAAAATGACATGCCAAATGTGGCATGTAAGGGGGTGAGGAGTGCTTTAAGCGGAAGTTCCACTTTTGGGTGGAACTCAACTTTAAGATTGTTGTCTGTGTCTGTAGGTAGATGAGATAGTCACGGAACTCAGAATGGGGCCAGTTAACTTTATGCCAAAAGTAGTAAGCGTGCAGGAAATATCTAATATGTACCGTATATACTCAAGTATAAGTAGAGTTTTTCAGCCCTTTTTTTAGGGCTGAAAATACACCCCTCAGCTTATACTCGAGTCAGTACCTGAAAATCTTCTTAGACTGCGGGCGGCGTCCATTGTTTAAATATCGCGGCTTCCTCCTGGTCCCTTCCGTGATAGGCATGTCCAGCAAATACTGTGTTGAGTGTTCTGCCTACCACAGAGATCCTCTCATTCTTGGACTCCGTTTCCCAGCAGGCACTGTGTTCAGTGTTCCGCCTTTCATGGACGTTCTCTTGTCCGAGGATGAAAAGACATCTGTAATTGGCAGAACACTGAACACAGTGCTTGCTGGGAAATGGAGTCCAAGAATGAGAGGACCTTCGTGATAGGCGGAACACTCAACACAGTGTTTGCTGGAAACGCATATCACGGAACAAGTCCAGGAGGAAGCTGCGATATTTAAACAATGGACGCCGCTCGCAGTCTAAGAAGATTTTCAGGTACACTGACTCGGGCACAGGGAGGCTGCAATGGACACAGTGAGGTTGGGCACAGTAAGCTGGCAATGGGCACAGTAAGGTTGGGCACAGTGAGGTGGCTATGGGCACAGTAAGCTGGCAATGGGCACAGTGAGGTGGCAATGGGCACAGTAAGCTGGCAATGGGCACAGTGAGATTGCAATGGGCACAGTGAGGCGTGCAAATGGGCATTGTTGACCGTCTTTTCCGCTTACAGTAGCTGCTGCATTTCACCCCCTAGGCTTATACTCGAGTCAATACGTTTTCCCAGTTTATTGGGGTAATATTAGGTACCTCGGCTTATACTCGGGTGTATACAGTATTTTTTTTATTTTTTTTACTTCAAACTGAGAAATTGCCAGACAGTAGGTACACTGCATCAACAATGATAAAAAAGTGGAGAAAAGGAGGCCTATCTTCACCTCAGGACATGGTTGCTCTTACTTACCTGATCCTCTGCTCATGAAGGCTACTCTACACTGTTAGACCAGTTCTGGCAGTCTTTTCCACCCCATGCTTTGGTGGTCTAAGGTCTTCTGATGTCTCCAAGACATAAGGGCAGGGTCCATAGCCCTACACTGAATGTGAGGATGCAGTGGGACGGGACAGGCCACCCCAAGAGCATCGGGCAGCGCTATCTGCTGGGGGAGCTGAGGATCAGTTAAGTAAAAGTAAGGAAGCTATGACATGTGAGGTTTGTAATCTGTACCGGGGTTGGATTCATAGAGTCTGTTTGGTATCTATGATCTACAGGATACACTGGAATCCAAATGCCAGCAGGTCACTCAGACTGGACCACAGAAGAAGACATACTTAGTTTTTGGCTCTATAATCTATTTCCCACGATCCCCCTTGCTTCAAAAATCAAAGTTCCCCAACTACTACTTACCTTCTCCATGCTTTAGTGCAGGATACTCCACCCCAAACCTGCTAAGACCAAGCAAACGGCGAAACGCATCGAAGATGAGGTTGTGGGTGGACTGTCCTCAGTCGATGTTGGATGAATAAAGTTGTGAATCTGCTCACCGAAAATCCATCCAGTTCAAAACATTTAATTACAATGTCCAACTTTGACCTATGTCCTTTAGAGCCCATTCACACAGGGGCGTCTTTGGATCCGACTCCAAATCGCCCCAGGTCGCCCCTAGTCGCCTCAGGTCGCGCTGGCTGAAGAAATCAATGTAAGTTAATAGAGCCGTCCTTATGCACACTACTGCAGTCGCTCCGACTTCAAAAAAGGTCCCTGTACTACTTCAATCCGACTCCTAGGCGACCTGTACCCATTCATTTCAATGGGAGTCGCCTCTCCCTGTCTTAATAGGAGCGACTCTCCAGGAAGATAACATACATTTTTCCTGCAAAACTCTCTCTCCCCCCTCCCTCCCACAGAGCTGATTCTTGTTTGATTGGCCACTGGAATGTCTCTTGTCCTGCAGGCAACTTGGAGTTGCCTTGTAAATAGCTCCAGGTCGCGCTGTGATTCATACTCAGGTCGTGTCTGAGTTGCCTCATAAAATCGTGCTGGAAGTCGTGTTGCCCCTGTGTGAATGGGCTCTTAGAGATACTATTTTTAGTTGAATATCAACCATTGTAAGTTACCACAAACTGTTGGGAATACAGATACTAACATGAATAGCATTAGCATACAAAAAGCTGAAAAGCATGCACATACAAACACCAAGATATTTATTAGACAAACAGTCTGCAGCACAGACATCCCTCGGCTAATCTCACATCACACTCCCGCCATGCTTGGCTGGTTCTGTCACATTCCTACAATGCCCCAGTGTAGCACTCTTATTAATTACGACAGGTTTAAAGAGTTAATGGTCATGTGAACTACGGAACAAAAAGAAGAAAAACATGGATTTCCAGTCTCTATCACTACATCACACACACAAGTATATCTCAGTGTTCATCACTCACCCCAGGCCATGCTTTCAACAGACATATAATATATTCGGTGTGACTAAGCGTTGCAGCTCTACATAGAATTGCCAGAAAAAAAACTGTATACCGGTATATTAAGGATGGCCATACACACCTAGAGTTCTCTTTTTCAACCAGCGAGCTGTGCAAGAGAAAATCAATTGATGCCTCCATCCATACTAAACAGGCATTAGGCTAATGTCCTTACATTATATCAACTATTAATACTGGAGCTTTCCTTTTCTGTTTGCTATATAGCCACAAGCTTACAAGATGGAATGAGAATTGAAGCATTAAACAATTACTCAATAGTCCAGGTATGATTTTATTCCAGTAAGGGTCAGAGGGACAATCAAAGGAGTAGCTAACACATTTCCGAGGCCCAAGAAGACCTCCGTTCATCAGGGCTTGCGATAGAAAACAATGTATATGGACTAAATATTGACTGAATCTTGAATATTGTTGAAAAGTACTAAAACTGAACAGTATTTTATGTAGTATGATTCCTCTTGTACCAAATTGTAACGTAATTGTAATGTCTGCCTTTATTATGTTAAGCGCTGCGCAAACTGTTAGCGCTATATAAAACCTGTATAATAATAATAAAAAAGTATGGTAGTCTGCAGACATCTCATTGCAGCTGGTCGGGCAGCCATGTAACCTGGTAAACGGATCACCTATACCAGGGTTTCTCAACCAGGGTTCCATGGAACCCTATGGTTCCTCCAGAGGTTGCTAGGGGTTCCTTGAGCAATAAGCAATTTCTACCTCTCAGATAAGTTCCCAATGACATCATATACTTTAGCTATCTTTAAGGGAGTCATTTTTCCCAATGACCACAAGTGTAAGGAGCATTCTTCCCACTGACTATCACACTAATGTATTGTGAGTTGTAGATATAGTGATTTTTAACAGGGGATCCCTGAGATTGGAAAGTTATTTCATGTGTTCCTCTGTGTTGAAAAGGTTGAGAAAGGCTGACCTTTACCAATATTAATACAATACTTTTGGATAGCAATGTCAATAGGAAAACCCTGCGAGTAGCACTGTTTTCATTTTCACAATTCTGTAGGTCAGCCTTCTGTACTTTAGACAAAATGTCTATTTTTTTGTGACAGCACATTTTACTGAAATTGATGACCTCTTTCTAAAAATGCAAGATGTCTGGCTGTATCTCACGCTTGGTTCAATTATCTTGGACAACATTCAGAGAGTGAAGTAGGATCTCCTGATCTGTAAACTTGAGTCAGTAATTACTAAAGTATGTATGGTAGCGCGGCAAGTAGCAATTTTAGAAGGAGATGTATATACTGGAGTCTGCGTATGACTACAGGAATACCGATGGCTTGAGTGCTCTACACTGGAGGTTACCAACCCTTTCTTACTTCCATCCACATTAACATACAAGAAATAGCACCCTAAAAATATCAATACTTCTAAAAGATGGGCGCGATAATATTAATCTCATGATACAATTTTACACAGTGTCTAGTCAGCAATTTAATAAAGTAAATTATATTTATATCCATCTTTGGCCTAAAGCAAAATGTCTTTTACAATGGAGGTATTTCGTTGGTTTAAAGGGGATTAAAGTTAAGAGAGAAATGAACGTATGTGATGTTTTCACATAAACATTTTTCGCAGTCTCTGTTTACTTTACTGGATAAAAGAAGAAAATTGTTCTAAAATTGCAGAACCAGCAATACAAATGTAAATAGGGGATATCTTCGTACTGGCTAGAATATAAAGTTTATAGTTTACATGCCGGTCTACAATGTGGAAGGAGATGCAATCAGAGTATAGATAAACGTCAGACCACTGACTACTCATGATTACAAGATGAAGATGTGTGGGCATGCTGTCTGCAAGCCACCCGCCTGTCGCTCGCCAACCATTATTTACACACTGTTTAAGTAAAACTCACTTTATTTTGACTGTTTTAACTACAGCTTTTAACATTTTCTCTTTCATTTATACAAGACTGTTTTTGGCCATTTCAAACAAAGGTAAGGTTGTGGCTTGAGCACAGCCTGTTAAAATTCTTTTAGTATAAATCACAGAATGCAAAATAAATCTTAAAAGGAGCAGAAAAAATGAACAAGCAGAGTGCACTGCTCACAGAAATATTTATCCCAAGGTGTCAGAGGGCTATCAAAATGTAAAGGAGTTTAAATTTGTGTCCTACAGGGCTAATTTTTAACCTATGCAAGCAAACATTCCTATATGTACAAAGCAAAGTACATGTTCAAGTGATTGTAAAGCTTTAAATATTGTTTCATTAAAATAACAAACATATCATACTTACCTGCTCTGTGCAATGGTTTTGTACAGAGCAGCCCTGATTGTTCTCTGATTGGGTCCCCGCTGGCGCTCCTGGCTCCTCTCTCCCGCCATGTGCCCCCATAGGAAGCCGCTTCCTATAGGGGGAATTGGGCATGTTTGATCCCGAGCCAGGCTGTTTGAGTCTACTTTGACACAAAGCCCCACTCCATCCCGCCCCCAGCTTTTTGCTCTCTCCCAAGCCTGGGAGAGAGGGGAGAGGTCAGTCTCTTTCTATAAAAGGGCATGATCAATCCCCCCTTCCCAAATGTACTACAGAAGCTATCATCTGGGTCATACCGTAAACAAAAAAATAAATCCTGTTCCATTAAGGCATGATCTATAGCACAGTGACTTGTGCCATGAAATTTGTCCCTTTCTATGTTGTAAAATACCTGGTTGATCCTGCCTGTTCATGTGTCCCCTCTGTATGTGCTGACCATGGTAATCATGGCTCAGCAGCCATGATACTGTGGTACGTTTATGTGCCTCCATCATCCCGCTCTCTGCTCCCCTCTGCCCGCCTGTCAGTGTGAGAGCCAATCTCCCCATCTATTCCGCTGCAATATGTAGCAAAAATACTTGTATCCCCTCTGGCTAATACAGTCAAACTACAGTACGTGCGTTTTTTTTATTTTTTAAATGATAATGCTAAATACCTTTTCTCACACTGCTGGCTGGCTGACTTCAGAGAGGAATCTCAGACCCTCCTGCTTTTATCCTCAAATCAGGTAAGGGAGGGGGGGGGTCATGTGTCTTTTTTTGAGACACATGACCTTAAAAACAAGCGCATTGCTAATGCTGCAAAAGCGCCGCAAAAACGCCTGACATTTTATGGGCAAGTTTTTGAGCGCCTCAGTGTGAAAGGGGTCTTACATATGGACCCATTTACACTTGTAAATGGGGCCATTAGCGCTTACATGTGGGAGACCCAGCGGGGGTTCCCGGCAGTTAATGTGAACGGGGCCTAAATGCTAATAAAACTACTATGTAACTAAATTATATCTAAACTGTTCTATCCACTATTCTCCATTTTTTTCTTGTATAGGGTACCAGTAAAGTTACATGCCCTAAAGCAAGTTATCTCCCTGGGGGCACAGTGTGAAGATATCCCTGTATACATGGATTAGGGAGGTTTTTAATGTGCTCAGCTCATAGCAGAATCAAAAAAAGCCAATGTGTTTGCACTAATACTATGCAAAGCATCGATAACCTATCACAGGGCATTGGTTGATGGGCATCAACAAGGATTAATTGTATAATCTACAGTAGCTCTTTGAATGACAAACATTCTGTACATAATAATGCTGGTATAGAGAAGTATACCTCCCAACCTGCTGAGATGACATGAACAGATGGACATCTAGCACAGAATATGCAGGAAAATGGTACAGCTCTTTCATGCCCCTAAGCTCAAAAATCAATTAATACACAGGTGCTTTTTTCCCCAACCACTGCTTTTCCTTTATATGTACTTTTTAAAATAAGTTCAATCAGTTAGAAGCTGGGTGAAAGGTTTAAGTGCAGGAAAACACATTTGTTGATCCACATGATGGACAGCTGGGAACTATGGACAGGTGCAGTATAGCTAACCAGCTAATGTTCATCCAATAACAGCAATGGTTAAGACCAAGCCTTAAAAACTAGAATGGAAAACCAAAGAAACTATTAAGGCCCGTAGACACGATTGGATTTTTCGACGGGAATAGTGTGATGGCAGGCTTTTGTCGGAAAATCCGACCGTTTGTATGCTCCATCTGACAATTGTTGTCGGATTTTCCGACAACAAATGTTGGATAGCGCATGCTTTAAAATTTTCCAACAACAAATCTGTGCTGTCTGATTATCTGATCGTGTGTACAGAAGTCCTTCGGAAAAAAATCCAAAGTACAAACACATGCTCAGAAGCAATGCTAACCATAACACAACATTAGCAGAAGTTGCCCAAAGGGTGGCGCTAAAGAGCTGAAAAAACACGTAATTTCGTGTTTGTTGGCCGACAATTCTTCGCCGTTTGTATGCAAGAAAAGTTCATGGCCAACGCCCTTCGGATAAAAGTCCTACGCTTTGTCCGCAGAAAATCCGATCGTGTGTACCAGGTTTTAGAGTTGCATCAAGGTGGGTTCAATCAATTTCCAACCCATGTTTATTCATTTAGTTACTTGAAAGTAGGAAATGATTGCTGGCTGAGAGACACCAAATTGTTTCGTGCATGGGCAACATTACCGTTTAGGTTGGCGTTTTTTTTTTTTTTAAAACTGCAAGTTCACTTGAAACTCTGCTGATATGTTCAGATTTTTTACACCGTAAAGAATTCACCTTTTAAAAAGGTTTAGTCCAAAAACAGGTAAATGATCCCCTCTGATAGTTTAACAGCAGATAAAATGAAAGGTCAGGGTGTACTTACAATGTAGCAGCATTGTGGAGCAAAGGCATGCGTCCCGCAGACATACAGGTGGGTTTCATTAACTCTCTGCAAGAGCCTTATATGGTTGAAGCACTCTGTCTGCAGGGAGAAAAAAAGCTAAATTATTATGTTCCAACACAAGAGCATTAAATTCTGCTAAAGAGACAAACTAATCTTACGTTAAACAGTCTAGCTTACACAGCAGCCTGAACACATGCTTCTCAATGTGCAATGAACATGGACAGACATTAAGACTATTAACTTGCTCCAGATATTTAATATGGTAAAAGGAACATATGAATAAATATTAATAGAAAATAAAGGAGATAAAACATGTAGGACATGGACTGATAAAAAAATATTAAACATGTGTTTTCATTAACAGAAAACAAACAGACAAGTACAAGAAGCATAACACACAGGGATCAGAAGCAGCTCGTGGCACTGCTGTGCTGGCATTCGATTCTTCATAAAGCTGTATCTTGAAAAGAACAGCATAGAGGTAAGTGTGATTGACACATTACACTTGCCTCTCATGCCGCGTACACACGATCTTTTTTAATGTCATTGAAAAAACAACGTTTTTCTCGACATGATTCTTCTCAAGCCTGCCTTGCCTACACACGATCGTGAAAAAAAATGCTCCAACAAAGCGCGGTGACGTACAACACGTACGACGGCACTATAAAGGGGAAGTTCCATTCGGATGGCGCTAACCCTTTGGGCTGCTTTTGCTGATCCTCGTGTTAGTAAAGTTTGGTGAGAGACGATTCGCGCTTTTCAGCCTCGTGCTCTTCAGTCCGTTACAGCATTACGAATGTGCTATCTCCATTACAAACGCTAGTTTTACCAGAACGAGCGCTCCCGTATCATAACTTTTTTCTGAGCATGTGCGTTTTTTTCACGTCGTTAAAGCCTACACACAGCCGTTTTTCACGACGTGAAAAACAACGAGAAAAAATAGAGCATATTTCAAATTTTTAATGGCCATTTTTCACGTCGTAAAAAATGCTCTGGAGCCCACACACGATCGTTTTTAATGACTAAATTAAAAAATGGAATTTTTCTCGTCATGAAAAACGGTCGTGTGTACGCGGCATCTGAGTCTTTTCTGAAGACACATCTTACAACTCCAATTCCAAAAAAGTTGGGACGCTGTGTAAAATCTACATAAAAACGGAACGCAATTGCAAATCTCATAAACCCATATTTTATTCACAATAGAAAACATATCACATGTTAAAACTGAGAAAATGTATCACTAAGAAAAATATTAGGTCATTTTGAAATTGATGGCAGCAAACATGTCTCAAAACAGTTAGGACAGGGCCATGCCATGTTTACCACGATGTAGCATCCACTCTGCATTTAACAATACTCTGTAAACGTCTGGGAAGTAAGGAGACCCATTGCTGGAGTTTTGGGAGAGGAATGCCTGATATAAGACTCTAATGCCACAGACGACCGTTTTTCATGACGAGAAAAATGCAATTTTTTTATTTGGTCATTAAAAACGATCGTGTGTAGGCTCCAGAGCATTTTTCACAACGTGAAAAATGGCCATTAAAAATTTGGAACATGCTCTAATTTTTCTTGTCATTTTTCATGCCGTCGTCTTTCTCGTCATGAAAAACGGGCGTGTGTAGGCTTTAACGACGTGAAAAAAACGCGCATGCTCAGAAGCAAGTGATGAGACGGGAGCGCTCGTTCTGGTAAAACTAGCGTTCGTAATGGAGATAGCACATTCGTCACGCTGTAACGGACTGAAGAGCACGAGGCTGAAAAGCGCGAATCGTCTCTCACCAAACTTTACTAACACGAGGATCAGCAAAAGCAGCCCAAAGGGTGGCGCCATCCGAATGGAACTTCCCCTTTATAGTGCTGTCGTACATTTCGTACATCACGCGCTTTGCTCGAGCATTTTTTTTCATGATCGCGTGTAGGCAAGGCAGGCTTGAGAAGAATCACGTCGAAAAAAACGTTGTTTTTTTTAATGACAATAAAAACGGTCGTGTGTACGCGGCATAACTGCTCAA
The DNA here is from genome assembly GCA_029206835.1 of Rana muscosa. NCBI lineage: Eukaryota > Metazoa > Chordata > Amphibia > Anura > Ranidae > Rana > Rana muscosa. The sequence continues at coordinate 195,803,260 of CM055123.1, forward strand.
CAGGTCCTGGATCTTCTTTGTTCTATTTTCCGTTTCAAGATGCGCCAAATATGTTCAGCTGGTGAAAGGTCTGCACTGAAGGCAGGTCATTTAAGCATTCGGACTCTTCTACTAAGAAGCCATGTTGTTGTCATAGATGCAGTATGCGGTTTAGCATTGTCCTGCTGAAATATGCAAGGCCTTCCCTGAAAAATACATTGCCTGGGTGGGAGAATAAGCAGGATATATCTTTCAGCATTGACGGTGCCTTTCCAGATGTGCAAGCTGCCTATTCCATACGAACTTATGCACCCCATGCCAACAGAGATGCAGGCTTTTGAACTGAGCGCTGCGTTCTCTTTAGTCCGGAGGATGCAGCATCCATGGTTGCCAAAAAAGCATGTCAAATTTGCATTTGTTGGACCACAAAACAGTTTTCCACCTTGCAACAGACCAGGAAGATTTTTTAATAAAGGACTTGTCAAAACCGTCTCGTTTTTATTTACACTACACTGCCTTTTTTGGGGGGTTATTTCTGCCCATTAAGCATGTTTAAAGCCCAATTCCAGATATTTTATTTAACAATTTTGGTTAGAGTGGGGTAGAGTTAAAATTGTCTGTAAACCCACTGGGGAGATTTTTTCTTCGTACCCCTGTGATACCTATACTAGAAATTTCCCGTGCACAGACAGTAATGCCTTATGTTTACGGGCATTAGAAAAAAATTAGCTGCAAAGCCACTACCAACGGCACTAAAAAGCGGCTGTAAAAATTTGCTTTTAGTAGCTTTTTGCATTGGCGTTAATGCGCATTTAGCCGCGTTAGCTTTTAGCAGCATTTCTCTGCCTCTGCCTCTATTCGAAATAAATGCTTCCCTATAAAAGCCGTCTAATGATCCGACTTTAAGCCCATTGATTTCAATAAAAGTCGCATGCATGATGACTTGTGGTGCAACTTGTGGTCATCTGGTGACGTCACCATGAGACCCCGCGTGGCATCACAAGGGAGGGGGTCTCATGGTGACCTCACTGGATGGCCCCCCCATTGCTATATAAGACCCGGCAGAGAGCAGAGCTGGCAGAAAGACGGGAGACAGTGTCGGAGGAGGACCGGGTCAGTGGTGGAGAAGACAGCAGATGCAGAGAAGACCGGAGGAAGAAGACCGGAAAAAGAACACCAGATGGAGAAGACCAGAGGAAGATTTTTAGGACTTGTCAAAACCGTCTCTTATTTTTATTTACAGTACAGTTTTTTTTTTGGGGGGGGGGGTTAATGGGTAGGGGTACAATGTACCACATACTCATTCATATTGAGGGCGGGATCTATAGCACTGTTTTTTTTTTTTTTGGCATAGGGTTCCCTTTTAAGATCCTCAGAGCACAAGTTGCCCAACAAGTCGGATCATCATGATCCGACTTGCATACGACATCTATTCAAATCAATGGGCTGAAAGTAAAATCGGTAGACGGCTTTCATAGGGAACCATGCTAAAAGCTAACGCGGCTAAGCGCACATTAACGCCAATGCACAAAGCTACTAAACTCGTATTTTTACAGACGCTTTTTCTCTGTTCCACACTTTTTCCTGACATTGGTAGTGGCTTTGCAGCTCGTTTTTTTTGAATGCCTGTGTACATGAGGCCTTACTTTCTGTGCATTCCTGTCTATTGGACAACTGCTCCCCTAATTTCTAGTATAGGTGTCACAGGGACATGAAGAAAATATCTCCCCAGTGGGGTCACAGACAAGAAATTTTACCTCTACCCCACTCTAACCGAAATGTAAAAAAAAAAAAATATCTGGAATTAGGCTTTAAACATGCTTAATGAGCAGAATTATATGAAAACAATTTGGGATTTTCAGCAGAATATACATAGAACTTTGGGAAATATTAAGGCGTTAATTTGGTTTAAAATAAGATAACCAGGTAGTTAATTGGAAGAAACACACAAATGCTAACAGATAAGGAACCTTGTGAAAATAAAAACAGGCAGACACCTGCAGGCTTGGCACACAAAGCACAGTCCTGACATTGCCAACTACAGACTTTCCATATGCAGCACTTGGTGTTCTCATAGGTTCTTTTTATCCTCATACTAAATACAAACACTCACCACACAAAAAAGAGAGGAGAAATACCTGAATATTTTTGCCTTTGCTGTGACATGTTTTAGTCTCTTCAGCAGTGACCTCCCAATTGATCTAAGAGAAATAAAAAAGAAACAAAAATGTGCAATTAGTTTGTGGTTAGCCACTAGCTCATAGGTAAACTAATAACCAATTAAACCAATTAAAGTATATAGAACATCACATCTATTTCTTTAGGTGGAATAATGTAAATACTAATCTGTACTATGTACTAATGAGATGTAATACTTGGATGTAAACATGTTTCTAATCCCTTTAATTTCCTAATAAACGTTATTTAGGAATAATGCATTTCTAAACTAGTTTGACTGCCTAAACTTGTTTCAGAGCCCTGTAAAACCAACCACAGCAGGGACAGACCTAGCAGCTAGCCAGGGTCTGCTCCAGTGGCACGTTTGCTGACTAGGGATGAGCTTAATATTTGGCCCACAGTAGATTTTGGTCTGAACTTTGCCTGGGACCGAGTGAACTAAATGGGGTGTTCACTCACCTGCTGAGTCAAACCTCTAACTGAAGCAGGAAATTATACATTTAGCAGCAGTATAATTAACACGGGTAAAAGTCGCAACTTCCTGCTCAGGCTGGTTGTTAGGATGTTAGCGGCTGCTGGCTTCCTAGCAACCAATGGTGCACCGCCACCTGGCCACTCAGTTTTCAGGTTTATATTTCCTAAATCTTCCTTTTACATTAAAATATTGGCACTATATACCTTTTTGGATGATCTGTATACCACGGTTACATGAGAAACTGCACAGTTTCTCCAGTGCTGGGAGTTCAGGAAGGAGATTTCCACTGCAGCCTGTATACACGCCAACATGTGTGATGTCAATATCATGTGACCTGGCTAGCTCTAAGAACAAATAAATGTTCTCTCCAGCATAAGACACAACTAAGCATGTGCAGGTCGGCTACCCTGCCTGTGTTAGCTGGCCTCCCCCAGACAGACAGTGCGGGAGGGAGGGATCTATGCATACAGGATCAAAGAGCCTTTTTACACAATGCAGAGGAATAACCCCTTAAGTTCCACAGGGAGTATAACAAGCATGCTATGCTGCATATACAGACCGATTTTACTGTTGTGGGTTTAGTAACTTTAATATCTGATTTTTCTCATATGAAAACAGGACATAGTAAAGAAAAATCATTTGTTTTGTTCATGTACAAGACATTTTTTGGAGTTTGTCCCTTCAGAAATTTTCATTTGGAAGGTCTGAATCCCCTGTCAAAAGTTGCGTACATAAAAGGAATACAATGGGGGTGCCAGCTAAGTGCAGCATCAATGGGTTTATTACGATTAAAAAGCAAACTCACAGAAATATAAAAATCAAAGAGCTTATCTGCAGCTATGGATTGAAGCCATCCACTGGAAGAGCCAATTGTGACTGTAAACAGCGTATAGTCAGTGAGGAAACCAAGATCAATGTTCCAGGAAAAGAGGAGAGCCACTGTGGAACACAGGGCAGGATAGTTGGTATGGTAAAGGGTTTTGGAACTCCAAATCTTTTCTCAAACCATTGAAAATCATAGAGCGGCAAGCTCTATTTAACAGGTTGAGTAGGGGGGGGGGGGGGTGGGTATCCCGGGCTTAACCAATCACAAAACAAAAATAAGCAATAAAGGGGCACTGCCTCAAATTAGCAGCAGGGAGAGGTTCCAGATGGGTAGGGAAAGAGCAGGGAGACCCCATCCTTCCTGGAAGCCTCCCCATTTGGGCATGGACTGGCAATGCTGTATTCAGCCCCTCAAGGCCGACGCTGTCGGCGCACCCGAGACCTCCTGCTATACGCTTTGCTACAACATGGTGTGAGTGCATGTGGTCGGGTTGTCTTCCCACCGAGTAGTTGTGCTTTATTGAATTTTAACTTCAATACACTCCTGTTTCTGCAACTGTTCACTTCACAGCAAGCTGCACCCCCCACATACATAGTAAAACAAAGCCACAAAATAACAGTTTAAAGTTTATTGACCCCAAAACAATATTAGTTTCCCCTTTAGAGTTGCACACTGTATATTTACACATAGCAAATTAAAAAACAATACAAAAAGCAGTAATAAATAATTAAAAATACTTGCTAAAAGAAATGTAAAATAATAATGTCTCTTTGCAAACTGGAAAGTGTAACAAGTTTGTCCCTTTGTTTTGCACAGCTTTACGACATTTCCTGGTGTCCATAAACGATGTACTAGTCCATGCTGAGTCACACTGTAAACAGTTTGTTACATGGTAAAATATTGTCTTGTAGTAAATGACTTCAAGAACACACAAGTTCACAATGAAGAGCTCTCTTCTGTACACAGATGAAAAGAGAAGTGCAAAAGCAGCCCAATTGCACTGGCATGAATCACCTGACATGCTGTTTGACTTGGCACAGAAAACCCAGAGCCATCTGCCCTGAGGACATAAGGAGTGTCTGCAGATCACCCGCTTAGTCACCAACATGCTGAGGTCAAGGATCAAATATGTCATACTGCTGTCAAACATTAAATATCTTGCTGACAATAGTACTGATACCACTATTTGTGCTGGTGACTCACACCCTGGCTTCTAGTCATTTAAAAAACGCATACTGCGCTACTACGCCTATCTTTCTCTTTTATTTAAAAGTAAACAAATGGCTTTTCTGGCCACCAGGAACTGTCACTGAGTGCCCTACTTTTGCCTACACTCTGTTACTTGTTTTTACCAAGTTACCCAGAATACCCTAAAGGCTTATTTAGACCTTGGCATTGTAAAACAATGGTTTACAGGTTTATTTTTTTTACTAAAGCAGCCACATTCTGAACAGAAAAGCCTGTCCCCTGCCAACAGCTGCAGAGTGGGATCCTTATCTGTGTAGAAGCAGTGGTCTCTGTGCAGATGTTCAACACCCTACTGAGTACCCTACCTACTGTACCCTACTGAGTGCTGCATTTAGCAATGTTCATATTCCCTGGTGATTGAAGTATTCTGGATCTGACTCAGTAGGCAAGGGGGATGGACCTCTTCAAACAGATCTCTGATTCGCCATCTGCAGCATACTGGCAAGAAGCAGGCTTTTCTACTGACTGTGAAAAAAAGGGAAAAAACAAGGGTGCACCAGCCTGGTGTGATATCGTTTAGGAAAATTTATTTAAAATGAAAGCAATGAAAAGGTACTCTCAAAACTAGTACAAAAGTTCACATTGTACAAACAGTGCCTTGGAAGCTGCAGCATGTGAACCCAAACCACACTTCGACCGATCAAGGAGACCGTGATGGGGCGCACTATCGGCTGACGCGTTTCGAAGTATAAAACTTCTTTATCAAAGCCATGCCTTGATCGGTCGAAGTGTGGTTTGGGTTCACATGCTGCAGCTTCCAAGGCACTGTTTGTACAATGCGAACTTTTGTACTAGTTTTGTGAGTACCTTTTCATTGCTTTCATTTAAAAAAAAAAATCCTAAACGATATCACACCAGGCTGGTGCGTCCTTGTTTTTTCCCTTTTTTTCATTTGCTACTAGGACACCCCTATCCACGAAGGGCAGCAAGGCCAGTGCTTTCGTTGTAGACTATTGAATGGTCGATGGTCATCTCGTGCACAGGATTGTTTGTTGTTTTTCTGCCATTTTTTCTACTGACTGTGGCTGATAAAAAAAAAAAAAGGCACATTTAATGCACCTGGGAATATGCTGGACTAACTTAAACTGAAAGTTCAATTTGGCTTTACACCAACCAAAAAAAAACAACATATTGATGCATGGTAAAGCATCCTGTTCACATTCGGTGGGGAAAATATTTATTTGATCCCCTGCAGATTTTGTAAGTTTGCTCACTTACAAAGAAATGAAGGGTCTATAAATGTTATCATAGGTGTATTTTAAATGATACAGACAGAATATCAACCAAAAAACCCCCAAAAAACGCATAATGAAAATGTTATAAATTGATTTGCAGTTCGGTGAGTAAAATAGGTATTTAATTCCCTACCAACCAACAACAATTCTGGCTCCCACAGACTGGCTACAGTGCTCATGTGGTACACAGATTAGTCCTGTCAATTTAAGGTTGAATATGTTTTTATTAACCGTTTTCCAAGTAAAACAATAGGGGGTACAGAATAAAAATGTAAATGTAGATAACATCATGTGAAAGTTGCAATCAATAATCTATGCATTTAGTGTATCTAATCAATTGAATGCATAAAATCATATATAAATCAGGGGTAGGGAGAAAAAGATGTGGGGATATAGATATACAGTTGGTGTAGTTGATACCTTACATTATGGTTGACATAGGGTGTTCAGGGGGACACTCACCAGGGCGTGGTCATCTACTCAGCCAGACCACATACTCCTGTGATGTTCCGTCCGTGGGCACCAAAAGTATCTCTCAGCTCAACCTCTTGTAATTCTGTTCAGTAGTCTATCCGAGGTTGAGTAATGGACCCAGATATACCAAAGTTTAAGGTGTTTATCCCAGGTGTCCCCCTCCCTAGCCTGCATCTCCTCCATAAGCATAACGTCATTGAGAATGACAATCCACCTGTGGAGGGGGGGGGGGTAGCTTCAGATTTACAATATGTCGCGATCAGCTGCCGATAGAAAAAAATCTGAGGAGCATAGGCGTGCGCAGCCTATTGCATTAGGGTGTGCACCTCAAACCAAAGCTTAAAAACACGTGCATCTGTGTGTGTATATAGAGAGAGAGAGAGAGAGAGAAAGAGAGAGAGAGAGAGAGAGAGAGATACACACGCTCTTATAAACAAACGTTAACAAACATTTTAAAATGTATTAAAACATTTTTATTAAAACATTTATCAATGTAAACAAACATAATTTTTTTAACTTATTAATTAAATAATCTTTTAACATAAACAAAGCTTTTAAATAAATCTCTAAATCAAATAAGCAATTTAAAAAACTGAACGGTAAGTAGGATTTTTTAATATCCTGAATTGTATTTACTGCTTTAAATAAATTTGTTAGATTCCCTCAGCAACAATAGATCCCCCAAGAACAAGACATCTCCCCAGCAACAATAGATTCCTCACGGCAACTATAGCTTCACAAGCAACAATAGATCCCTCCCAGCAACAATAGACACCCCCCAGCAACAATAGATCCCTCCCATTAACAACAGATCTCCCCGCAACAATAGATCACCCCCAGCAACAATAGATCACCCCACAAGAAAATACCCCCCAGCAACAATAGATCTCCCAGCATCCAGTATCAATATATTCTCCAGCAGCCAACAACATAAGCCCCCTCCCTCAACAGTAGTATTCTCCCATCAACAATTGACCCCCCAGAAACAATAGATCCCACCAGCAGTAACAGACTTCCCCAGCATCAATAGATCACCCAGTGATAATAGAGACCCCATCAGCCAACATCAATAGACACTCCAGCAAATCCCGCCACCACTTGGCATATACATTCAGTGCTGAGGTGCCGAAACTGTGTTCTCCCGCATTCCTGCTGAAAAAAAGCCCCCGAAATATGTATTTAGACATCAAATTGGCATCAGAAAAGTGGTTAGCACACTACAGATTATTATGGCTTCCTCAACATGTTTTAGAGAAGAAGACGTCGCACAGAAGGTGTTGAGGAAGCCATAATAATCTGTATTGTGCTAACCACTTTTCTGACTATTCAGGTGCCTGGCCCCTTTTTCGGGAGCCTGAATTACAGTGGTGGGGTATTTTTTGGAAGCACCTGATTAGAGGCATAGGCTCTAATAGGCGTCCAAAAAGGTGAACAGCGGGCGCCATGCTGGGTGCTCGCAGTTTACTCAGCGTTATGTTAGGAAAGGGAATGATTATTCCCTTTCCTAACACTGAACCGCCTCTCAGCCAATCTGGTGCTCGGGTCTGTTACCTGTCACCTGATTGGCTGAAACGACAGGCGCTCTGATTGGATGCCTATCAGGCGTCCAATCATAGCAGAGGAAGGGAAGAGAGGACGGGAGAAGACATTGAGGAGCGTGCAGGACACCGCCGCCGTGACCCGTTGCCCCACCAAGACAGGTAAATGCCGGGCGGATGGGGGATGCACACTGGCAGCATTTGATGGGCACAGTAGCAGCAATTGATGGGCACAATGTCAGCAATTGATGGGAACACTGGCAGCAAATGATGGGCACACTGGTAGCAATTGATGGTACAGTAGCTGCGGTTGATGGCACAGTGGCAGCAATTTATGGGCACAGTGGCGACAATTATTGGGCACAGTAGCTGCGTTTGATGGGCACAGTGGCTGCAATTGATGTGGGTTTTTTTCAGCTTGTTTGCGCCCCCCCAAAATTGTTTGAGCACCAGCCACCACTGCTCCAATGTGGGCTGAAGTACAGGTACGTTAACCCACATTTGAAACTGCCTTCCTTACGCCATATATTGGGGCTGTGGGCATATGGAACGTGGTTAATATACACTTGGGATATATTTTTTTAATATCAAAGACATGTAGTATATGTATGTTGTAACCTGGGGGGCAGGTAGCGGATACAAAAACTCCCTGGGATGAGCAGGCACAGATACCAAGTCCATTGGATCAGTGAAAACAGTGTTGTTTATTGGTGCTATATACAAAGTCTAATGACAGGTGCTGTACAGTGTGCTGAAAACAAACAGAAGAAAAAATAGCTAAACAAAAGCCTAGCCGTGTCTCGGCTCTAACTACACAGTATGTACAGGCCCTCACTACCAGGCTGGACAAGCCTAACGCTTGTCAGCTTCCACATTCACAGAGTAACAAGTTTTACCAACCTTCTTGCTCTCACAGACCAATGTTGTCTGTGTTTCCCAGGCTGAGCAAAGGCTGTCTGCTCAGGTGAGCTTTTAATTAACCTGTGGGAGAGAACCAACACCTGAAGTGGACCCTGGCTCAGAGATCCCTGAATGTATATGAGAGGAGCCTGGGAGATGTATAAACCCCGAATAGGACTTTCCCAGGCTCTCTCTGGGATGCTCTGTCACACATCCTCCCCCCTTGTTTCAACCCCAGGGTTGGAACACCTGTAGCCCAACAGGAGTGAACACGGGAGAGGGCATCTACATTCCCCATCTCAACACCTGGCCTGTGTTTTACTGTAAAGGCGTAGTCTTGTAGGGCCAAAAACCACCGGTTCACCCGCCTATTAGTCTCCTTCTTTTGGGCCATCCATTTCAGGGGAGCATGGTCAGTTATCAACTCAAACTGGCGCCCCAACAAGTAGTACCTGAGCGCGTCCACGGCCCACTTTATGGCCAGACACTCCTTTTCAATGACTGCGTACTTCTTTTCATGGTCATTGAGCTTTCTGCTTAAGTACACCACAGGGTGTTCTTCCCCATTGTGTACCTGTGAAAGTACTGCCCCGATACCCACATCAGACGCATCCGTCTGGACCAAAAAGTTTTTGGAGAAATCGGGGGAGTATAGGATTGGCTGTGCACAAAGAGCCTTCTTCAGTACTTGAAAAGACTCTTCTGCTACTGGAGACCATTTCACCATTACGGAGGCTTTCCCTTTTGTAAGGTCTGTCAGTGGGGCAGCTATAGTTGCGAAATTTGGGATGAATCTTCTATAGTACCCCGCAATGCCAAGAAAGGCCCTGACCTGCTTCTTGTTTGCAGGACGTGGCCACTCCTGGATGGCTTCTATTTTATTCACCTGGGGCTTTATGACACCCCGGCCAATAGTGTAGCCCAAATACCTGGCTTCCTCTAGCCCAATGGCACATTTTTTTGGGATTTGCCGTAAACCCTTCTTTGAAAAGGGAATCCAGGACAGCCTGGACACGGGGCAAGTGAGACTCCCAGTCAGTGCTATGCACCACTATGTCGTCCAGATAGGCTGCAGCATACTGTCGGTGAGGTCTTAGGGTCCTGTCCATAGCCCTCTGAAATGTTGCAGGGGCATTTTGCAACCCAAAAGGCATTTTCTTATACTGAAACGACCCCTCTGGGGTCACAAATGCAGTCTTTTCTTTGGCCCTACCAGTCAGGGGTATTTGCCAATATCCTTTGGTCAAGTCCAAAGTGGTCAGATAACGGGCCTTGCCAAGTCGGTCTATAAGCTCGTCTACCCTGGGCATTGGGTATGTGTCAAACTTTGTTACCGCATTAAGCTTCCTGAAGTCGTTACAAAACCTCCAAGTGCCATCCGGTTTTGGGACTAATACAATGGGGCTAGACCAGTCACTATTGGATTCCTCAATAACATCTAGCTCCAACATCCTTTTAACTTCCTCACTGATGTGCTTTCTTCTAGCTTCGGGAATTCGGTATGGTTTGAGCTTGACACGGACCCCAGGTTCAGTAACAATATCATGCTGAACTGCTGAAGTCGTGCCCGGCAACTCTGAAAATTTCTCTTTATTCCTTATCAGGAACTCTCTAGCTTCCTGTTTCTGGGAACATGACAGGGTGTCTGGAATCGTGACCTCAGGGATCAGAGGGGATTCAGTACCCTTAAGGGTTACCGGGAGAGACCTGGCAGTTAATGCCAGTCTATCCTTCCAGGGCTTTAACAGGTTTATGTGGTAAATCTGTTCGGGCTTCCTTTTACCTGGTTGATACACCTTGTAATTGACCTCCCCAACTCTTTCAATTACTTCAAAGGGTCCCTGCCACTTAGCCAGGAATTTGCTCTCAACAGTGGGAACTAACACGAGGACCCGGTCACCAGGTGAGAAAACACGAAGTTGGGCCCCCCTGTTGTATATCCTCTGTTGGGCTGCTTGGGCCTGCAGTAAATGTTCTTTTACTACCGGCATGATTGCTGCAATCCTATCCTGCATTTGAGCGATATGCTCAATAACACTTTTGTGAGGTGTCTGCTCCCCCTCCCAAGTTTCCTTGGCTATGTCTCAGAGTCCCCGAGGGTGTCTCCCATAAAGCAGCTCAAATGGAGAGTACCCCGTAGAGGACTGGGGAACTTCCCTGATGGCGAACATCAAGTAAGGTATCAGGAAGTCCCAGTTTTTCCCATCCTTATCAACAACCTTTTTTAACATACTCTTTAATGTCTTATTGAAGCGTTCCACCAAGCCATCCGTTTGAGGATGGTACACTGAGGTACGCAACTGCGTCACCTTAAATAACTTGCAGAGCTCCCTAGTTACTCGTGACATGAATGGGGTACCTTGGTCTGTAAGGACTTCTTTCGGAATGCCAACCCGACTGAACACCATAAACAGCTCTTTGGCAATGTTTTTAGCAGATGCAGTGCGTAAGGGAACGGCCTCGGGGTAACGGGTAGCGTAATCCATGATCACGAGGATATGTTGATGACCGCGGGCAGATTTGGGGAGTGGACCCACCAGGTCCATGGCAATCCTTTCAAAGGGCACTTCAATAATGGGCAAGGGCACTAACGGACTTCGAAAGTGGGGTTGGGGGGCTGACATCTGACATATAGGACAGGATTGACAATAATTCTCGATATTTTTCCATATCCCAGGCCAGTAAAACCTGCGCAACACCCTTTCAGTGGTTTTCTCAACCCCTAAATGGCCTCCTAGCGAATGCCCATGGGCAAGTTCCAACACCACCCGTCTGTATAGCTTAGGGACTACCAACTGTTCAACCACTTCATCATTAGTTTTACATACACGATACAGTAAATCCTCATTGCTGCAGAAATATGGAAAACAGGGCCCGTCCCCCGGTTCGACAGGTACCCCATCAACCACCACCACATTTTCCCAGGCCCTGGCAAGGGTAGGGTCTTTTCTCTGTTCCGTACCAAAATTTTCCTTGTGCACATTTAGATCGGTAAACTCTAACGTAGGCTCAGATTCAGCAGACGGCTGTCCAGCTCTACTGGTTGTGGGGACTTCTTCAGGCTCCCCCAGCTCTCCTGCCATAACTGAGAAAGGATCACCCGGAGAGCCCTGAGAGGAGTCCCCTGAACTCACAAGGTCAGTAATGGCCATGAGTTCTGGCTCTGCGACTGAGTTAGGTACTGCGACTGGGTCGGGACAATCCCACAGTTCCCAAAACGTAGGGAAGTCCCTACCAATGATAGCCTCGTGCACCAAGTGGGGCACCAGTCCGACCGAATGGGTCACCGTACCTAAGCTAGTTTTAAACTGAACAGTGGCTATTGGATACTCGCGGGTATCCCCATGTACACAGATCACAGCAACTTTTTTTGCATGAAAATTCACAGTTTCAACCATCTCAGCTGTAACCAAAGTAACTAGACTTCCTGAGTCCAGCAAGGCCGTAATAGGCTTATTATTAATAGTCACTTGACACATATGTTTTCCCACATTTGGCACTGCAGCGCATGAAAAGGCAGCAAACATAGACTGCCTTCTAAAAGATAGATCACACTGCATTGGTTCATCTGTTAATGGACAGTTTGCTGCAACATGTCCCAGTTCTTGGCAACGAAAACACCTGATGTTTCCCCAATCTGGTTTGCTGACAGGCAGTGGCTTCCCTTGCTTGGGCCGCCAAACTTCAGTCCTGGCACCAAAATTCCTCCCCCCTATTTCCTTGCCATGCTTACCACCCACTTCCCCTGGAACAGTCTTACCGGTTGCCTGGGGAGACCGTGGTTTTGGATGGAAAGTCCGTGCGGCTGTAGGGGTGGTGACCAGGTTCTCTGCAGCAAAGTACCTCTCAACGAGCTCCACCAGGTTGTCTGCTGACTTGGGGCCTCCTTGACTCACCCACTTCTGCAGGGGAATTGGCAGTGACCTCAGGAATTGGTCCATGACCACACGCTCCACTATTTGTGGCGCAGACAGGGACTCCGGCTGTAGCCATTTCCGCACCAGGTGGATCAGATCAAACATCTGCGATCTTGGGGGCCTCTTTTCTTGGAAGAACCAGCTGTGGACCCGCTGAGCTCGAACAGCCAAGGTAACGCCAAGTCGTGCCAGGATTTCCCGCTTGACCTTCTCATAATCTCCCGCTTCTGCTGACTCCAGATCATAGTAGGCCTTCTGCGCTTCTCCAGAAAGTAAGGGGGCGATCAGTCCTGCCCACTGGGTTTGGGGCCAACCTTCCCTCTCAGCGGTCCGTTCAAATGTTAGTAGGAAAGCCTCTGGATCATCATCTGCCGTCATCTTTGAAAGAAAGCGACCCACATGGATGGTTGAGGGCTTGTCTCCAATATCCTTCATTATCGCAGGTGACCCCTGTGCTAGCGTCTCCAAAACCTCAGTAAGGGTTTTCCTATCCGCTTTTGCAGCAGTGGCAAGCTGTTCAAACAGCCTCTGCGATTGCTCCTGTACAGCACCAATCTGTTGGAACAGCACCTTGGTTTGCTCCTGTGCGATAGCGTTGGCTTGCTGTTGTGCAGCGTTTGCTTGCCGCAATTCAGCGTTAGTTTGCTGTTGTGTAGCGTTAGTTTGCTGTTGTGCAGCATTTGCTTGCTGCAACGCGGCATTTGCCAACACCATTTGTTTGAGGAGGTCCTCCATGTTGTCACTTTAGGTACTGGCCTTTTAAGTAGTAACTTACTACAGCTGCCCGCATTCTCCACCATATGTAACCTGGGGGGCAGGTAGCGGGTACAAAAACTCCCTGGGATGAGCAGGCACAGATACCAAGTCCATTGGATCAGTGAAAACAGTGTTGTTTATTGGTGCTATATACAAAGTCTAATGACAGGTGCTGTACAGTGTGCTGAAAACAAACAGAAGAAAAAATAGCTAAACAAAAGCCTAGCCGTGTCTCGGCTCTAACTACACAGTATGTACAGGCCCTCACTACCAGGCTGGACAAGCCTAACGCTTGTCAGCTTCCACATTCACAGAGTAACAAGTTTTACCAACCTTCTTGCTCTCACAAACCAACATTGTCTGTGTTTCCCAGGCTGAGCAAAGGCTGTCTGCTCAGGTGAGCTTTTAATTAACCTGTGGGAGAGAACCAACACCTGAAGTGGACCCTGGCTCAGAGATCCCTGAATGTATATGAGAGGAGCCTGGGAGATGTATAAACCCCGAATAGGACTTTCCCAGGCTCTCTCTGGGATGCTCTGTCACAATGTGTATATATATATATATATATATATATATATATTACATACTTTTTCGCTGACAGGCCAATTGTATATGTGAGATATATATATAGATATATATTTACATAATATATACATATAAATATATATATATATATATATTGTGTAAATAGATATTGTCAGCGAAAAAATATGTTATATATATATATATATATATATATATACACATATATATATATATACATACACACACACACACACACTACATACCGTATTTATCGGCGTATAACACGCACCGGCGTATAACACGCACCCCAAGTTTAGGAGGAAATTTTAGGGAAAAAAACTTTTAGCAGGGAAGTTTAAGGAAAAATAACTTACATTTAAATGCAGCCTTGTCAGTGTCCATTGCAGCCTTGTCACAGTGCAGCCTTGTCAGTGTCCATTGCAGCCTTGTCACAGTGCAGCCTTGTCAGTGTCCATTGCAGCCTTGTCACATTGCAGCCTTGTCAGTGTCCATTGCAGCATTGTCACAGTGCAGCCTTGTCAGTGTCCATTGCAGCCTTGTCACAGTGCAGCCTTGTCAGTGTCCATTGCAGCCTTTCCCCAGAGTCGCCGTGCAGCCTTGCCCCAGAGTCATCGTGCAGCCTTGCCCCAGAGTCGCCGTGCAGCCTTGCCCCAGAGTCGCCGTGCAGCCTTGCCCCAGAGTCGCCGTGCAGCCTTGCCCCAGTGTCGCCGTGCAGCCTTGCCCCAGTGTCGCCGTGCATCATTTTAAAATTGGCGCCGAGACTGTGCGGACGCCGCCGAGAACGCCGGGGACGCAGGAGACGCAGGGACTGGGCGGAGCCGCCGCCGAGATACACATAGCCGAGTGTACTCGGCTATACTCGGCTTTTCTCGGCTCCGCTCACAGTCACGCCGAGTCCCGCCCTATGATGGACATAACACAGGTCCAATGGCGGGACTGGGCGTGACTGTGAGCGGAGCCGAGAAAAGCCGAGTATAGCCGAGTACATTCGGCTATGTGTATCTCGCTCCGCTCCGCTCACAGTCAGCGGTGACAGCTCAGGGATGTCAGTATCGGCGTATAACACGCACCCACGATTTTCCCCTGATTTTCAGGGGAAAAAAGTGTGTGTTATACGCCGATAAATACGGTACTTTTTCGCTGACAAGCCAATTGTATATGTGATATATATATATATATATATATATATATATATATATAAATAAATAAATTATATATATATACACACATATATATATATGTATATATTAATTTATATATATATATATATATATATATATATATATATATATAGCTAGTTAGTAGAACAGCCAGGGTAAGGTAAGGTTTATCAATTCAATTCCAATTGGTTGGCTATTTTGGCAGATTTTTTTATATTCTTTTTGCATGATCATTTGTGCACAGAGACAGACCACAGTGCTGTCTCTCTCACTCGCTCTGTCACGCTCACCTTGATTACAGGCTGCCTGCCTAAAGCCGCTCGTCTTCCGCTGCCGTTAATCAGGCCACTCCGCTGCTTCTGATGGAGTCAGGAGGGGAAAGGCCGGAGGGGGGGCGGAGTGCAGATTTAGATCTCTCCGCCGGCGACTGCGGAACCTGCAGAGCCGGAACTATAGAAGCTGCATCGGCTTATGCGGCTCCCGGCGGTGTTACTCCGTGCTAGTTCCCCCCCTGCTCCCTTCTCCCACTCGCAGCATTTAGCAGCAATAAGCTGTATTTGCCAGCCGGCGGCCGGACATTACCCCAGGCAGTGCCAGTGACTGTTACACACAGCAAGGAGGACATACATTGCAGGCACAGCAGGGATGATTAGGGTGTGCCTGGGCACACCCGGCACACCCCGTGGGCACGCCTATGCTGAGGAGGTTGGTTTTCTGGGATTTGACTGATCCCAGGAGTATAGACAATAGGGCTACCTTTGGGGAGAGGGTAAGACAGTCGTCATGCATTTCATTATAGGTCTCAAAAATACCTTTCCAGAATGCGTGAATTCGGTCGCATTCCCACCAGATATGAAGGTAGGTCCCTTTTCCTCCGTGACAGCGGCAGCAGGTATCCGAAGCATCGGGGAACATCCCATGGACCGAGACCGGGTCCCTGTACCATCTGGAGATTAGTTTGTAGTTTTTCTCCTGCGTGAAGCTGGAGATTGAAGATTTGTGAGTGAATGTGAAAGAGGTCTGCCATTCACTCGGGGTTATGTCTTCACCCAGGTCCCTGGACCACTTTTGTGTGAATGTGGGAAGGGTGTTGTGTGTGTGGGAAAGAATTTCCTTATAAATGAGAGACAACGCGTGTCTGGGAATCTGGGAGAGTTTACACATCTCCTCAAATGTTGTTGGGGTCCTGTGTATTTGACCTGAGAGATGTAGGTTAGAGCAAAATTTGGTCAGGGACAGCATGGGTAACCAGTTTGTTGAGGAGGGTTGGTGTCCCTCTGATGGTGTGAATTCGCCTGTTGTCTTCTGGATAAAGGAGGGTGCCGTTGGCCAGTAAGCTCTCTCATAGCCACCTATTCGGCCAGAGGTTTCATAGTCGGGGAGTGTCGGGTTGTGAAATAGCGGTGTCAGGGGGCCGGGGTCAGTGGATAGTGCATAGGGAACATGTCGGCGGTACCACAGAGCCAGCGCCGCCTCAGTCAGTGGAGAGAGCATAGGCATAGTATGGTATCTGGGTTGGTATCCCCAGAGCAGGGCCTGTGGGTCTACCTGTGCCATATCCTGTTCTATCAGCATTGATGGTTTGGTCAACGGGCGTGGGAACCATTTCAGTAGTCTGGAGAATATGGCTGAGGCGTGGTATAATTCGAAGTCAGGGAGGCCGATGCCTCCATTGTGTTTGTGGGAGCATTATATTTTGTGTTTTAATCTGGAGGGGCAGGTGTTGCAAAATTAATTTAATTGCCAGGGACCGTAGTGTGTGGTAGAAGGACATCGGGAGGGTAATAGGGAGGGCCTGGAACAGGTAGAGTAGTTTGGGGAGGACATCCATCTTGAGTACATTGATGCGTCCGAGCCATGGTAGTTTAAGGTGGTGCCACGATTCGAGGGATCGTCAAATTTTAGTCAGCAGGGGGCTGAAGTTCAGGGGTAGATATCTTGGAAGTTACACGGGATCTCAGTCCCTAGATATTTGATTGATTTAGTTTACCAATGAAAGGGGAAGTTGTGTTTGAGCAGCGAAAGGGTGTGGGTGGGAAGGGATATGTTCAGGGCCTCTGTTTTAGCTATGTTCAGTTTGAAGTTGCTGTGGACGCCGAATCCGGTCAGTTCATGAAGAAATGAGGGAATGCTGATGTGTGGTTGTGTCACGTAGAGCAGTAGGTCATCTGCGTAGAGAGAGAGAGCTTACAATGGGCAGAGGGAGTATGGATGACATGTATGGATTCGTTGTGATGGATTGCTTGGGCTAAGTGTTCAATAGTGATAGCAAAAAGGAGGGGGGATAGTGGGCAGCCTTCTCTGGTCCCGTTGTGGATCTCAAATGACTCAGAGTGATCGCCATCAGCCGTCACTTTCGCTAAGGGGCTGGAATATAGGGACATAATTTTTGCTAAGAGTCTGGGACCTAGTCCAATCTGCTGCAGCGATGCTTTAAGGAACGGCCAGCTGACTCTATCGAAAGCTTTCTCCGCGTCGCATGCCAGCAAGCAGGCGGGGATGTGTTTACGTTGAGCGTAGGTGATTAGATGGAGGGTTTTGTGGGGTTATCCCTGGCCTCGTGGCCTGGGACAAATCCAAACCTGGTCACTGTGTATTAGGTTGGGTAGTATGGGGCCAAGGCGGGACGCGATTATTTTGGAGAACAGTTTGAGGTCCACATTTAGTAGGGATATGGGTCTATAATTACTGCAATTTGCGTGGTCCTTTCCTGGTTTGGGGATGACTACTATTTGGGCCTGCAGTATGTGAGTGGATAGGGGGTGAGTGTCATCCACTTCTTCGAAGGCTCACGCCATAATTGGGGCAAGCTGTTGGGCGAATGTCTTGTAGAAGCGTGGAGTGTAGCCGTCCGGCCCAGGGCTTTTACAGTTTTTGAGGCTTTTGATCGCAAACAAGTAATCCGAGGTGGTGATGGGTGCTTCAAGGTCCTCAACTGTGTCGGTAGGAATCGTGGGCAGGGCCGTGTCTAAGATGTATGTAGGCATGTCGGTGTCACCAGAGCTGGGGGTGGCATTTGATGTCGGGGTGGGGGGTAGGTTGTACAATGAGGAATAATAATTTCGGAATAGTCCTGTCAATTTAAAAAGGTGCTCCTAATGACAACTCGATAATCTCTTTCTTCCATTCAAACCATTTCATTCCTCATGGGCAAGACCAAAGAGCTGTCAAAAGAGGTCAGGGACAAGCTTGTAGACCTGCACAAGGCTGGAATGGGCTATAAAACCATCAGCAAGAAACTTGGTGAGAAGGAGACAACTATTCAACCAATTTTTCGCAAATTGAAGAAATACAAAATAACTATCAATCGCCTTCGGTCTGGAGCTCCATGCAAGATTTCACCTCATGGGGTAAGGATGATCATGAGAAATATGAGGGATCAGCCCAGAACTACTGGGGAGAAGCTTGTGAATGATCTCAAGGCAGTTGGAACCACAGTCCCCACACAAACCATTGGTAACACAATACATCGCCATGGATTGAAATCCTGCAGCATCCACAAGGTCCCCCTCCTCAAGAAGGCACAGGTACATGCCCGTCTGAAGTTTGCCAATGAACCTTAAAATGATTCAGAGAAGGATTGGGAGAAAGTGCTGTGGTCAGATGAGACCAAAATTGAGTTCTTTGGCATTAACTTGACTCGCCATGTTTATATATAGTATATCTCCTTTGAGTCTATTACACAGAGGTGGGTCTTCTGCCCTGTCTTAAGGCTAACCCCCCCCCCCCCTCCAGACGGCTCCGTGGTCTGGAAGGAATGCATTGTTCTGTGTTTGACAGGAGTCACTTTGGGCACAGGGTGAGCAAGAAAATAATGGACATTAAGAATATGTCTTGGATTGCTTTAAAATGGGACTGTAATCCACAATATCTCCCAGGATACTGTATATGCCATATTAGAAGAGTGACTCATTCCTACTGTCATCACCTTCAGCCACCTGTCTGTCGGTTGCCTTCTATAATGTAAAAGAGTCTAGTGTGGCTGCTCTGCATCTAATTGTGGCTTGTGCTAATTGACCCTGCAATTGTGTGAAGGTGTATTGATGATAATGTGTATCGTAAGTTAGGAGTTGGCCAGTCTAGGGAACTCAAAGGTCAGGTCTCTGAGTCATTTTGTCTGCTAAGGGATGTATTGACACTCAGAATAATGTGTATTGGGGGCTCCTTATGTAACCATTGTTTGATGTTGTGGGTGGATCCGGGTCATATCTCCTGTGGTTACTGCAGTATCCTAAATTGTATACAAGAGCCTGTACTTCTCAATAAAGTGTGTCATTCCTGTTTGAACTTACATACAGCCTGCCTGGTGTTTGTTCTGAGCTATCACAAATGGATTTGAATGGCACATAGTTGTAGTTCGAATCCCGGAGCATCGGATGACCGAACCATCAGACGTTGCGATCTGTGATCCAATAGTAGCAGAGGAGTGTCGGGAGAGTGGAACCGAGTGAGCAGGGGCTCATTACATTGACTATGACCCTAAGAACACCATCCCTACAGTCAAGCACAGAGGTGGTAACATGCTTTGGGGCCGTTTCTCTGCTAAAAGGTACAAGCTGACTTTGCCACATTGAGGGGTCAATGGAGGGGCCCATACATTGTAAAATATTGTATAAGAACCTTCTTCCCTCAGCCAGAACACTGAAGATGGGTCATGGATGGGTATTCCAGCATGACAATGACCCAAAACATACCACCAAGGCAACAAAGGAGTGGCTCAAGCAAAAGCACATTAAGGTCATGGAGTGGCCCAGCCAGTCTCCAGACCGTCATCCTATAGAAGATTTATGGAGGGAGCTGAAACTTCAAGTTGCCATGTGACAACCAAGAAACCTTAAAGGATTTAGAGAAGATCTGTAAATTAGAGTGGACCAAAACCTAAGATGTGTGCAAACCTGGTCACTAACTACAAGAAACGTCTTACCTCTGTGCTTGCCAACAAGGGTTTCTCCACCAAGTACCAAGTCATGTTTTGCTTGGGAATCAAATGCCTATTTTACACACTGAACTGCAACTGAATTTATAACATTTGTATCATGTGGTTTTTTTCTGGATTTTTGGTTAATATTCTGTCTCTATCATTTAAAATACACCTATGATAAAAATTATAGACCCTTCATTTCTTTATAAGTGGGCAAACTTAAAAAATCTGCAGGAGATCAAATCCCCACTGAGGGGGCTGACATGTTCCCCTGGCATTTCTTCCGGGTTCACAGGGTCCAGCGCTGTGAGTGGCCGGAGCTGTGAAGAGCCCTCCATTCTGGCAAGGAGCTCTGAAGTTCCGGCACGATACGCCGGACCTTCAGAGTGCATGCGCCGCTCAGTGGCTGCATGCAGGGTGAATATCTCCTAAACCGTACAGGTAAAAATCACCAAGTGGGGTATACAACCTCTTTAACACGTAGGTGTGAACGACCTGTAACATCAGGCATTGCAAGGGAATAAACAGCAACCATGTGTGATTTGACCCCTACGGCCTCTCCTCACCTCCTTATTGGCTACAAGTAAGAAGGAGCCAAAAGGGATGCAAAGAAAGACAAAGAAGAAGACAATGTCTGGTCAACTTTATTCCTTTATTATCCACTTCCCGCCCGTCTGCAATGTACTACAGATGGGTGGCCGCTGTAGGCAAAGCAACGCACCTAAACGTCGCTGCCTACTTCCAAGTTTAGGGTGCGCACATGCGCGCCCCCCACCTAGATCCCACTTTGATTGTGCACAGCGGGAGCCTGTCAGCAAGTCCCGGTCAATGATGCACAGCCAGGACCTGCTGATCGTCACAGCCCAGAGCTCTGTACAGAGGGAGCGATTTGTCAGTTTCTGAGAGATCATTAGTAAAAAGCAGCACACTTGCAGTTAGTCAGTTCCCCCCAGCGTCAGCCAGTGTCAGATTGCCTGCCACACTATCGCTGTCCCAATATAAGTAGCGAATCGATGCCATTAGTAGTATAAAAAAAAAATTCCAGTATATATATGCCATAGTTTGTAGGCACTATAACTTTTACGCAAACCAATCAATATATGCTTATTGGGATTTCATTTTCTCAAAAACGTAGCAGAATAAATTTTGGCCTAAATTTATGAAGAAATTTGATTTTTTTTATTGGATATGTAAAAAACAATGTTATTTTTCAAAAATGTTTGCTCGTTCATTTATATCACAAAAAATAAAAAACCCAGTGGTGATCAAATGCCGCCAAAAAAAAGCTCTATTTGTGTGAAAAAATTATATAAATTTTGCTTGGGTACAGCGTAGCATGACCATGCATTTACCAGTTAAAGTAGCATGGAGCCGAATAGCAAAAAACAACCTGGTCATGAAGGAGGTAAAATCTTTCGGAGCTCAAGTTGTTACAGTGCTCAGAGTTATGATAGGGCAGGTGTGTTACCAAAAGAGTACCTGTAGATGCAGCCTTTGGTTGTGGGTGGAAAAAATACATAGATTTGATTTTAGATGGTATATATTACTTATATATATGTTAACATAATTAGTTTAATTGTAAGTGCATTTTTTATATAAATTATCAACCTAACCACTTGGCGGCGGCCGTCCTCTCGGCGCCTGGTCCTTGGCGCAGAGGGGGCGCATATTTGCGTGAATTGCTGTCCATAGGAGAGGAGAGCTGGGGGGACTCTGAGCTGTGTGTGAAGGTCATGATATTTTGAACATTTGAGAGGATTTGGTCTGACAAGTTGGCTGCTTCTGAGGACTGCTTCTCGTGACATCTCTTGACCAATTGGACTATCTTCCATCTTGAGCTAGAGCCCAGACGTGGAGGTCCCATACTTTGGTATTTACACCATATGCCTTGTTGACTCACTGAGCATATGCCCATTTGAGTCCCCTCACTCCAGTAAGTCTTCTCACCAACCCGGTGGTGGTTCTATTGTCTGTGTCTTCACTTCAACACTGATGTCACGTGGAATTCCCCTTCTGGCTATATAATCTGTTTTCACTGTTTATCCAAGAACTGTTATATTCATGGTTTAAAAGTCTTTATATGATGGCACATGGACTTTAGTTTAGGTGTGAAATTCACATCACTTTTCACTGTTTTCACTTTGTGGTCATTGCACAGTATATATTAGATTGTATACATATGAATTTGTATCATCATAAATTTTTGAGCGCTGCACAAAATTGTATCTGTCAATCAGCTGGAGCTCCGTTCCCTGTCACCATTTTTTTCTTGGTGTCAGAAAAACTTGTCAAAAATGGTTCATGCAGATAGAGAAATGAAGCAGCAGAGAGAAATTACACTTTGTGCTCTGGATTGAGACACACTATAGAGGGTCATGCTTTGTTCATATTTCATGTCTGAGGTTTACAACCACTTTAAGCCAGCCATACATGGACTGAAATTCGTCCGGTTCAGCAGGGTGGCCACTGTATGCAAAGCAATCTAATTATTACCTCTGTTTAACCATCCTGTCAGATTTTCCGATAGCTATTGCAGGCTGTAGCCAGCAACGCTGATCATTGTATTCTGATAGAGGGGAAGTCTCTCTGCACCCAGAATACAGTAGCTCAGCAGGGAGAATTTCCCCATCCTCCTCGAATGTGTGGATGGGGGAATCAAGTCATTTTTTTTTTCCATGCAATCTGCTGGATTAAACGGAAAAAAAAAACTATCATCTATAGGCTCCCTTACACAGCCGGTTTTCCCAGAGATGGGCAGTGCATTACAGGTTGCAGCTTCTGCTTATTCTTCTCCGTATTCAAGCAAGTTCCTCCAACTGTAAGCCTGCACACACCGGAAGCAATGGTCCTGTCACACTGCTGTGTGCTCATAATACTGCCCACTAAGCCACCAAGTATAGACAAAAGACAATCTAACTTACAGTTCTGCGGGATTGGTGAGAAATGTCTGTGGCATTCAGAGAAAAGATGGCTCCTCTTGCTCCCACAAAAATAATTCCATTTTCATCCTCCAGCAGTAACGTGGTATAATTCTTCACTTTATCACTAAATCGCTTGGCATCAGAAAGTTCTGCAGAAAAGAACACAACACATGGTTACAGTAAGTCTTTGCAGATTACACACACTATTCTCATAGCAAAAGCATTAACCAGAGACCCAGCAGAAGGTTTCAAACACAGCAGAATACTTGATCACCAACATCATCTTGTTATTTCCCTTGAGGAACACTATAAAGGACAACATGAGCAGTCGTATAACTGTACAGCACTATCCATTCATGTATAAACCCATACAAAGATTTCCCCAGCAATCAAAGAGAAGCAGTATTAAAATAACTAGTACAAAGGCAACAATATTGCTTCTACAAGAATACAATTAAAGGAGAAGTAGGGCCATAGCTTACAGCAGGCTAAAGCCATCACTTGACTGACATAATTCAACTGGCCAGGCTCTGGAGAGATCCCAACTTTAATGTCGGGATCTACCCAAATCCCGGACCAGCAGCTGGCTCAGCCTCTCAGCGAGCAGCACAGCCCACAGCTCCAGTGAGCACTGAAAGGGGCAGAGCAGAGACCTGGTAACTAACAGTCACCACCAATGCAGAGACAAGGTCATCCAGCACCCAGGGCAAAGATACCAAACTGTGCCCCCCACCCCCCCTTAGGACTCGGATTAACAGTAATGTTGCTATCCCTACTCCGCTCATCCTTGTAACAGAAACATCTGGCACAGGGCGCTCCTATCCCTGCAATAAACCATTGCGCCCAGGGCAGTCGCCCCTCCTGCCCCCCCCCCCCTGTCCCAGCCCTGGTCACCACTCTCTGCTCACTGAGGACTAAGCAATCAGCAGTATTTGATCGCTCAGTTCTTGGTGTAGAAGTGGTGGGGGATAGGTGCAACATCAGACCAAAACTGCATCCACCTAGTTGAATATGTAAGGGACTGGGTGGCTGTACAGACGCTTGGTTGCTTCTATCTGACAGTCTGCTTGTGTAAAAAGTACCACTGCCAATGTACGACATACATCAGTGGCAGCGAAAGGGTTAAATCACTCATCAATCACGTCCGTCCAGAGATGTAGGTCCACATCAATCATGATAAACAACCACCAGGCCAGGTATGTGGGAAAGAGGCTGCTCTATATCTAGTATAGAATTTGACTTTTTTTATTTTTGGCAACTTCAATGACATCATTGTTTGTCAGGCAGCCAGGCTGCACAGTGTCCTTAAAGTGGTTCTAAATGTTCAAGGTTTTTTACCTTCATGTATTTTATGCAGCAGCTGATTGATAATTAGGAAACCACTCCCATTAGACTCACTGAGCACAGGCACACAGAGGAACAAACAGGGATTTCTTCAGAATAACAAAAGGTAGTAATCTGCAACAACGTTTGTTAAAATCCTTGTACTGTACCATAGATCACCGAGGGGGGGGGGGGGGCGATTTGTTTCTCAACAAAAGTAGCTTTATGCTTTAACGTACGTACTTGCACTGGTGCATATTTAAAAAGGGATTCCACCTGCGATTTTTTTTTTTAAAGTCAGCAGCTACAAACACTGTAGCTGCTGACTTTTAATAAGGAACACTTACCTGTCCTACTCGCCCACGATGTCAGCCCCCCCAGGCCGATCCCTCGATCCTGGCAGCTCCCGGCGCCGCCATCCTCAGTAAGGGAAACAGGCAGTGAAGCCATGCGGCTTCACTGCCCGTTTCCTACTGCGCATGCGCGAGCCGCGCGGTGCTTTGTGAAAGGGCCGGCTGCTCTCTGGGATACACACAGTTCCAAGAAGGCAGCGCGCCCCATTCACCAGAAGACACTGCGAGTAGGACAGAGGAAGAAGACCAGCCGCAGACGATGAAGAGGCAGATTAGGGACTTCCGTATAGCAACCGTTATTTCTGGTAAGTAAAAAAAATAATTTTTTTTTCTATTTTTTTTAGGATTTTTGGTAACAAAATAAAAATTTCAGGGTGGAACTCCACTTTAAGTTTTAAAAAATGTGTTTCTGCTCTTTTCATTTCAGACTCTCCTTACTTGTTGAGCCCTTCTGATCCTCGTTCCTCACTGCCAGTCAACCTGACAGCATCAGTCTGGCAGAAAACTATAGACTCTCTGTAGTCTCTATTGACTATGACATGAAACACTCACACTGCTCACTTCCAATCAATGACTGTCAACAAGGCTGCCTAGGCTTTAGATACTTTTTTTTCATTACATAGGAACAAGGTATGTTTTATTCAAATTTCTCATGTGATTTGTTAATTTGGAAATGAGCGTCATGCAAACTATGTGTTAAGGCTGCCATAGCTCCAAATATTTGCAAGACCCCCCCCCCTTCATATTTATTTATATAAATTATCCATCCATGATCCAGGTGAAATCATATGCATGTCTTCCCAGTCATTGTAATTGTAATTTTTTCTTTTTTAAATCACAAACAGAAGGCTTTGCTTTAAGGTAAGTTTACCCTAATTGTCCTAGTAAGCAATGCATACTTGCACATTAGTATTACCTTGCATGACCACCTAATATTAAGTAGGTCCCCATTTTGCTGCCAAAACAGCCCTGACCCATCACGGCATGGATGCCACTAGACCTCTGAAGGTACGCTGTAGTATCTGGCACCTAGCTGTCAGTAGCGGATCTTTTAAGTCTTGTAAAGCCCTATACACATGATCAGATATCCTATGGATTCTAATCCGATGGATTTTTCCATCGGAAATCCGATGAAACTGTCTTCCATCAGTCTTGCCCACACACCATCAGTCAAAAAACCGACCGCACCAAAACGACGTGACGTACAACACGTACGACGGCACTATAAAGGGGAAGGTCAAATCTAATGGTGCCACCCTTTGGGCTGCTTTTGCTGATTTTGTGTTACCGCCTGTTAGTAAAAGTTTGGTGAGAGCCGATTCGCGCTTTTCAGTCTCCGGGCTTTTCAGTCCGTTACAGCATGACGAATGTGCTACCTCCATTACGAACGCTAGTTTTACTAGAACGAGCACTCCCATCTCATAATTCAGTCTGAGCATGCGTGGGTTTTTTATCCGATGGACTTGCCCATAGACGATCGGAATTTGCTACGGGTTTTTTTTCCCATCGGAAAAATTTAAAAACATTTTTTTTTGGACTGTTTTCATCGGTAAAACCGATCGTGTGTACAGGGCTTAAGTGTCACGCTGAGGTCTCCATGAATCGGACATAATTTTTTAGCACTTCTCACAGGTGCTTCATTTGACAGAGATCTAGAGAATTTAGAGGTCAAGTCAACACCTCAAACATGTTGTTGTGTTCTTCAAACCATTCCTAAACCATTTTTGCAGTGTGACAGGGCACATTACCCTGCTGAAAGAGGCCACTGACATCAGGGTATACTGTTTCCATGAAGAGGTGTACTTTGTAAGCAACAATGTTTAGGAAGGTGGTATGTGTCAAGTAACATCCACATGAAAGACAGGACCCAACGTTTCCTAGCAGAACATTGCCCAAAGCATTACACTGTTTCCACTGCTTTGCCTTCTTTCCATATTGCATCCTAGTGCCATCTCTTTCCTATGCAAGCAATGCACACCCACACGGTCATCCACATGATCTGAAAGATTCATCAGACTAGACCACCTTCTTCCATTGATCCGTGGTCAAGTTCTGTTGTTCACGTACCCATTGAAGGTGCTTTTGGCTGTGGACACGGGTCAGCATTGGCACCCTGACCGGTCTACGCCTCAAGTGCCATATGCAACAAACTGCAATGCCCACTTTTTCTGCTTTCAACACATCAGCTTCAGGGACATCATTTTTATTAGTCATAAAGTTATGGCTGAAATAATTAAATTTTAGTCTCATCTGACCCCCTAAAATGCAACTTGAAGATTATGAGGCCACATGGAAAAAGATCTTATAGTCAGATGAGAATAAATGTAATTAATTGGCCTCAACACCAAACGATGTGTCTGGCGGAAATCCAATACAGCTCACTATCCAAATAACACCATTCCTACATTAAAGCATGGAGGTGGCAATAATAAGACTCAATGAAAGTCTAATAATATAAATGATGTGTAATAAAGGTAAAGGATGCCTTAAACTAGGCAACTAAATTCATAAAACGTGAAAAAAATAGCAAAAAATATTAATAAAATACATAAGTGAAATAATACATATGTGCAAAAAAATGCTTGAAAGTGCAATTAAGTCCAACAATGTATGCAAGTCCAGCATACAAATATTAAAGTGAGTTAGAATATTAAAGTAGCGCAGTGCGTGGTACTCTCGGGGTCTGACCAGCTTGCGGTCCACTTCGGAACGCAAGCTGGTCAGACCCCGAGAGTACCACGCACTGCGCTACTCGCATTTTTGTCATTCCGAGCTACATAGGAGCATTGTAGCTCCATATATATATATTTTTTTAATAGATTTTTTAATTATAATTAATACTTTTAGCCGATACGGTTTTACACTATGAGGGTGCGCCTCTTTTATTGAATTACATGTGGAACCCCCGATGCTTTAGCGGTGGATGGATTAGGATATTCCAAGCAGTTTACTACATATCCCAGGAGGGACCAAGCTCCAAAGTAGATATCCAATCATCGTAACCAGGCACGCCTAGGGGGAGTGGATTTCGGTCCGTAGGACACCAGGAACAGGAGCACAATTCGTTACACTCCTTTTAACCATACAGAGGTGAGGCGCTCTGGTGAGTGTACTCACGAGAGCGGAGCACTGCAAAGTCACCTAATATATTTTTTGTCACTGGAACCTTTTTCTGGCTGTCACGGGGATAATCGTTTGAGTTTGCACCGGTCACTTTTTGGCAAATTGCTTTTTTGGACTAACTCACTTTAATATTTGTATGCTGGACTTGCATACATTGTTGGACTTAATTGCACTTTCAAGCACTTTTTTGCACATATGTATTATTACACTTATGTATTTTATTAATATTTTTTGCTGGATGTTTCACATTTTATGAATTTAGTTGCCTAGTTTAGGGCATCCTTTACCTTTATTACACATTATTTATATTATTAGACTGGAGTTTTATAGAACAGCGCCACTTTTCCTGTCGTTGAGTCTTATTAGATTTCTGGATTTCACTTTTTGTGAAGTTTAGGCCCCTTTCACACTGGGGCGGGCAGGAGCGGTGGCGGTATAGCAGCGCGATTTTCAACGCTGCTATACTGTCGTTATTACCGCGGTATGCGGTCGCTAGGGGGGTTAATTTAACCCCCGCTAGCGGCCGAAAAAGGGTTAATACCGCGCTGTCCCATTGATTTCAATGGGAGACCGCGGTAAAGGAGCGGTGAACACACCGCTCCTTTACCGCTGTAAAGAAGCGGCTAGCTGGACTTTTGGAGCGGTCCTGCTAGCGCACCGCTTCAGTGTGAAAGCCTTCGGGCTTTCAGATTGAAGGCACAGGGCAGGATTTTTTCATGCGGTATAACAGCGCTATTATTAGCGCTAAACCGCATGAAAAACGCCCCAGTGTGAAAGGGGCCTTAATATAGGGTGGCAACAGTTCACACCTATCCTAAGTGCGGAATTTTTAATCTGCATGGAGGTGGCAATATCTTGTTATGGGGATGTTTCTCTGCAACAGGGACTCAAGCACTTGTCAGGATAGAAGAAAATGGAAGGGGAAAAAGAACATCAAATTCTTGAGGAAAATCTGCTGCCCTCTAGCAGAATGTTGTCAATGTGAAGAAGGTTTACCTTCCAACATGACAATGACTCAAAGTACACAGCAAAAATGACCACACAGTGGTTGGAGGAGAAAAGGGTGAATGTCCTTGCATAGCTGTCAGAGCCCAGACTTAAATGGGTTGTAAAGGTTAGTTTTTTATATTCTAAATAGGTTCCTTTAAGCTAGTGCATGGTTGGTTCACTTACCCTTTCCTTTGATTTCCCTTCTAAATGTTTTTTTTCTTTGTCTGAATTTCTCACTTCCTGTTCCTCCTCAGTAAGCTTGCCCCCATCATCCGAGCCGTTCTGGCTGGGGGTTAGTCAGCATGCTCGCCCCCTCCCTTGGGACTACATTCCTGCGGGGAGACGCTGTGAACGTTCACAGTGTCTCCCCACAGGGATGTAGTCCCAAGGGAGGGGGCGAGCACACTGACTAACCACCAGCCAGAACGGCTCGGATGATGGGGGCAAGCTTACTGAGGAGGAACAGGAAGTGAGAAATTCAGACAAAGAAAAAAAACATTTAGAAGGGAAATCGAAGGAAAAGGTAAGTGAACCAACAATGCACTAGCTTAAAGTAACCTATTTAGAAAATAAAAAACAAACTGTCAAGGTCACCTGTGGCCAAGTGACAGATGCACACCGTAGGGGGACAGGAGTGCACCGCAAGGTAGTGAACCCTATGGCTGACTGCTGCGGATAGGAAACTGGGTGGTTGTGGAAAGCGGGACCAGAGGAGCACAACCGGGATCCTAACGGAAGCTAGAGCCAAGATTCCCCAGGGCGCGGAGTCTAAGACCCAGCAGGTCTTCTCCAGGGCCTCTAGTGGTGAGGATGTTATGCTGCAGGCAGGGACCAGGTCGCGGCCCCTGGAGTTTCCTAGCTCACGCCCCGTAGGATAAGGGGAAAAGAGGGGAAGCAGCAGCACAAGATATGAGAGAACCGAATAACAAGCTGAAGGTCAGGGGCCACAAGCAGACAAGGATAACGAAAGAACGAGCCGAAGGTCAAGGGTCACGAGCAGACAGGGATAGTCGGGGACAAGCCAAATATGTAACAGAGAGACAGACGTAGCACACGGCAGGCAGGAACCCAAACACACAATGCCTAACAAACACGTTGATCAGCAAAGCAGGCTTGCAGTGCACAGGTTAATATAGTGTTCTGTGATAGGGCCTGGGGTGGAGTCAGGCTGGGAGGAGATTATAAAGGAAGCCAGGTGAAAGGGCTCAGGCCTCTAAGATGAGCACATGGGAAGGAAGGTAAGCTGACAGACAAACACTACTGCATATCCATGACACAAACCTTTACAACCCCTTTAAACCACATTGAAAAATTGTGGAATGACTTGAAGACTCCAATCCACAAACGGTCACCATCAAATTTAACTGAACTTGAGAAGTTCTGCAAAAAAGAGTAGGCAAATAATGCAAAGTCTAGATGTGCAAAGTTAGTAGAGACATATCCTAACAGACTATAGGCTGTTAAAGCAAAAGGTGGTTCAACAAAATACTGACCTAAGGGGGTTGATCCTTTTTCCAACTCAGTGATTCTGTTTTTTTTTTTTTTTTCTCTGACATGTTGGTGTTATATCTTTAACTTGGATGTTATAAGTTGTAACATATGTAAATACAGCTGGATAAAACGACAACTGTGTGCCTTAAAGTGTTACTAAACCCACAACAGTAAAATCAGTCTGTATATACAGTAAAGCATGCTTGTAATACTCAATGTGGAACCTAAGGGGTTAATCCTCTGCATTATGTATAAAGGCTGTGTGATCCTGTCTCTCTGATCCTCTTCTTCTTCCACTGTTCCCTAATTATTTCCTGATAACACTGAGTTTATGGAGTCAGGCTGCACATGCTCAGTTTGGTGTGTACTCCTAGAGAGTTTTTATTTTTTCTTGGGAGAGTGCATGTGATCAGCACTGTCCAGACATGTCCAGAGAGAGGGTCTTAAACTCCTCCTAAAAGCTTTACTAGGAACGGATAGAAGTCACAAGGCTGCTATATACTGCTGATAAGAAAAGGTAGTTTAGCAGTTTATATTTACTAAAATAGATGAATTTCCGTGTCCTGTGTACTGTGGGTGACCAGATATAGTGAATGCAGAGTCCTGGGTTTAGTAACGCTTTACTTTCAGGCTGAAAAGCAACAAAATTCGTTTTTTTTAAAAAAGGGGGTGATTCTTTTCTATACCCACAGTATAAGCATGTCTACATAAGGTCTGTTAACCTCAAAGCGAATATTAGTTTATTAGTAGAGATGAAAAAACTTAAAAATACTAATCAGTCTTCGGTCATCTATAGTGCTGTGAATATGCAGCAGTGACCAGGATAATCAATACAAATAACCCAATATACACATTATTAGTTGTTGATCATCCTTGCTATAAGAAATATTTTCAGCACATGTAAGGACAGAATGGATGTGTACATGTTTCTGTAGTCACTAGAGAGGTGCAGTTCAATGTTCACCTACTATTGGCTCACATGATTGTGGTTACTAAGCAACATCCTCCACCGATATGTAGCCGGAGGGAAAACAGCACTACTCTCTATGCTGGCTGCCAGTCGCCATGGTGTGACCGGGGGATACAAGATGGTTCATGGATTCGCGCACATCTGCTGACTCAGTAATCTAATCTCCATGAATGATTAGAAGCTGCACTGCTTACAGCAGCAATCGCCTCCATACAAACGACTGCTATAGTAAAAACCACTGATATTTTACAATGTATGCGAAAATGTGATGTAAATTAAACCTGCTGATGGCTGTAAAGGGTGCTGCAGGTCTGGTAATTTTGCAAGCTGACAGTAATAAAATGGTCCATTTAGTTTTGGCAGAAAATCTTAGCTTAAAAAGGCCAATGATTTTTAAACTGCAATTTCAAAGCAGTGGTAAGGTGTCCTAGGAGGAGGCCTATCATGTACCCCACACAAATCACCCTAAAACTGTTGCATGCAAAAGTCTGACCACATTCTGCAGCACCAATATACTTGGGTATGAACAGCCCCATTACTGCACATGCATTTCGCTGAAAAGTAAAATGCTTGGGAAAGTTTACAGAATACATAAAGACCCTTATGCCGCGTACACACAACCATTTTTCATGACGATAAAAATGCCATTTTTTAAAATGTTCATTAAAAACGATCGTGTGTGGGCTTCAGAGCATTTTTCACGACGTGAAAAATGGCCATTAAAAATGTGGAACATGCTCTAATTTTTATCGTCGTTTTTCACATCGTCGTTTTTCTCGTCATGAAAAACAGCCGTGTGTAGGCTTTAACGACGTGAAAAAAACCGCGCATGCTCAGAAGCAAGTGATGAGACGGGAGCGCTCGTTCTGGTAAAACTAGCGTTCATAATGGAGATAGCACATTCGTCACGCTGTAACGGACTGAAGAGCACAAGGCTGAAAAGCGCGAATCGTCTCTCACCAAACTTTACTAACACAAGGATCAGCAAAAGCAGCCCAAAGGGTGGCACCATCCGAATGGAACTTCCCCTTTATAGTGCCGTCGTACATTTCGTACGTCACCGCGCTTTGCTCGAGCATTTTTTTTCATGATCGTGTGTAGGCAAGGCAGGCTTGAGAAGAATCACGTCGAGAAAAACGTTGTTTTTTTCAATGACATTAACCACTTAACAACCACCTGCCGACAAATAACGGCGGCAGGGTGGTTGCTTAACTCTGGGAGGACGTTATATAACGTCCTCCCAGAATCGCGCTCCCGCGCGCCCCCTGGGGCGCGCACACGGGAAACTCCGTGACCGCCGGGTCCTCTGATAGCGGCCGTTTACCACGTGATCGCTCCGTCAAATGACGGAGCAATCACTTGTAAACAGACCGGCGTCATTTGATGACGCCGGTTCCTCCCTCCCCTCTCTGTACCGATCGGTACAGTGTGAGAGGGGAGGGGGAGGGAGCGGATGGCAGCAGCAGCACTGTGGGCTGGATCTGTGACAATTGCAGTCACAGATCCATCCATCCATCCATCCCTGCTCAGCCATCCCTGTGCTATACCCTGCCAATACTCTGCAATACACCCTGCCAATACTCTACAAAATACCCTGGTGCAATACTCTGCAATACCCTGGTGCAATACTCTGCAATACCCTGGTGCAATACTCTGCAAATACCCTGCGAAATACTCTGCAATACCCTGCGAAATACTCTGCAATACCCTGCGAAATACTCTGCAATACCCTGCGAAATACTCTGCAATACCCTGGTGCAATACTCTGCAATACCCTGGTGCAATACTCTGCAATACCCTGGTGCAATACTCTGCAATACCCTGCACAATACTCTGCAATACCCTGCACAATACTCTGCAATACCCTGCACAATACTCTGCAATACCCTGCAAAATACTCTGCAATACCCTCCACAATACTCTGCAATACCCTGCAAAATACTCTGCAATACCCTGCAAAATACTCTGCAATACCCTGCGCAATACTCTGCAAAATACTCTGCAATACCCTGCACAATACTCTGCAATACCCTGCACAATACTCTGCAATACCCTGCACAATACTCTGCAATACCCTGCACAATACTCTGCAATACCCTCCACAATACTCTGCAATACCCTCCACAATACTCTGCAATACCCTCCACAATACCCTGTGCAATACCCTCCACAATACCCTGTGCAATACCCGTGCAATACCCTGCCATACACCGCAATACCCTGCCATACACCGCAATACTCCGCAATGCCCGGCAATACTCCGCAATGCCCGGCAATACTCCGCAATGCCCGGCAATACTCCGCAATGCCCGGCAATACTCTGCAATAACCACTTCCCGCCCTCCGGCCGTCATATGACGTCCTTGACTTTGTGCGGGGATATCTGAATGATGCCTGCAGCTACAGGCATCATTCAGATATTAGCTTTTTCAGCCGGCGATTCCCTACACCATAAGAACAATCATAGCGGCTGTTCCGCCGCTTGATCATTCTTACGGGAGGCAAGAGGGGATGTCCCCCCCCCCCCCGCCGCCCTCCGGTGCTTCTACCGACTCACCGCTACGATCAAAGCCAGGATTGTTGTTTTTTTTTTTTGTAAATTTTTTTCAGGCTTCCCAGCCTAGAGGTGAGATGTGGGGTCTTATTGACACCCCCCCCCCCCCCTCATATCTCACTGTAAAGAGGACCTGTCATGCCATATTCCTATTACAAGGGATGTTTACGTTCCTTGTAATAGGTATAAAAGTGATCAAAAAAATGTTTAGGGCGGAAAAACATGTCAAACTAAAATAAATAAAGTAAAATGAAGAATAAATTTTTTTTTTTTTTTTTAAAGCGCCCCTGTCCCCGTGAGCTCGCATACAGAAGCGAACGCATACGTAAGTCCCGCCCACATATGAAAACGGTTTTCAAACCACACATGTGAGGTATCTCTGCGAACGTTAGAGCGAGAGCAATCATTTTGGCCCTAGACCTCCTCTGTAACTCAAAACATGTAACCAGTAAAAATATTTAAAGCGTCGCCTATGGGGATTTTTTAAGTAGCGAAGTTTGGCGCCATTCCACGAGTGTGTGCAATTTTTAAGGGCGACATGTTAGGTATCTATTTACTCGGCGTAACTTCATCTTTCACATTATGCAAAAACATTGGGCTAACTTTACTGTTTTTTTTTTTTTTTTAAGCACAAAACATTTTTTTTCCGTAAAAAACGCGTTAAAAAAATTGCTGCGCAAATATCGTGCGAGATAAAAAGTTGCAACAACCACCATTATATTCTCTAAGGTCTTTGCTAAAAAAACATATATAATGTTTTGGGGTTCTATGTAATTTTCTAGCAAATAAATGATGATTTTTACATGTAGGAGAGAAATGTCAGAATTGGCTTGGGTGCTCCAGAACGCCTGAAGGTGCTCCCTGCATATTGGGCCTCTGTATGTGGCCACGCTGTGTAAAAGTCTCACACATGTGGTATCGCCATACTCGGGAGTAATAGCAGAATGTGTTTTGGGGTGTAATTTGTGGAATGCATATGCTGTGTGTGAGAAATAACCTGCTAATATGACAATTTTGTGAAAAAAAAAAAAGAGAAAAAAAAAATCTTGATTTTGCAAAGAATTGTGGGAAAAAATGACAACTTCAAAAAACTCACAATGCCTCTTTCTGAATACCTTGGAATGTCTTCTTTCCAAAAAGGGGTCATTTGGGGGGTATTTGTACTTTTCTGGCATGTTAGGGTCTCAAGAATTGAGATAGGCCGTCAGTACTTCAGGTGTGATCAATTTTCAGATATTGGCACCATAGCTTGTGGACTCTATAACTTTCACAAAAACCAAATAATATCCACCAATTTGTACTTATTTTTACCAAAGATATGTAGGAGTATAAATTTTGGCCAAAATTTATGAAGAAAAAATAGTAATTTGCAAAATTTTATAACAGAAACGAAAACAAAATCATTTTTTTACAAAATTTTCAGTCTTTTTTCTCTTATAGCGCAAAAAATAAAAAACCCAACAGTGATTAAATACCACCAAAAGAAAGCTCTATTTGTGTGAAAAAAAGGACAAAAATTTCATATGGGTACAGTGTTGTATGACTGAGTAATTGTCATTCAAAATGTGAGAGCACCGAAAGCTGAAAATTGGTCTGGTTATTAAGGGGGTTTAAGTGCCCAGTGGTCAAGTGGTTAAAAACGGTCGTGTGTACGCGGCATTACAGCTGACCCCAATTCAAAAAATAACCTAGACCCACCTCCCAAGGATAAGTGCCTAGAAAGAGGAATGGAGGCAGTAAAATACTAGCCAATCACCAGATAAACCCTCCAGTTCAGACTTGTGCTTACCAGTGCCATTTATGTCTTTTAGCCAAGGACAGGGAGAGGAAGAGGGACAAATTCTATCAATGTATCTGACAAGGACAGGCCTCACCTGGTCATAGTCAGAAGGAAAACTTACCATCTGATAGGCACGTATTTTAAACCTTTATTTTCCTTTCTTAGGCATCATCCTGGGCAGGCAGACCTAAAGTCAATTTTAATTTAGGTTGGCTGAAGACCTGGCTGGTGGAGCCTGATGAAAAATGGGTAAACTCAAAATAGTGTGCCAAAGTTTAAGGATTTAAAAGACCTCCCAGTACATTTATTTTCCCCAAATCCTAAAAGTGAAGAGCAAAGTGTATCTAACCAGGGAGAACACCCACCAATCCCTAGTCTCTGCAGGGCTCTCCTGATTAATGTCTTTGGTGTATATGTGCTTAAAGACCTATGAAGAGTGTATTGGTAAGTATTTGACACCAGCTATATAGTATTAAAGTAAAAGTATAAGCAAACTTTTTTTTCCCCCATTTTTGGATAGAGTAATTCACACCTAACCAGACCCTCCTATATTCAAATTCAGACAGAAAACAGTTATTTCTTTAGAGAAACAAAAGTGTTGGAGCATGCTGGCCTATCCCAGGATCTTGTTGAAAGGCCCGTGTCTCCCCTGCCTAGAAGCTGTGATCGGAAGCCAGAATGTAAGATTGATATGCCAATGTGGGAAGACCCTCAGAAGTCATAAAAGGCCCTGGCTGGGTATAGGAGCCACAAGCGCCAATAACCTCTTGTGGTAAGAGGTCCATGTGAGCTGGTAAGCAAACCTTTCAGCCTCCGGTGGTGGCGTTGATTCAATTTTCAAGGTGGTCAAGGTGGTCAAACACAAGAAGAGAGGCGCCTCTAAGAGTAGAAGTTTTATAACACTTTTAATTAGCATATACAATATGCCTTCCTATCGCAGCGCGCCACCTCTGTCAGATGAAGCCGGCGTCTGAGGAACTTCGGCGTCAGACCGAGGCTTGAGAAGCAAGCAGGGATGGCTGCAGGGAGATGGCGTCACCTGGTAATGGACGCGTTTCCGGAGTTGGCGCGCTGCGATAGGAAGGCAAGCCGCACTCCTTTTTCAACAATAGACTAGTCTATTGTTCCTCACAGACGCCGGTGACCTGCCAAACTTGTTCCGCCTAACGGTATGGTTCCAAGCTTGACTGCGCAGGCACAATCCGAGGCGACGGAAATCTCAGAGCTTAAACAGCTGTTCGGCAGCGCCTGCGCAGTCAAGGGGGGGAAGCATATCGATAGGACGCGCTCGCTCCCGATGCTTCATTACACACGCCGCTTTCCTATTCATACAGCAAGGGGCGGCTCAGATGTCATATTCTGCAGTGCGATTTGTTTGTTTATCCACGACGCTCTATCCAGCAAGGGGCTGGATAGAGTGTCGTGTATAAACAAACAAATCGCACTGCAGAATATGACATCTGAGCCGCCCCTTGCTGTATGAATAGGAAAGCGGCGTGTGTAATGAAGCATCGGGGACCAGCGCGTCCACAGTTGCCGAGACTATCCTATCGCTCTGGTTCCCTCTTTACTGCGCAGGCGCAAGCCAAGCCGACGGAAATCTCTGAGCTTCAACAGCTGTTCGGCTGCGCCTGCACAGTTGAGCTTGGAACCATACAGATAGGGGAACCAGAACGACAAGTCACCGGCTTCATCTGACAGAGTGATACCAGCACAGCGCAATGGATCCAGGAAGCAGGTCGCAGAAACGGTCACCCTGACTACATTTGGATACTTACATGCTCGCTTTTATACATCTAAATGTGAGTGCATATTGTATATGCTAATTAAAGTGTTATAAAACGTCTATTCTTAGAGGCGCCTCTCTTCTTGTGTTTGCAGTCTGGAATCAGGTTTCTGTTCCCCTATGACGGCAGCCTCTAGAGCCCTTGGACTTTTTGCTCCCATCCCCTCCATACTATAAACTATTTTATATGGACTCTCCGAGACTATCCCCTGCACAAATACCAAATGCTGCTAACTGGCAAAGGACAGGAGCATTAGCTTTTTACGCATATACCTGTATATATGTTAACTTTTTAAGGTGGTGGGTGGCGGTGATACTCACCAGGATTGATTATTATATCACTTGTAATGGACATTTATTTTTCAATAATTAGTGGAACTCTGAAAAGTTATATTATATTGGGACTGTGTTTATATCTCACAGGAGAGTAGCTGCTTGCATTGTTTGTTTATTATGCTATGTATTAGTGCTGTTTTTATTGCTATTCAAATTCACACCTATGTTTAAGATGACTGTGGAGTCTTTGAAAGTATTATTAAAGCCAAAAAGTTTTTTTTATAGCGTAAGGGAGGGATAAAAGCCCTGTAAGGTTTATTTTTGCCATCTTTGTCCTATTGGGAAGATTTATCTTCACTTCCTGTCCCATAGTCAAAACCGGAATTGAGAAGAAATCCCTGCAAATTAAGGGAATCCCATTGGGGACACCCAGATCACCAGAACTAGTGTCTCCATTGGAATATTTCCCCTCTATTCTTTTACTTTCAATGATTGTAATAAACAGGACAAATAGAAACTCCCTAAGGCCAGGTTCACACTTGTACGACAAACGCTCCGACTTTGGGAGCACATGTCGCATGACGTGTGCAAGTCATTGGTTCCCTATAAGAGCCATTTTAACTGGTCCGACTTTGAAAAAGGTTCCTGCACTACTTTGGTCCGACTTTGATCCTACTTCAGCCCATTGAATATCATTGAAGTCCAATCAAAGTAGGATCCTTGTCCTAACCATCCGACTTGTGACATACGACATGGTGATTACAGCAGCAGTAAAAGGAATTTATGTCACTCTGGGATTGTTATGCTCACACACAGCATGCCTGTACTCCCGTGGTCTGATTCCTGCTGACACGCCCCCCCTGCGCAGAACTTTACTGGGAAGATCAGTGTGCTGCACTCCCTCTGCCTCCTGCTGATACAATCTCCTGCCCAGCTCTTCACTGGAACGATCAATTATATTGCTGTTTCTCTGCCTCGGCTGACATGCCCCCTGCACAGCTCATCACAGTATATTTCTGATTTCATTTTAGACAAAATAATTTTGCTCTGGTTGGGCTGCTGCATCCACCCCCCAGCCCCCACCACTGCATTTGTCCTAAGGGTTATCCACCCCCCTCACATTAGGACTTATATGCAGCTGTGAATAGTAGTCACATTTATTTATTTATACATTTAGCCTTCAATTTATATTTTAAACTGAAAAGGTTGTTTTACAAGGTAAGGGTTTGCATATACTTTAAGCTATTGAACTCTATAAACAGGAGGTAAGAAAAAACAGCCAAACGCACAGAAAGGGGCTGAGCACTCCAAATTTGGTATGAACATGAAAACACAAAAATATGCAATATTTCACATTTATCAAATAATTTAAAAAAATACACATTCCTAAACAAAAATTTGATTTTTTTATTCCTGACCATAATAAAGTTGTTAAAGTATTTGTTAACCGCTTGATGTTTTTTTTTTTATTCTTACCTGCAATGTGAAGGTATAATGTATGTATCGCATACTAGCACATTATGTGAAACTTACCTGAAAATTAAGCCTTCCAGCGATGCAATGTCATTGCTGGGGGCGCTTCCATCTTCACCTGTTTTGCTTCCAGGTTCGCGGACTCCGGCTCTGTGACTGGGTGGAGCCGTGATGACGCGTGAGAGCTGCCGGTCACGGCACAGGGCTCTGAAGGAACGCCACGGGCAGTAAATATCTCCTAAACGGTGCTTTATTATAGGCTTACCTACTGGTACAATTAAGGCCCCTTTCACACTGAGGCGCTTTGCAGGCGCTATTGCGCTAAAAATAGCGCCTGCAATGCGCCCCAAAAAAGCCGCTCAATAGTATCCAATGTGAAAGCCCGAGGGCTTTCACACTGGAGCGTTGCGCTTGCAGGAGGGTCAAAAAACTACTGCAAGCCGCATCTTTGAGGCGCAATAGGAGCGCTAAAAATAGTGCTCCTATAGCGCCCCTGCCCATTGAAATCAATGGGGTAGCGCCCGCAAAACGCAGCAAAGAGGTTTTATTGCAGGCGTTTTTAACCCTTTTTCGGCCGCTAGTGGGGGTTAAAATACCCCCGCTAGCGCCCGCAAATCGCGGCAAAAAAAACGGTATAGCGGCGCTAAAAATAGCGCCGCTATACCGCCAGTGCATCCAGCGCCTCAGTGTGAAAGTAGCCTTATGCCGCATACACACGATCGATTTTCTCGACGGTGAAAACACCGTTGAGAAAATCGACGGGAAAAACGAGGAACGGCTTATTTTCCTACACACGGCCGTTTTTCCCGTAATTTTTTCTCTTGGTGCGAGAAAAACTACTGTGTGTAGGCTCCCCGGCAGTGCTTCCCTATGGGAAAACTGCCGCGGAAAAAAATGCCGTGAATCACGACGAGAAAAATTAGAGCATGTTCTAATTTTTCTCGTCGTGATTAATGCCGTTTTTCTCGTCGGGAAAAATGACCAAAAGCCCACACGCGGTCGTTTTTCTCGTCAAAGAGAAAAAATTTCATTTTTCCAGACGAGAAAAATGGTCGTGTGTACGCGGCATTAGTGATGGAAGTTTACTTCCTCTTCAAATGTACACAAAATCGGTATAGACTGTATAGCCCTACAACTTTAGATGGTCCAGAGATTGTCATGAGACTACAAGCATTCCTAGAAAACGATGTGAACATATGGCGTGTTGCAGAAGTGATCATGTATTCTGTAAGCGTATTAGCTCATTCCTTTGCATGGAGAGGAAGATATTGAAAACGTTTCTGCACATAGTCAATACAGAAATACATGAGCAATTTCACAAGTGTGCAGATAGCAATGGAAGGAATATTAAGATATATAGCTGCAGGTCGAAACAATTATGATAATGTAAACACCTTCCGATGGTCTGAATTAA
This sequence comes from Rana muscosa, assembly GCA_029206835.1. Taxonomy (NCBI): domain Eukaryota; kingdom Metazoa; phylum Chordata; class Amphibia; order Anura; family Ranidae; genus Rana; species Rana muscosa. Next base: position 195,843,867 of record CM055123.1, read on the forward strand.
TGAGGACTTTATTTTTCATTACCCCTGTAATCCACTAGAATGTACACAAAAAGCAGAGAATTGAACTGCGATTTCAAGGAAACTGTTCAGTTGGAAATCAGCAAGTCTTATTAGAAGGAAACACTGTTGCAGATTAGCTGTAAATGTTCCAGGATTGACATAGGTTGTAACAGAAGATTATTGTTAAATACTAATATTATCATAGCCTTTGTGCTTCTACTATAACAAAAAATGATGCCAAATACAGTTGAATGGCTTGTCTGAAAACATCAACGTTCACACATAAAACCTCAGTTTACTTCCTATGCAGTGGAAAGAAAGGTATGTGAACCCCTTTGGAATTAAGGCAGAGCTCCACCCAGAAATGGAACTTCCGCTGTCCGGATACCTTCCCCCCTCCGGTGTCACATTTGGCACCTTTCAGGGGGGGAGCAGATACCTGTCTAATACAAGTATTTGCTCCCATTTCCCTGCAGAATCCGCAGTGAACTACGCCATGTCCGGCCCCTTCTCCACCCCCCCCCCCTTTCCGCTGTCTTCTGGGAGACACACAGGTCCCAGAAGACAGCAGGGACCATTCAGAACACGCAGTGCAACTCGCGCATGTGCAGTAGAAAATCAGGCTGTGAAGCCACAAGGTTTCACTTCCTGATTCCCTTACTGAAGATTCCGGCGCCTGCACCCAGAGCTGAAAGACGGGTCGGCTTCGGGTGAGGACATCCAGGGCACCCTGGATAGGTAAGTGTCCTTATTTTAAAAGTCAGCAGCTGCAATATCTGATGCAGCTGTGCGTGGTAGCCAATCAGCTTCTTACTTTAGCTTGTTCAATTAAAGGATAAGTTTGGGAACATGTCACATGTTCCACCCGATTTCAGGATAGACCAGTAGTCCCAGTGCTGCAGCCTGCTGCCCCCCGTGGCAGCAGCATGGTGAGAAGCTCCCCATACTAGCTGGCACTATTTAAAACAGCACAGCCATGCGGGGCTCCACCCACACAGTCGCATCATTCAGACACACAGCTCCGTGTGTCTGAATGAACTACAAGCCCCAACATCCTTAGCGGCTGTCAGCTTGTAGTTCTCAATGAACTACCAGTTCATTGAGTCTAACTGTACAGGATGTACGGGTAAGCCGATACACTGACAGTGTACAGGAGATCTGCATGGCATCAGCAATCTGCTGATTGCTTGTGCAATGCTTTCCAGGCCCCTGCAACAAAAAATAATAAAAGTATTTGTAAAAAAATAAAAAAGTGAACTTTTCCTAAAGTGTTGTAAAGGCAGAAGGTTTTTTTATCCTAATGCATTCTATGCCTTAAGACAGGGTTCGACAAACCCTGGGCGCCAGGTCCCCATTGCGACTAGAATTAGCGACCTGGCGCCTGGGGCAGCACAGCTGGGGTATCCTGTGTCTCCGTGCGCCCCCCCCCCCCCTCCGCCGCGCTGGCCAGTAATTGAGGCCGCGGCTTTGCGGCCTTCTGCAGGCCTATGCTTCCTTCTGTGATCTGGCACCATCTTGTGGTGGCCGTTGGTATGACAAGACAACCAGCAATGCTAATGGACTTTCCCTGTCTGTTTTCACTGCCATCTCCTTCCCTCTAATTAGAACCCCCAAACATTATATATTTTTTTTATTCTAACACCCTAGAGAATAAAATGGCGGTCGTTGCAATACTTTCTGTCACACCGTATTTGCGCAGCAGTCTTACAGGCGCACTTTTTTGGGAAGAAATACACTTTTTTTTATTAAAAAAATAAGACAACAGTAAAGTTAGCCCAATTTTTTTTATTTTGTGAAAGATAATGTTACCCAGAGTAAATTGATACCCAATATGTCACGCTTTAAAATTGCGTCCGCTCGTGGAATGGCGTTCCTGGCTCCTAACTTTTTTAGCTGGCTCCTAGATTCCAAGCAAATTTGTCAAGCCCTGCCTTAAGACAAAAAAAAATCTGTGTGCAGCAGCCCCCTCAAACCCCTAATGCTTACCTGAACCCCATCTCGATCCAGCGATGTCCACGAGGGCCTCAGTCACCTGGAACTCTCCCTCCTAATTGGCTGAGACACAGGAGCGGCTCCCGCTGCTGTCAATCAAAGTCAGTTAGCCAATGAGGAGAGAGAAAGGATGGGGGTGAACTGCGGCTATGTGTCTGAATGAACACACAGAGCTGCAGCTCAGCTCGAGTGCCCCCATAGCAAGCTGCTTGCTGTGGGGGCGCTCGACAGGAGGAAGGGGCCAGGAACCTGAGTAGAAGAGGCTCTGGGCTGCTCTGTGCAAAACCACTGCAAACAGAGGGTAAGTATAACATGTTTGTTATTTTTAAAGAATAAACAAAACAAGACTTTAGTATCACTTTAAGCTTTGACAAAAAACAAACAAACTGGAAGCCGATTGGTTTCTCTGCAGAGCTAGAGCAGATTTTGCACTGCACACAGTTTTAGTAAATCAACCCCAATGTGCTTGAGCTGAAAACACACAAACAATTCAGATTTTGCGTGTCTTTATTGAACACATCCATTAAACATTCACAGGGTTGGGGGGGGGGGGGAGTAAGTGCACTCATAGCCTAATTACTTTAAAGAAAGCTAATTGGAGTCAATTGTTTGCACATCTAAATTAAAGGAGTTTGGAGGTGTGGTTTAGAGCTACTTTGATAAAAAAAAAACCACTGAAACACTTTAAGACCGCTGTTCATAAGAAGCATCAGCTGATGTGAACCATGCCTTGCAAAAATTATTTATCTGAAGACATACTGTAAGATCAAGTGTTGTTGATCTGCATAAGGATGGAAAGGGACAAAGCAATCTCAAAGTGTTTAGGCATTCATCAGTCGACAGTTTAGTACTGTGGCTACTATTCCAAGAAGTGGGCGCCCAGTGAAGATGACTACCAAGGCACAATGCAGACTCCTCAGTGAGATAAAGGAGAACCCATTAGTAACAGATAATGGCTTGGAAGACATCCCTGGAACTGGCAAACATCCCTACCATATACTTCTATAAGTCTTTGAACAGGCAGGAAGTCCATGGCAGAACATCACAGAGGAAGCCGCTGCTCTCCAAAACAAATACTGCTGCGTGCCGGAAGTTTGCCAAAGAGCACCTTGAAAAAATGCAACGCTACTAGGGGAAGTGTTTTGTGATCTGTGATAAAACAAAAGTTGAATTGTTTGTGAAGAACCCCCAGCACTATGTATGGTGCAAAGAGGGCACAGCTGGCCAACATCAAAACATCATCTTAACTGTGAAGTATGGTGCAAGGAACATCATAATTTGGGGCTTGCTTTGCTGTCTCAGGGCCTGGACCACTTGCCATCAAGGAGGAAATAAATTCCTAAGTTTACCAATATATCCTACAGGATAATGTGAGGGTGGCTGTCTGCCAACTTAAGCTTAGTAGACGTTGGGTGATGCAGCAGGACAATGACCTTACTATGCATTAAAGTAAATCCAACACGACTGGCTTCAGAAAAACAAAATGCGCCTTTTGAAGTGGCAGACCTTAACCCCATAGAGATGCTGTGGAATGACCTAAAGGGAGGCATTCACACCAGACATCCTACAAATGTGTTTGAGTTGAAGCAGTTTTGTAAAGAGGATTGGTCAAAAATTCCTCTAAAACATTGTGCAGGTCTGATCCAGATCTACCAAAAGCGCTTGCTTGAGGTCATTGCTGCCATAAGAGGTTCGACCAGCTATTAACTCCAAAAGTACTTTTCCCCCCGCACTATGAATGTTTAATGGGTGTGTTCAATAAAGACGCAAAAAAACAAAAAAAAACTGCAAGACAAAGCCATAATGAGCTAGTATGAAGTCGTCCTCGTCTCCCCCCCTGGCCGCAGACATAGCTCCGGTGAAAACATCACTCAGCGCATGCGCGTGGGAGCCGTAAAAGCCAGCGTTATCGATTCATAAAACCGGCATTTACAGTGCGCCGATGTCTACGGCGCACATACTATTTTTGTCAAATATCTCCTAAACTGTGTAGGTTTAGGAGATATTGCAAACACCTACAGGTAAGCGTTAATCTAGGCTTACATGTAGGTGATACTAACACCAGAGGGTTTACAACCACTTTAAAGAACAGTACGCAGAGGGCATCATCAGGGTGCCTTTCATTCTCAGTGCACTGATGGAGTCATCACATCAAGACCGCTCTCTAAATTAGTAAGGACCCCCCAGCTCCCGAAAAGCGGGGGGAAAAGGAAGAGGACCCTTAACTGACCAGCCCGAAGACTTCAGAAAAGGTAAATGTAAAAAAGTTAAAGCATAACAAAAAATTTAAATAAAAAAATAAGGTGAGGATTTAGGGGAGGAAGGGGCGGCCTCGTTCGTGTGGAGCCTGGAGTTCAGCTTTAGACTGTTCTCCGTTTCAGGGACGAATCAGGCCCAAATTTTGGCCTGAATTTGGGAAGGAAATTGAGCCAAAGACGCACAGGACCCCTGCGCAATCCGTTCCGCAGCCGCCCACGGAGATGTGTGATGCGGCTCCATTGAGAGCGGCTCACACTCTTCTGTCATGCGAATCGGATGTGGGGGAAACACGCATCCAAATCTCCTTAAAGTGAGATCCCAGCCTTAAAGTAAAACTGTAGCAGGAGAAAAATGTAGCTCCTACTAAAAATGAAGTCAGAGTAAAGCACAGCTTCTAATCTCCCTACCTGTTTTGGGTCAATGCCTCAAAATATACGCGTTATTGGATCAGCAATGGCAGCCTACATTCGCCTAGATAGGGGTTTCCTTTAAGCATGATATTCCATTATATACTGGTAATATCAAAGATCAGACAATACTTTCCCCTGTGATCTGTTCCATTATCATTTACAGTATTCACAATACTGCGTTAGACATTGCTGCCATTAAAAGACAAAGGGAAATAGGGCTTTGATTTTCCTCATGTTTAAAAATTGGTTATTAAGCTAAAACAATCCCATTAATTCAAGCTGCTTCTGAAAGTGCTTCATTTTTTTGACCTAGTAGTTGACCTTATTTTTGATATGCACTCAGGGAATAAGTAGCAGACTCTCATCCGGTTCTTGTAACCGCAGGACTTTTCTCACACAAGGTAAAATCCCCGGTGGCTTGTATGAACGAGTGTTGGTTTTTACAGTGGACTAGGAAGTTAATTGTTCTCTTGTAGATTCCAGTGAATGCTGAGCCATAAAAAGAAGTGTAATTCTAGAAAGAGAAGCTTTTACTGAGGCAAAACATGATATAGTTCGCTCCACCCAAAAACATAAATACCATTTTAATGGTGTAAGGAGAATGAAATATCTTGTGCAAATTATATTTAGCTTTGTGCAGTGGTGTTTTGCTGATCCCTCATAACAGTTTCTACTCAGTTAAAGCGGAGCTCCAGCCTAAAGTGGAACTTCCGCTCATTGAATTCCCCCCCCCCTTCGGTGCCACAATTGGCACCTTTCAGGGGGGAGGGGGGTGCAGATAACGGTCTAAGACAGGTATTTGCACCCACTTCTGTGCATACAGTCTGCGGGTAGTGCGTCACTTCCTGGTCCCCCCCGTTGTGTTCTGGGAAATACACGGCTCCCAGAACACAACGGTGACCAGTGAAAAACACACAGCGCTGCTCGCGCATGCGCAGCAGGGAACCGGAAGTGAAGCCGCAATGCTTCACTTCCTGATTCCCTCACCCATGATGGCGGAGGGGCAGCCGAGAGACGAGCAATCGCTCATCTTCTGCTGCCGACATCGCTGGACTCCAGGACAGGTAAGTGTTCTAATATTAAAAGTCAGCAGCTGCAGTATTTGTAGCTGCTGGCTTTTAATATTTTACGGCGGAGCTCCGCTTTAAGGGCGGTGTGAGGATTTGGGTGCAAGCATCCACAGGAGATTGTGATCCCCCCCTCTTTGTGATGCTATCCTTTATTGAAACATCCTTGATACCCAGTTTTGTATGTTTACTTACCTACAATTATTTAGAAATAAAGAGAGGAAAGAGGTGCGGACAGTTGCTGAAGCTGTCCTCTCACACATTCAAACCAAGAGGAAAGGCTTGTGGACTATCCGGTACTGATAGACAAGCAATCAACTTCAGTAAAATTTCTCATTTATTACCTATGTAGCGGGTATCAATATTTAGGGGGAGTGTTTGGGCGGTAATATGGCCCAGATGCAACAATTACAAGGGTTTTATGGTTGTTTTTGTTCGTGGAAGATATCAATGGTGTCCAGTTCCCTGCGGCCCCTGGGTGGCGCTGTCGCCTTGGGCTGGGGTTGAACCACTATTGTAGGGCCGTGCCCTTTTTGTCCTCTCGCAGCAGCAGTACGGCGGGGCGGGGAACCCGCTGTGCTTGCTGGGAGAGGGTATAAAGGGGCGGACATCTTGCGCACGAGGAGTCCGAGCACCAGGCACCTTCAGCCTGGGGGCTACTGTCCGTTCGTCCGTGCCCAGGTGCCCTTGGCCTGGGCACGTGGAGTCGAGTTCCATCCCAGGCACCTTAAGCCTGGGGTGAGGTACTTTGCAAGAAGGCCTGGGGTCCAGTACCTTCCACTGGGTCCCGCGAGGGATGAAGTATTCCTAGGGTGCCCCCGAAATTGGGTGCCCGAATCCAGGGCGTAAGGGACCAGAGATGTGACCCTCCCGAAGAGCTGGTACAGCATAATGCCGGTGACGGTGTGGGCCTCTGGAGACCGTCCGGATGGATGTCTTTCCCTGACAGGGGCCATTTATCCTAACGGAGGTATTCTATGTTCTTGTGGTCAGTGGCAGAGATCCAACTGAACCAGGTCGGTGGCAGAGACCTATCATCAAGGTCTGTGGCAGAGGCCTCTACTTTCACCAAGGTTTGTGGCAGAAACCAAATTCACGGTCGGTGGCAGCGACTGTGCGTCAAGCCTGTTTGCACTAAATGGAACAGGAGAGAACTTTAATTCTTTGATTGTGCCTGGACCTTCTCCTTCCCACACCTGTCTGTTCTTTAAGTTCAACCAGCCTACTATTTGTTGCTCTAACAGAATAAATAAGTGTTGGACTTTATTTGGTGTGGAACTCAAGTTACTGGGAGCTAAGAGCCCCTGCCTGTGACAGGGGCAATCATCGTCTACAAGAGAAGCAGAAGCTCCGGACGTGAACACAGACCCGAAGGTAAAGGTTTAGCTCACGCCTCTGCATAACACACATCAGAGGGCACGAGCTGGTGGTGCGTCCCCCCCATTCTTCTCCCTGGTACCCCTAGACGAGTCAGCCAGACGCAAAGAGAGAAAGAGGGAGAAGTGGGAAAAGGGGGTGCCGCTACACATATAAAAAACATACAAAATTAACAAAATCAATATTTCAACAAAAAGGGAAATGAAACCTTACAGTATATAATTACTTGTAGGTTTTTCCCAAAAGGAGTATCTGGTAATGGAGTTATCCTCATAGATTAAGAAACCTCTACTAGTTGCACAGTCTTAATGCTGCTCCATTAGTAGGAATAATCTATAAAAACAGGTAATTTATTTAGGACATGCGTACATACAGGTTGGCAACATATAATATTAACAAAACAGCTATAACAATAACAGTGAGAGGTTGCTTATCTACAAGCCCAAAGCCAAAAAGGTCCCAAACCACCAAATGATTCCTTCCCTGGGTGTGGGAAGACTGTAACTTAGGCCTGGTTCACACTGGGGCGACAAACGCTCCGACATTGGGAGCTCATGTCGCATGACGTGTGAAAATCAATGTTTCCCTAAGGAAGCCGTCTTAACTGGTCCGACACATGTCGGTCCGACTTTGAAAATGCTCCCTGTACTACTTTGGTCCGACTTCAGCCCATTGACTATCATTGAAGTCGGATCAAAGTCGTACCGCAGTCTTGCATGATCCGACTTTGGCATGCGACTTGTGCTTTGCTGCTCTTGAGGGGGAACTCCAGGCCAAATTTTAATTAAAAACCGGCATGGGTTCCCCTCCAGAGGCATACCGAGCCCTTGGGTCTGGTCTGGATTTGAAGGAGAACCCCCTACGCCGAAAAACCGGCGTGGGGGTCCCCCCACAATCCAAACCAGACCCTTATCCGAGCACACAACCTGGCCGGCCGCAGGGGAAAAGGGGGGACGAGAGAGCGGCCCCCCTCCCTCCTGAACCGTACCAGGCCGCATGCCCTCAACATGGGGGGTTTGGTGCTCTGGGGCAGGGGGGCGACCTGCGGCCCCCCCACCCCAGAGCACCCTGCCCCCATGTTGATGAGGACAGGGCCTCTTCCCGACAACCCTGGCCGTTGGTTGTCGGGGTCTGCGGGTCGGGGGGGCTTATCGGAATCCGGGAGCCCCCTTTAATAAAAGGGCCCCTGGATCCCGGACCCCCCACCCTATGTGAATAAGTATGGGGTACATCGTACCCCTACCTATTCACCTGGTGGAAAAAAAATGCAATAAAAAAAACACACAGCTTTTTAAAGAATTTTATTGCACAGCTCCGGGGGTCTTCTTCCGACTTCGGGGGTCTCCGGTTCTTCTCCCGCTCTCCGGTTCTTTCTTCCGCCGGGCCTCCGCTAACTTCTTTTTAGCTCTTTTGCTAACAGAGGCCCGGACTTCTCCGTCTTCTCGTCCGGCTCTCTGTTGTCCTTCTGCCGGCCCCTCCACTAAGTTCTTGGTAGCTCTTTCGCTAGTGGAGGGGCCGGTCTTCCCGTCGTCGCCGTCTGCGTCTTCTTCCCTCTTCTCCTTCTCGATGTTGACGCGTCGCTTCCTCCCGCTGTAATACTGGCTGTCCGCTCCGCATTATTATAGGCTTCTTATGACGTCACAGTCACATGTTCCCATGACGTCACAGTCACATGCTCCGGGGCCATGTGCCCCGGAACATGTGACTGACGTCATGAGAAGCCTATATTAATGCGGAGCGGAGCGGACAGCCAGTATTACAGCGGGAGGAAGCGACGCGTCAACATCTAGTAGGAGAAGAGGGAAGAAGACGCCGACGGGAAGACCGGCCCCTCCACTAGCAAGAGAGCTACCAAGAAGTTAGTGGAGGGGCCGGCAGAAGGACAACGGAGAGCCGGACGAGAAGACGGAGAAGTCCGGGCCTCTGTTAGCAAAACAGCTAAAAAGAAGTTAGCGGAGGCCCGGCGGAAGAAAGAACCGGAGAGCGGGAGAAGAACCGGAGACCCCCGAAGTCGGAAGAAGACCCCCGGAGCTGTGCAATAAAATTCTTTAAAAAGCTGTGTGTTTTTTTTTATTGCATTTTTTTTTCCACCAGGTGAATGGGTTGGGGTACGATGTACCCCATACTCATTCACATAGGGTGGGGGGGCCGGATCCAGGGGCCCCTTTATTAAAGGAGGCTCCCGGATTCCGATAAGCCCCCCGCCCGCAGACCCCGACACCAACGGCCAGGGTTGTCGGGAAGAGGCCCTGTCCTCATCAACATAGGGGCAGGGTGCTCTGGGGTGGGGGGGCCGCAGGTCACCCCCCTGCCCCAGAGCACCAAACCCCCCATGTTGAGGGCATGCGGCCTGGTACGGTTCGGGAGGGGGGGCCGCTCTCTCGTCCCCCCTTTTCCCCTGCGGCCTGCCAGGTTGCGTGCTCGGATAAGGGTCTGGTTTGGATTGTGGGGGGACCCCCACGCCGTTTTTTCGGCGTAGGGGGCGGCCCTTCAAATCCAGAACAGACCCAAGGGCCTGGTATGCTCCTGGAGGGGGAACCCATGCGGTTTTTTCTTTAAATTTGGCCTGGAGTTCCCCCTCAAGATTCATACCAAACACAGTGCCTGCTATTGGCGGGGATCCAAGTCGGATCCCCGTTCATTGAAAGTCGGACATATGTCGGCTTCATGTCGCAGGGCAAAGTCGGATCCAAAGTAGGACAGATGTCGTGTCGCACTAGTGTGAACCCAGCCTTACTCCTTATTTCCATAAGACAGGGCTGGTGCTTAGTAATTGACTGCTCAGATGCCCAAGTAATTACAGATATGTTGTCAGGTCTGCTCCCAGGTTGGGCATATACTTTCTGCCACAGATGGCCAGCATCATTCAACCCGACCTTGTACTGCTTCTTCATCTCATACTCCAGCCTTGCTATACAGGGACTGCAAGATGCCAATACCAGGTCAAACTCAAGTACAGTGGAACCTCGGATTGCGAGTAACGCGGTTAACGAGCGCTTCGAGTGTTGTCTCGCAAAACGAGCAGGATTAAGGCCAAAGCGGTATGCAGTACCGCGTTTGGCCGAGGTGGGGGTTCGCCATTCAGAAATGCACGGGAAGGCCCGAGGACAGTTCGGCTGACCTCGGCAAACCTCGGAAAGGCTCGTGAACGGAGTCTTTTCAAGGTTTGTCGAGGTCAGCCAAACTGTCCTCGGGCCTTTCCGCCCCTTTCCAAGGCTCTTCGATGCCCCCCCCCCTGCCTCTGGCCGCATGCGATATTGTATGCCATTGAAGTCAATATGGAACAAATTAATTTTGTTTCCATTGACTTCAATGGGGAAACTCGCTTTGATATGTGAGTACTTTGGATTACAAGCTTTCTCCTGGAACGGATTATGCTCGTAATCCAAAGTTCCACTTGTACTTGCATCGCTTGTGTTTAACAAAAATAAATAAAAGTTTTGAGCTACATCACCAACCTTGTCTCACATTTTCAACTAAACTATCCTCTTCGCTCCTGCCGAGACATTCTGCACTCTAGCTCCCTCGTCACCTCCAGGACTTCTCCAGAGCCATTTCTATCCCCTACCCCAGTCTAAATAGCCATCTCCTATTCTGTCCACCTATTGGTGTCACTTGTCCCTCCCTTTTAGATTGTAAGCTCACATGAGCAGCACCCTCCTAACCCTTTGTGTCTTGAATTTTAATGCAACTGTACCCTTTATATTGTAAAGTGATGGGCAAACTATTGAAGCTAATTACCGTAAATCTACCATAATAACATTTCTGATGGGCAAAGATCTAGGTCATTGATTTCCACTAGGAAGAAATATCTATTTTATCTAAAAACAGCAGAATGAAAATCTGTGTGGATCTCCCACTTGTAAATGACATATAATCTTAATAACTTTTCAATTTGTTCCCATTATGAGCGAACAGTGTCCTTTTTCTGTCCTTTCTCCAGGAAACATTTGACCTGAGGTAAAGTAATATCTATTCTCCTATTAGCAATAGCAGGATAATAGAAGATATTTGTAGAGCACACCTGGGCCTCTAGCTTTACCAGACCTATAACAAATGGTAGAAATTACAAGGAAAAGTCCATGCGCGCGGGAGCAAAACGGTCACGGCACGGGCCCTTTAGAAACACAGCACAACCGTGTCCTTTCTTCAGTGCGTGTGCGTCAGTGACATTGGCGCAAGCGTATATAGTAAATATCTCCTAAACCGTGCAGGTTCCCAATCTGTCTTAATCTTAATTTCTGGTGCCAGGACCATAACACAGGAATTAACAACAGGACTATGGAGCTCACAGTGCTACATGTAATATGCTGCCTTCCACCCGTGTGATGGGAAATTGTTAAAGGCTCACTGGCAGAAATCTTCTCCCCGATTATGGATGATAATGTCATGGGGAAAAAAAAGAAGAGTCTAGTCACATCAAAATTTATGATTTGAATCTGTTCTGTAGGCTGTAGGGGCCAGAACAGGCCGCGCAGATAGCAACTCAGATAATGGAAAAGCGATTGGACAGCATTGTAGCCAAGTTCATTGCAGCCGTCACAATGCTTACATCTATACATCTTACATCTATAGTCCATGATGTTCACAAGGTGTATTGAAAAAAAGAATGTTGTCCATCAGGGCCGATCCTAGGGTCACATGCGCCTGGGTGCAGAAATATTTCTGGCGCCCCTATAAGGGCGTGGTCACCTTACTAACTCCTCCCCCTTTACAAATGTTTCTATGGCAAGGACTCAAACACAGAGATGCTCCCCTAAGGAGTCATTGTTACCCTGGGATCCTCCCACGATCTCTTAACAATAAACAAAATACAGGAAGAGAAGCAGAGTACTCTAATTGGACCTGCAGGGGGGTCTCTCTAATGGACACAGAGAGGGCCTCTGTTAGAGAGTTTGTTTAGAAAGAGCCCCCAGACATACTACAGGAGATGGTCAGAGACTGCAGACATACTACAGGAGATTGTCAGAGACTGCAGACATACTACAGGAGATTGTCAGAGACTGCAGACATACTACAGGAGATTGTCAGAGACTGCAGACATACTACAGGAGATTGTCAGAGACTGCAGACATACTACAGGAGATTGTCAGAGACTGCAGACATGGTAAAAGAGATCAATGCAGCCTCACCAGTGCCCATCAAATGCAGCCTACTAGTGCCCACAAAAGGCAGCCTACCAGTGCCCACAAAATGCAGCCTACCATTGCCCACCAAATGCAGACTCATCAGTGCCCATCAAAACGCAGCCTCACTGTGCCCATCAAAACGCAGCCTCACTGTGCCCATCAAAACGCAGCCTCACTGTGCCCATTAATTAGCATCACTGTGCCCATCATAAAGAAGCCTCACTGTGCCCATCATGAAGCAGCCACTGTGCCTATTAATCAGCATCACTGTGCCCCTCCGAAAGCGTCAGTGTGCCCATAAAAATGCAGCCACTGTGCCCATTAATCAGTGTCACTGTGCCCATTGGAGGAGGAGGGGGAGAGAGGAGGAGGAGGAGAAGAGAAGAGAGGGAGAGAAGAGAAGAGAGGGAGAGAAGAGAAGAGAAGAGAGGGAGAGGAAGAGAAGAGAGGGAGAGGAAGAAAAGAGAGGGAGAGGAAGAGAAGAGAGGAAGAGAAGAGAAGGAGAGGAAGAGGAAGAGAAGAGAGGGAGAGGAAGAGAAGAGAGGGAGAGGAAGAGAAGAGAGGGATAGGAAGAGAAGAGAGGGAGAGGAAGAGAAGAGAGGGAGAGGAAGAGAAGAGAGGGAGAGGGAGAAGAGAGGGAGAGGAATAGAAGAGAGGGAGAGGAAGAGAAGAGAGGGAGAGGCAGAGGAAGAGAAGAGAAGAGAGGGAGAGAAGAGAAGAGAAGAGAAGAGAGGGAAGGAAGAGAAGAGAAGAGAGGGAGAGAAGAGAGGGAGAGGAAGAGAAGGAGAGGAAGAGAAGGAGAGGAAGAGAAGAGAAGAGGAGGAGAGGAAGAGAAGATAAGAGAGGGAGAGGAAGAGAAGATAAGAGAGGGAGAGGAAGAGAAGAGAAGAGAGGAAGAGGAAGAGAAGAGAGGAAGAGAAGAGA